>VZSC01008671.1:13738-65703 GCA_013398225.1 Steatornis caripensis | reverse complement strand
TTTTTGATCCTAGGCAGTCAAGATCAAAGCCAGGTGGTGGTGGTGGTTAGAAGTCCTTTCCCGTAGATTTTAAAGATATTATAGAAGTGTTAGCAGGAAGGAGTGTTATCCCTCTTGTGTCGAGGAGTGGCTTTACTCAGCTTTCCCTCACGCATTTCTGGGAAGCACGCACTGCTGTTGTCCCCTGCGCTCAGCTCAAGCCCATTGACTTCCGTGGGTCACGTTGGCACGTGCTTGGACAGAGCCCAAGTGGGAGGCCTGACACTGCAATGCAATGAAAGGTGCTTTTCTCCTCCAAAGGCGCTGAAGCTGTTTGGGACCTTTTGGTCCTCCATAAGCAAAGCATTCCTGTGACAGAGGCTGCCAGAATGAGTCCCAGAGGATCCCTTCTTATGTCCTGGTTATCACTGACCCTGTAATCTGTCTCCAAGCCTGCTTGTCTTGCACTGAGCCTCTTTCTGTTAGGATGAGGTCTTTGGGGTTGGGTAGACTGCTCTTTGCTCTGTACCCTATCCCCAGCCGTGCCACCCCGTAGTGCCAGTAACCCTTTACCTCTCTGTGCCTTGCAGGAGTGCTCTTTGCCCAGAAGCCAGTCGTCCATCTCATTGCAGGCTCCAGCACCCAAAGTTCCTGCAGCAGCAGCAGCAGCTCCCACTGCTCTCCCAGCCCTACCTCATCGCGGGGAACCCCCAGCGCAGAGCCCTCCACCAGCTGGTCTCTCTGATGGATGGCCGAGCCTGCTGTCTCTCACACTGGCCTCCGGCAGCTCTTCCTCTGTGCTCTTGGCAGGGAGCGAGCCGGGAAGGAGTCGCACAGATTACCTCATCTCAAGGAACCTGCTTTTTGTGGTCGGCCAATGGCAAGATGATGATGATGATGAAACCTTTCCATGCCAGCAAGTTGTTCTTCATCATCTGTTTGTCCGGCCTTTTTCTTTGTTCTCCCCTTTCTTTTGTCCCTTTTGCTTTTTGTTTTCTTCCTCCTCCTCCTCCTCCTCCCAGAGTTTGCTGTGTTCCTGTTGGGGTTGGGACATGGAGGGGAGGGGGGGGCACGCCTGGCGTTTTTCAATCAGGGATCGTCTCTAGGAGCCGCAGGTTGAGAGATGGCCGAGACGTCACCAAGGCAGGTGGAAAGAGCTGGAGCTGGGGCAGGGCAACTTGGTTCTCCTCGAACCAGTAGCCACAAGGACTCTTTCCCGAAAACAACTCCATGTATTGACAATCCTAAGAGCCGGTGGGGTGCCTTGCCCCTGTCCTCCCGTGGCTTGTGCTGCAGGCCGTGCAGCTGCAGAGCAGGCAAGCTTCATTGCTTTTCTTCTTCAGGCTCTGTCTTCCCTCCTTCCCTCCCTCTATGTCCTCCCCTAGAACACAAGCTCTTGGCTTGTGAGCCTCCTTCCGCCTCTCCGAGGTCTTGGTGAGAGGGGAAGGACTTTCTCGCCGCCACGTTTGACCCATAGACACTTCAGAAACCTCTCAGTCAGCTGCTTCGTTCTCCTGGCTGGTGCTGGCCTCTTCCGTACTGTTGCCTTCAGGCTTTCAGCCAAGTTTCAAATGCCCTCGACCTTGTGTCTCTCCCCTCGAGGAACTCATCCTACTGACATTTACGGTGACAGCCTGAAGTTATTTTGGCTTGCTGTTTTGGTCCTGTGCCCCCTTGACACAAAAGGGCTGTCATTTAGGTTGACCTAGGCTTCTTGGAGTGACTGCCTTCTCGTAAGGTGTCTTTCAGTGGCCCCTGGAAGCTCCCCGCATCCGTGCACTGAGAAAATAGGTGGTGATGTTTGAAGTCTGCTTCAGTGGGGCCGTGGGGTGTGTGTAGGTGTTGCGGTTAACAGGGCGCGTGATCTTCATTGGGCTCTGAACCGCCCTACAGATGCCCAGTCCTCTTCAAATTGTACATGAGCAAAAAGCAAGCGGTGCGCTCTCGGTTGAGCAAAGACCTCTTGCTCTCCTGGGTGGAAGCAGAGAAAAGGAAATCAAGGCCTTCCTTGCCCTTCTCAACCCTCCAGTTGAAAGCAAATGAAGGCCGGCCATGGCTCTCCTGTGCCTGGAGCCAACCAAGCTGGCTTCATCACTGCTTGAACTTCTGCTCCTGCTCAGGTGGCCTCATCCTGTCCTCTTCTCCTGCTGGCCTGTCCCACACATGCTTTCCCCAGCCCGGAGATCAGGTTCAAGCACCATCCATCCTGCCCTGGTGACGTCCTTCCCATCCTCCAGGCCCAAGTCAGGTTTTTTTGAGCAGACGAAATACCTCAGATTATGTACTTGTTGTTGGGTTTTTGTGTTTGTTTTGGGTTGGGTTTTTTTTAACCTCTTCAGGAAGTATTGGCATATCTTATCGCTTGTTTTTTATATGTGGTTTTGCGGACATTGTGTTTTGTTGGTGGTTTTCTTTTTTATTTTTAATTGTGTCACCAAAGACAGAAAGAAAAAAGCTGAGCAAAGGAGCAGTGGCTTCCCCATCCTTTAGGCCAGCAGGAGACAAGCTGAACAGCAGTGTCCCAGGACATGTGCATGACGCAGGAGGACAGGCAGACATAGGAAAAGAGAGCAAGCTGACTTAGATCTGCCCTTCGGTTTGGACACAAGGGTTTCTCCAAAGTCCCTGTGATTTTTCCAAGCGTACGCTTTAGGAAAGCTGCTTCGTGCCGCTGGGAGATGTGACAGCGCTGCTTACACTACAGGTTGGCCTGGCCTCTTGCAGGAAGGTGGTTTCTGGCACCCAAAAGCACAGCTTGGTCTTACGGTGCTGCACCCAGCCGCCTCCTCAGCTCTGCTGGGGCTTTGCGTTACCCCGGACACAGCCAATTCTGTCTACACTACAGGACTAAGCCGTGGTGGGTCGAGAGGCACCTAAATAACGCATTATTCTAGTTTTTCCACCTGTACGTAGGTGCCACCTGAGCTAGCAGATACATCGTGATCTAAGTGAAAACCATGTTAGACCTCCAGAGGCTCAACCTGCTAAAAAAAAAAAAAAACAAAACACGTTTCCTGGAGCATGGTGGGTGAGTTGCCGTGTGTCATACCAGTATGAGGAGAGAAGGCCACCTTTCACCCGCTGCTGTTGGGAGCATTTAGCTCCGTGCAGGCTGGGAGGCTCGAGGTGCCGTTGCCCTTACAGGCTGTGCCACTGAGCCCAAGCTCAGCCTGGGAAGCTTCTGTCCCTTCCCTGCTCGGCCGTTTCTGCAGTGCACTGTGAGCAAGTTGAGCCTGTCTTAGTACTCTGAGACTTCGCGCATCCGGGGGAGATGCCCTCCTGCCGTACCTCTGCTTAGCCGTAGCACGGTCCCTGCGCTCCCAGAAGCTGCTTGTTTTATACTACTGAAAAGAGCATGGCTTTTAGAAACACCAGGCCAGGTACCGCCACAGGGAAAGCCCCGTCAGCAGCCTTAGGATTGGGCTTGAAATTGTACATAGGAAACTAAAGGAATAACCCTTCCTTTAAACTCTCGAAGTTCAGGTTCCCCTTTCCAGACCCGCAGCGCTTCTCGGCCGGGCTGCTGCACTGTCCTCGAGAGCTGCGTGCTCGTGCGAAGGCTTGTGTGGACCACGGGCAGCTGCAAGAGGCTCTGTGCTCTCTGTATGTTGGTTTATACACTACAGCTCGAGGTGTCCTGCTACCCGACGTCGGGAGGACGAGGGGAAGTGGGTGAGAATGCACATGTCCTGAGAGAGGTGCTGCTCCGTGGTGTCCCCTTTCCGGTTGAGTTTAGCTGGAGTAACGGCCGCCCGCCCAGCGCTGCTGCTCGGCAGCACGGCGTTTGCTTGGCAGATCCCGCAGGCCTCCACGTCATTTCATCTGCACAGGCTCGGAGAGGATTTTCCAGACCCAGATTGGTCTCTTTATGTTTTTTTTCCTTTTTTGTTTTCTTTTGGTTGGGGTTTGTTTGTTGTTTTGGTTTTTTTTTTTTTAATTTGGGGGTGGGTTTGGGGGCTGTTTCCTACGAGTGGGACTGGGGGACTTTTTGCTTTTCCTTACGCTTTCTTCTCTGGTCCTGGGGAGCAGAGGTTAGTAATGGGTGGTTTTGCTTATGTATCACATGCTAACATTGTGTTTTCTTGCACAGAAAGGCACTCGAATCACTGAACTGCTAAACAGCTTTGACACTACTAGAGTATTAATGTTTATAAGCTTTACACAACTAGACTGGAAATAGACAGGGAGTAACAGATTGTTTTGTATCCAATTCAGGGAAAGAGTCAAGTCAGGATGCGTAACAGATACCTCAGTGAAAAATAAGCTGCAACAATAAACTGGTCCTTTCTCGGTAGGTGATGGCAAGGACCAGCCATTCAGACTGTGAAGAGTAACCCTCTCCCTGTGCCTGGCTCCGATACTGGCGGTTGGCTTAATGCGTGTTTTGCCGAGCTCCGGATCTCCTACTGAGCTGCCAGGCTTTGGGGACAGGGTTATGGAAACCAGCAGCAAAGATGGGGCGGAGGAGCCGGGAGCTGAGGAAGGCTGAGCGAGGGTGGCGGATGGCCGCCCTCTCCCCGGCTCCGCTTCATTTCGCTTGACCGTGTGCGGTTGTATAGTACTCAGGGGTTTTGATACTGCGGGTAGGACTGTTCCTCGCGTGAAGTGCTCCGCTTTGCAGTGTGGCTCGTTCTCTCTCAACTCCAGACCGGCGAAGGTTTCGCAGCGAGCAGCCGCAAAACGAAAAGCCCCCGGCTTGCTTCCGTGCAGCCTTGGTGCTCCTGTTTCAGGGGGAGATTTGCCAGCTGGGTTTGATGCCCGCCTTGGGGGGGGGGGATGGGGGAAAGAACCCCAAAACCAAACCTGCTCGTCCTCCTTCCAGCAGATCCCAGTTTATGCCAGGAAGGCACAAAGATTGCGAGCTGGGAAAGGGGGAAGAGGTGGAGGGGGGAGAGGCTGCGTGCCCGCTCGGCTCCCAAAGTGAATGTGAACGTGTCACACCGAGTCCTTTTGGCCGCTGCGTGTGTGCGCGTGCTCCAAATGGATTCAGATCAGATGTTTTCACCAAACAGCTGCAGCAGCCTTGCTACTAGTTTTCTTACCTATTTAAAAAAAAAAAAATTCAAAAAATAAAAATAAATAAGTAAAAAAAAAAAAGTGATAGCCTAGGCGGTGGATAAATACCTCAACGTCTCCTTCCAACAAGTGTCTGTATATGTTGTTGTTGGGTTTTTTCTATCTTACACGTTATCTGAATGTTTATATTCCAATAAACTTCTACCTCTTCACATGGTGACCCCCCAAGCCTGGTTTGTGGCCCTGCTGTTCCGCCAAAGTGTGAGTTAAAGGTTTCCCCCGCCCCTTCTTCATCCTGGGGACGCATTCCAGGAGGCTGGGTCAGCCTAGATGAGGTCTGTGTCCTTGCAGGTCTTTGTGCTCCTGGTTTGTACCGTTGTGGCGAGAACCGGGCTGTAAAGCCGATCCGACGTGATGCATTTTGCAGTGGCAGCTAGGAATGAGCCTGGGTGCCCGTGGGCTGAAATGCTCCGGCTTCCAGGCCAGATGCTGGCTGGGAAGCCCTCTCCAGGCGCCTCTGTGCACAGAACAGTTGTTGGATGTGTGAGTTACGCTGGATCTCCTTCCCCAGGCCTTGCTGGCAGGTGTGCAGTTGTAGCTGTACCTGCCCCGTGTCCCTTACCCAGCTCCGGCTCTGCGAGGGCCAGGCTGGGCCAGGAGCTGCTTTCCCAAATCCGCCCCCATGTCACCGCTTCCTCTGCACGAAAAGGCCATTCAATACTTCCCAGCGGTTTTGCTTTTTACGCAGCACCTGACGTCGTTTCTCCGGTCATTGAACCAGTTCAGCAGTTGGAAAGGAACTGGTTTCCAGCCCTTTTCGTGCCGGTGTTTCTGAGGCCCCGGTGTCTGCGTTTGTTTTGGCCGGCAGCCCATCCGTGGTGGCTGGGCGCTGCGATGGGGCCGGGCGCGCGACCTTCCCCGTCCTCCTGCCAAACTCGCCCCCTCCCCGGCATCCCCAGGCCACGGAGTTGGAAATCTTTCCCCTCCCGCCTGCGCCCTGCCCGCCAGCCCCTCTGTCAGCACCTGCGACGGAGACCCGTGCGGCCCCAGCTCGCCTCGCCTGGGCTCTGATCCCAGCCTATCCGGGCAGCGGGCAGGTGAAGGCAGAGCCTTTCCCCACTGCGTTTCCTCCCCTCCTGCCCACCAACGGCTTCAGCTTTTCCAGCTCCGACTTTTTCTCACGTGAGCTCAGCCGAGACGACTCAAGGACTCGCCTGCCCTTGCCTCTCGCCTTAAAAGCCAGATGCCCGAAGCAGGTAAGGTGGGTTCTGGCCTTGCGGGGAGCAAGCACCCTTGGTGTGCGCTGCCGCGGGGTCCGTCCACCAGCAGCCTTAGAAGGGAGGTGGGAAGGTGCTGGCCCCAGTGCTGGGCTGGGGTCTCCCCCCAGCTCCAGAGGTGTGCTCGAAGACTGCGGCGGGGCTCTGGGGTGGCCACCCCAACCTCGCCACCAGTGTCCAGGACGTCGCTGGCCCCGCAGCCCTCCCAGCCTCCAGCCCCGTTACCTGCTCGGTGCAGCATCCTCCAGCCCAGCTGCCCCAGCACCCAGAAGCAGGCGCCCAAAGGCATCCGATGCCTCTTCCCCGCTTCCTCCCCAGCCTGACACACCAGCGTGGGTCTGTGTGCCCGGGGTAGCCACGCTCCAGCCCTCCCAACTCGCTTTCCCAGGGCCGCGGGCATTGGCAGCCGTTGTTTGGGCTGGAATATAATCCTCCGGGCAAGTTCACATCCCTCCCCCCTTCCCTCCATCCCTTCCCTAAATGCTGCCATTCACCGCTCGTCCCAGCGGCAACCTGGCTGCCCTAACAAATAACAAAGGGCTAAAGAGAGCCCAGCGCGGATTAAAGCATGTGGGTAGGAAAGCCCAGCCCCACGGCATGAGACACCGCTTGCGTTTCCCTTTCAAACTTTAAGATCCCTTTATCGCACCCGGCTCAGGCTCCAGCTGAGCTTTGTCCAGACCTTGTCCTCCATAATCCCTCGCTGCCGGGCTGGAGGCAAAGCCAGCGCCGTGCCCAGGGAGGCTTTGCACCGGCACAGGACCGACCCTTTGCCTCGGTGCTTGTTGCCCACCTCTGAAACCCAAGTTCCCTGAGAAACTTCAGCCCTGACATCCCAGAGTTTGGTTCCCTGGTCCTTAAATGACCAACGTGCAGAGATGCCACCCTGCTCGGCTGCCGGGGAGCCTGAAACCCCGGGGGCATCCTCACCAGGAGGGAGGGAGCCCAGCTCATCACCTGCAGGATGCCAGTCCTCTGCCTGGGCATGGCTCGGGGAGGAGGCTCCCCCTTTTTTGGGCCAGGCTTGGGTACATAACATCTCAGGGACCACTGCCGCTTTGATCCAGCTATGACACCCCCAAATCCCCCCCTCGCAGTTCCCCCACTCCCCTCCAGCAGCACCAGTGCCTTCCTGCACATCTCGTGCCCCCGCCAAGCAGGCGGCTGATCATCAGTCGTGCCCAACGTGCGTCAGGCCGGCAGCGGTGCTGATAACTGCCGCTTTTTCCATAGCCCTTATCGTCCCCGGGGTAAGGTCGGGTTTGTTTTAGCCTCGCTGGAGCCGGACTGATGTTAGGCTGCCCGTGCATGCAGATGCCGAGCATGGCCCTGGCCCTGCCAGCTCCTCTCCCACCTTCTGGCTTTTGGATGCTCCAGTTCAATCCCAGCTTGCAAAGATAGGGGCTGGGTCACAGGCATGGCAGGGGAGGTGGGCACCCACGTCTTGGTCTTCTCCATTTCTCCATCACCCGTGGAGAGCCGTGGTCGTGCAGGCCTGGTGAGATCCGCCGTGCTAATGGTGCCCATCTCTCTCTCCAGTGCATTTGCAGGTGTTCCTCAGCGCGGGGCTGGCCCTGCTCTGCCTCAGCATCCTCCTGGGCTGTGCTGTGTGCTGGCAGCACTGGCAGCGCCGCCGGCGCCTCGGCCAGGAGCAGGCAACGGTGGAGCTGGGACTCGTTCTGCCCACCAGGACAGTGCCGGTGCCCGTCCAGGAGCGCTACAAGTTGGTGGCAGGAGAGGTGCTGGGTGCCTGGGTGAAAGAGGGTTCCCCAGCGTCGCCGGCATCCCACAGGGGCTTGTTCCACAGCAGAGCATCCTTACCCACCCTCCCCTCCCCCACGAAGCCGGCGGAAGCATGGCAGCACCACTGCGACATCTCCAGAGCCAAACTCCTCTGCAACGAGGAGGGCCTGCTGGTCAACCCCGTCCTGGGACCCCCCACCCCACTGCGCTCCTGCACCGGCCCCAGGCAGCGTCCCTGGCTCCACTGTGACTTGTTCTACTCGCCGGCTGAGGCCACGCTCACCGTGACAATCCTTGGTGTCTCCCACTTGCCCAAGGGGCTGCAGGGCCGCTGGGGCTCCTACATGAAGGTGTACCTGCTGCCACAGCTCCCGGCATCCCGGTGCGTGGCCGTGCACCGCAGCAGCCTCCACCCTGCCAGCCGGGAGCCGTGCCAGTTCAGCCGGTACAGCCTGGAGGAGCTGAGGAGCTTCACCCTGCGTTTCGCTGTCTACGTCAGGTTTCGCAACCTCAAGGACTCCTTCATGGGAGAGGTCCTCTTTCCCTGTGCTCAGGCCACCTGGGACCCCCGGGTGCCTTCTAGCTACAGCTGGGAGCTGTCAAGCACGAAAACCAAGCTCAGAAAGGTCAGGAAGGCAGCAGCCTCCAGCGGAGGGGTTGCCCTCGTGTTTTCGCTGAGGTCTGCTTGGTCTCAGAGCCCTAAAACTCCATAGTGAGAGGCAGAGCCTTCTCCATCACCCAGTGGTGGGAGGCAGCGGGAAGGATTGAAGGTGCTGAGACAGCAGCCCCCCATCCCCGTGGAGGCCCCCGTTGCGGTGCAGGTTCACGAGCTGCCCGCAATTAACATGCATCAACCGTAACGGCTGGCAGCATCTCTGCTTGGGGGCTTCGCTGAAGATGGGGGTGCCGGGGTGGAAGGGGTAAACGCAGAGCTGGCACCATCTTTGCAGTGATGGTAAACACGAAATTCACTTTCTTGACACATTTTTGCCCATTCTTGACCCACCTGTAGCACAGTTGGGAGACACGCATCCCAGAGTTGGAGGGACTAGATGAGGTCAGAGAAGGTTTCACGGCGTCTCGTGCTCTCTCATCTCATTGCAGAGCCTCAGCACCCACGACACGAGCCGCAGCACCCTCACCCCCCCACCCAAATCTCTCGGCCAGCTCTTCCTCCTCCTCCAGTACCAAGCTCTGGCCAGCCGCGTCAAGGTGCTGGTCCGCAAGGCAGAGCACCTGGGCCGGCTCTCACGCATGCCCGGCACGCCAGGTAGGGCATGGGGCATGGACTCGGGGGCAAGGAGATGCCCAGGTGGGCGCAGGGGATGGCTTCCCCTCCTTTTCCTTGGCAGATAGTCGTATTTCCTCTTGAACTTCTCTTTTCTAAGCAAAATGAGTGCAGGCAGCACAGCTAGGATGTGGAGATCTCCGACACGGCCCCAAAATGTTTAAAATATGCATAATTATGGTTAAAAAAACTAGCTTGTGGCTTTCTGTCCTGCTGGCCGTTGTCATCTCTGGCTCCTCCGGCTCATGCAAAGCCTGGGACATGGGCGGGGATGTGAGCTGAGGACTTGGGAGTCCTTGCTCCTGACCAGGGAGGAGTAGATGCAACCAAGATGGACAGCACCTCTCGGTCCTCTCCCCACAGCTTTGCAGAGCCTTGCGGATGTCCCGCAGTCCGCCGGGCACCCCGGTTTGGCTGCCGGTGCCGTGCAGGAATCTGGCTTGTGAACCTCCAGCCTCTCTCCCCGGTGTGTGTCCTGAGCAGGTCCCTCTCACCAAGGCTCTGATCCCATTTCCAGGCCACTACGTCATCATCCACCTTTACCACAACGGCCACGTCATTGACACCAAGGAGACCAGGTCCATCACCGGCTACAACCCTGTCTGGAACGTGCCCTTCCTCTTCAACCTCCCTGCCGGGGACATCCAGCAGCAAGAGCTGTCCTTGGAGTTCACCGTCATGCAGGTGAGCAGGATGGAGGCGACCATGGCTAAGAAGGTGGCCTGGATCACCTGTGCTCAGGAGCCTCTCCTGCGACCAGGGTCTCAGCCACTTGCTGAGGGGTACAGACAAGCCCGGAGGAGCTAGTTTGCGCTGCCCACAGGAGGCTGCTGCGGTGGGATTGTTCTTCTTGGGGTAATGGGTGTTTCTAGCTCTGCTTGAAGGCCGCCGGCCGTGTCCCACGCTGCTTCTGCCCTTCTCCTGCCACAGGCTCGCATCTACACCCGCAGCTCCCCTCTGGGCCGCGTGCAGGTGGGTCCCCGTGCCCTCGGGGATGGGCTGCTGCACTGGAGGGAGATGTGCAGCCGGGGGCAGCTGGAGTCAGCGCGGTGGCACCAGATCCGGCCCGACACCCTTGGACCCTGACCTTGCCCGCAGCCCACGGGCAGGGCTTGCTGCCCACAGCAGTGAGCGAAAGGGGATCTCTGAGCCTTGGAGAGGTGACGTCTCAGCCTGCACATCGTCACGGGAGAAGTCTGGGCTCCGTCTCCAGGGCTTGAGATCGGTGGAGGTTGGCACAACCCCCTTCGGAATGGCTCCAGAGGGGAGTGAGCCCATCTGAGATGGCTTCAGCCTTAGGGAGAGGAGGGGAGCCTTTCTCTGCTACGTCCACCAGACAACTGCTCCGTGCCCGCGCCTGGAGCGAGCCCTGAGCACCTGAAACCTTGGCCGTGGTAGGAGATGGGTGGGAAGATCACCCAACTGGGGGGCCAGCCCTGCGGCCACCATGGTGGTGGTATCTAGTGCCCCTCCCAACCCACCGTCACCAGCCTACCCTTTCCACCCAGTCCCACAGCAAAGACCTTCACCAGACCCTTCCCCGTTCCCACGGGGTGGNCGAAAGGGGATCTCTGAGCCTTGGAGAGGTGACGTCTCAGCCTGCACATCGTCACGGGAGAAGTCTGGGCTCCGTCTCCAGGGCTTGAGATCGGTGGAGGTTGGCACAACCCCCTTCGGAATGGCTCCAGAGGGGAGTGAGCCCATCTGAGATGGCTTCAGCCTTAGGGAGAGGAGGGGAGCCTTTCTCTGCTACGTCCACCAGACAACTGCTCCGTGCCCGCGCCTGGAGCGAGCCCTGAGCACCTGAAACCTTGGCCGTGGTAGGAGATGGGTGGGAAGATCACCCAACTGGGGGGCCAGCCCTGCGGCCACCATGGTGGTGGTATCTAGTGCCCCTCCCAACCCACCGTCACCAGCCTACCCTTTCCACCCAGTCCCACAGCAAAGACCTTCACCAGACCCTTCCCCGTTCCCACGGGGTGGGATTCACCTTGCTCTGCTCCCTGACACGAACCGCAAGGGCTCGCCGATATCACCCCAAACCCTCCCTGCGCCGGTGCTAAAGGTGTTCATCTGCATTTTTAGTTAATTGCTTGCCCAAACGACCGGTCATTAAATAAATAAAGGTGTTGTGCATGATTGCATGCATGGAGTAATTGAAGCTCTTTCCCACGCCGGTGCTCTTTGCTCAGCTGTGCCACAGGCTGCAGCGTCCGGCTTTAGGAGCAAGAACCGTCGTCCTCCAGGGCGGTGGCCTGGGAGGGAGGGGATGGTCACCTCCTCGTGGGGCACGAGGGANGAGTGGCTCGAGCGGGGGAACGCTCCGTCTCCTCAGATGCACCACTGCAAGAGATACCGGTCCCCGGAGGCGGAGAGCTGCCTGGGCCACAGGTGGAAGAGGAGGAGGTCTCGGAGCAGGGAGTGCGAGGGGAGGCCGNTCAGCTGTGCCACAGGCTGCAGCGTCCGGCTTTAGGAGCAAGAACCGTCGTCCTCCAGGGCGGTGGCCTGGGAGGGAGGGGATGGTCACCTCCTCGTGGGGCACGAGGGAGGAAAGCCCCACTCACGTAACCCCTGTGTGGTGCTAATTAGTAAATAAAGGGGAAAAGCCACTCTCTCCGTGCAGATTAGCNGCGGGGGCCCCCCCGGAGGGACCTCGCCAGGAGATCGCGGTCGAGAAGGTAGGAGCGGGCTCGGGCAGGGGGGGGCACGCCGGCCGGCAGCCGCGACGAGCCGGCACGGTTCGCTGACAAAGCCCCGGCCTCCCTTCTGCCGGGGTTTGGGAGCTGGCGCTGGGCGGAGGCGCTGAGCGGAGGCGGCTTTCGCTTCCCTTCCCTTCCCGGCTGCGGATCAGCTGTGAAGGCTGAATCCCAGGGATGGAGGCGCAGGGCGTAAGTGCGTGTGCCTTCCCTGCCGCCTTGTGCCCCGGTACCCAGCCAGGAGCCCTTCGCAGGGCGACGCCTTTAAGACGANCTGGACACTGAACCTCTTCTGGCAGCTCCTCACTCCTCTGTCTGTTACGCAGCTCCAGCCCCAAGGGCCGGTCCCGGTGGGGACAACGGCGGCTCTCAGCCCCGTTTGGCGGCAGGAGAGTGTCCACAGAGCCCATGCGNCGCAGGGCGTAAGTGCGTGTGCCTTCCCTGCCGCCTTGTGCCCCGGTACCCAGCCAGGAGCCCTTCGCAGGGCGACGCCTTTAAGACGAAGAGGGACAAGAGCCTGCCCTGCACTCTCGTCCCCCGCTTCTCATGCCGTGGAGGCATTAAAGCCTTTTCTCTCCCCGACAACCCGCTTCCTTCCGAAAATATTACAAATCAGATTTGAAGTAGCAATGCCCTTCCCTCACCTACGCCGCCGGAAAGGACCTCAGCGTCACAAACCGATCTTTGCTGCTCTGGCTCTGGATTTTACCTTTGATCCGCTCTTTGTTCAGCGCTTCCACAGGGACAATTAGGTGCTGGACGCGGGGCGGATAAGGCCTCCGATAACCTTCTGGAACAGAGGCAGGAGCGCTGACGGGGAGCTGNACAAACCGATCTTTGCTGCTCTGGCTCTGGATTTTACCTTTGATCCGCTCTTTGTTCAGCACTTCCACAGGGACAATTAGGTGCTGGACGCGGGGCGGATAAGGCCTCCGATAACCTTCTGGAACAGAGGCAGGAGCGCTGATGGGGAGCTGCGTGCGTGCTGACGGGCTGTGGTGCACGACTGACACAGGCTGGCGGGCCTCGCTGCCCGCTCGTACGAGAGCCGGTGCGGTGCGGTTCCACTGGTTGAACAGGGCAGGTGCAGCCAGAAAGGAGCTGAGTTCATCTGTAAATTCCTGAAATGTTCTACGGATTAATTTCTCTTCCCAGCTTGGGTTTTGTTTACTTGAAGGAAGCGGATTGTGAAATACAGCTGACGCACGCAATGGGCTTTTCCCAGTCTGGGCTGTGTAGGATGGATTTGGATGAAAAGGGGCTTTTGCTGGGCTCAGACTCTGCGCCGCTCACAGGTTCAGTGGCCTCTGTTGTTATTTTTGAATCCTCTGCATCTTAAAAGTACACAGTGGAGTTTCACAAAGGTGTGTTTGGAGTTGAGTATCGGTGTTGGAACAGAGCCGTGGGGGTTTTTTGGTGGTTTGGATTGTTCAGTGGTGACCTAGGGCCACTGCTGTCTCGGCAGGCAGTTTGAAATTTTATTCTCGATCCACCACATGCGTACCTGCGTCCCGTTAAGTGAGAGAGCTAATCATTGCCAAAGCAGAGAGGCGCGAGGAACAAAAGTTCCCAGTTCTGGACTGAAGCAGCAGCAGTGAGGTCTTGGTTGGAGAAGCTG
The DNA here is from genome assembly GCA_013398225.1 of Steatornis caripensis. NCBI lineage: Eukaryota > Metazoa > Chordata > Aves > Caprimulgiformes > Steatornithidae > Steatornis > Steatornis caripensis. The sequence continues at coordinate 52,086 of VZSC01008671.1, read as the reverse complement.
TTGCTCCTTGCTGTCGGCTTGGTACACGAGACAGCATCGCGCTGGCTCACCGTGTGCCCTTCCAGAATGCCGCTGCTCATCGCACTTTGTGTTTATTGTTGGAAAGCCAACACGCTGTTCTTCTTTCTGACCTGCAACATCTCCTACCTAAAAGGCGGCTTCTCGCTCAATGACATGCGAAGCAAAACTCGTAGGGGAAGCTGTGTTGCCAGACCAGCTGTAACGGCTGAGGTGGAGGTGCTGGTCACAGAAGCAGGCCACTGCTACGAGACGCGATTTTTGCTGGATGGTTTAAAAGAGGTGCCGTAACGGTGCTGCCGAGGAAGCCCACGGGACCTGCGGAGCAAAATCTGCAGAATCGCAGCTCTAGCAGACACTCTCTAACCGAGCGCGGGGCCGGCAGAGCCGTTCTCACCGTCAGCGTGCGCACGCGGTACCTGTAACCGTGTGCGCGACTCCAGCTGATAAATACTCACACGGGGGACCTTTGTCTGATGGCTTCCGGCCCTTCCCGATGCAGAGACGAGCTTGGCCCAAAGTTTCCCTTACACTTTTGCAGCCCTTGGTCGTCGCTAGAGACGCGGGAGCTCGACTGTACCGCAGAGACCAAATTTTCCTTCTGGCTCTCGCTAATCTGTTGAGGTGGCGTGCGGGTGTATGGGGAAGGCTGGGTGTTTAAGGGACCGCAGTCCCCGCNAGCTCTAGCAGACACTCTCTAACCGAGCGCGGGGCCGGCAGAGCCGTTCTCACCGTCAGCGTGCGCACGCGGTACCTGTAACCGTGTGCGCGACTCCAGCTGATAAATACTCACACGGGGGACCTTTGTCTGATGGCTTCCGGCCCTTCCCGATGCAGAGACGAGCTTGGCCCAAAGTTTCCCTTACACTTTTGCAGCCCTTGGTCGTCGCTAGAGACGCGGGAGCTCGACTGTACCGCAGAGACCAAATTTTCCTTCTGGCTCTCGCTAATCTGTTGAGGTGGCGTGCGGGTGTATGGGGAAGGCTGGGTGTTTAAGGGACTGCAGTCCCCGCTGGAGTGGTGACTAGGGCACCGCTGCTGCCTTCAGCTCTCCTTTGTTTGAGAACTAATGGGAGCCCTTCCTGGGGGAGGAGAAACAATGTTAGAAAAACCCTTGCGTGAGGTGGCTCAGATGAGGTAGGCAGCTCAGATCGAGCTCTGAGGGGGTGGTTTCCCTCCTTGAAACGTGGGAATGCCTCTCACTCTGTTTGCTTTTGCAAACTTTCTCCTTTTTCTTATCTGAGAAACTTTGCGAAGAGGTCAGCGTTCGAGCGGCAGTGGAGGGGTGGGTCCAAGCCGCGACGCTTGCTGTTGTTTCCCTGCCACCAGCGGGTGGGCGCAGGAGCCCGTAGTTTCAGTGGAGCTCTGCCTTCCGTGCCTTTCCAGGCTTACAAACGCATTTTTGTTTGTGCTACAGCCATGACAGGATGCCTTATCACAGGAGATACAGGCGGGACAGCGACGCCTACAGATTTGAAGACCGAAGCCCATCTTTTGGAGAGGATTATTACTCGACCCGCTCGCGAAACTGGCGGCGATCCAGAGGCAGAGAGCAGCACCGTCCGAAGAAGCATCAGCATCGCTGCCGGAAACGCAGGACCAGGTCTTGTAGCAGTGCCTCCTCGGTAAGTAGCATCCAGAACGAGCTCAGGATTGTTCAGGGTTTTAACTGTTCTTACCTCCTTTCAGCTCTGAACACGCTGGGTGAGTACCTCTGATCCCATTTTTTTGTGTTTGTTTTCATTGCGTGGAACGTAGAGTCCGAAATCTGTGTCTTGTTAAGGGGGAAGCGTTTGTAGCTCTTCGTTTTTACTAGTCCAGCCCCTGTAGCCTTAATACACGAGGAAACTAAGCTGGATTCTTGGCGGCCGGGGAAGGGATCAGGGAAAGCTTCAAATGGCGCACACGTGGTAGACCAACAAGGGCGAGCCTTGGCTGCAGGCCAGCCTGGCTGCTCGGGATCGGTCATTGTTCAGGTTTATACACGGCCAGGGCTTTGCTTTCGCGTGCTGCCGCTTCTCGGGGGTGGGGGGGTGGCATGCAGCGGTGGTACGGAGTGCTCCCGTCGATTTGACTTCGTGCCAGGATCCCGCACCAGATGGGATCAGTCGGCCGGGCTCTCCCGCGTTGTTAGCCCTGTGGTTATTAACCCCTGTCCCACCGTATGTAGAAGGCGGCTTCCGCTGTCTGAGGCCAGGCGTGTGTCCTCTTTGCCTATTTCCACACAAATATCCTGGGATTTCAGCTTCTTTGAAAACTGCCCCGTTTTCCACCCTGAGGCGTAGTATTCCTTTCGGGGATTAACAGGAAGGATTTGGAACTGGGTGGGGAGGCTGGTTGCAGGACCGAGAGTACCCTGGAAGTGGTGCGAGGTATCAGACCAAATGTGTCTGCTTCACTGCTTCTCTCCTGCAAGGATCGTTTCCATCCTTCACACGTTTGTTGCTTTTAAATGTAATTCCAACTAAATGACCGAGTCCTGATCCCTGCAGTTACAGTGGATATCTGCATGGCTGGGAACTTCTGACGGTCTGTTGCTTCCCTCCTTTTCTTTCTTCCCAGTTGACTTTTTAAATTTTAGTTTTAGAAAGAGCCAGGGTTAAGATGAAAACCCTCGAGTGCGGTTTGCGCGTGTGCGTGCGGTGGTTACGGTGCGCGGGTTTGGGCTGGCGTGGTCTAAGTCCTTTGAAGTCTCACAGCTGTCTCGACTGTCCTCTCTACCTTCTCCTCCGTTTCAGCTGACCTTCCGGGGTTTGATTGTAGCTTTTTTTTTTTTTTCTTGGACTAGCTGTGGGAGGGGAGGGGTGACAGAAGAGAAGCCTGATAGAAGCTCGGTCACGGAAATGCAGAGCTTTGTATTAATTTCTTTGGCGGTAGGGAATGTAACTATTTTTAAGGCTGAATAGAAAAAGATCAGGAATTAGGGCAGCTTGCCTCGTGGACCCTGGGTCCTTTAGGGAACGTTTGGCTGGTTTTCCAGTAGAAGCTAGCAGTAGCAGGGGTGAAGGTGACCTCACGCCTTCAGCGGGTGCCTGAAGGCGAGCGAAATGCTCCCCGGGGATTAATTTAACTGCCCCGTTCCTAAAGTTCTCCCAGGCTTAAGGTTGTGTACTAAGGCCGAAGCGCAACACCAGGTCTGTTGGCGGCCGCTTGGGCGTGTGGATTTCGGATCGGTGTGGTAGCTGGTTCGGTCAAGAAGGGAAGGGCTGGTTCGCAGGCGGGGCAGGACACAGCTCTGGGTAGCTGGCGATCGTTAACCGAGGTCCGAAAGAGCAGGCTGCGCAGAGGGAGAGCTGCTACTCTGGCTTCTACTGGACAGCTTGTCCAAACTGACAGCTTGTGTACCCTTCGTCACGTTTGCCAGCGGAGAAAATGACGTTCTTCTGGCAAAGCCCTCCTTCTTCTTGTGCCTCTGGCAGCCTCGTCCGGTGCTGCGGGGGAAGCTGCTCCTCTGTGGGGCAGGGCGGTGCCAAGCCAAGCCACCTTAACACTGGAGCTTCCCAGCTGCTGCTTCCCTTCAGAGAAGAGGGGGGCGTTTTCCTGCCCGAGAGGCTGCGGCACCAGAGGCCGTAGCTAATGAGGGAGTTTTCTTTACATACCTGTAGCTGTTGATTACTTTTCTGTTTTGAAGTTAGTTTGTGTCTTGACGTGTCCCTTGCAATATCCCTATCGTTATATATGCTGTGTGCCTTATGAAATGCTGGGATCTGGAAAATCCAACCACCGACGCACCGTCGTCTCCACCTTTGAATGACAACACAATCCTGCCACTCGGAACTGCCCGCTGTGTGCGCTTGGTCGTATGCCGTTTCGGGGGGCGGTGTGTACAGAGAAGCCAACAGAGCAGTAAGCGCAGCAGGAGCGTGGAAGATGACAAGGAAGGCCACCTGGTGTGCAGGATCGGCGATTGGCTTCAAGAGCGATGTACAGCCACCTTTCGTAAAACTTTACCTCTCTACTTTCTATCCCCATGTTAGACGAGATCTCTCGTATTGTACTGGAGGGGTCTCTAGTGTTTTATTGCTTATAAATGGACTGACCAGTAAATTGCCTGAGGCAGACAATAGACACTTGAGTTTTAAAGAGTGTAGCAGTGAGAGACATTTTTTGCTTTGGCATTTTTATTGCTGTGAAATTGCAGGACCTCAGCTCTCGCCAAGCCTCCGAAGCTCACGTCCGCTCCTGTTTTCTCTCCTAGATGAAATCATCGGCAGCCTTGGCGAAGGCACTTTTGGCAAAGTGGTGGAGTGTGTGGACCATGCCAGGTGCGCGTCTTTCCCTTCGTCCGTCCCTTGTGCGACCGGCCCACAAGCTCACAAGCCTGGCAGGATTAACGCTGCCAGTTTTGCCGGGGACTCCACTGGACCAAACCGTTGTCGCCTTCCGCTTGTTGCTACGGTAGAAATTACTCACAGCAAGTGGAAGGGGGCCTGGTTCACGCCTCAGCCTCCCCGAGGTTGCAGACTGATGTGTTAAGGGAAGCAGGGGAGTTCGTTCAGGGGCTGAGGGCTTTGGCACAGGCTGTTCTACTGCCCTACGGTAAAAGTGAGCGGCAAACTCCGGCTGAGGGATGGGCCAGGCAGCTGGGGAAAGTGACCTCTTAATCTGCCGGGGTATTTTTTTTTAGCCTTGACCCTTTTTTTTTTTTTTACACTTGACCCTTTGTCTCTTCCTGACCTTTTGTCTGGCTCTGAGCCGTGGGGTCAGCTTAGGATAGGAGCCACTGGGATCTCCTGCCTCCTCAGAAATCTCTGTGGCACGGCTGGAGAGGGGAGGTGACCTTACAGACTGCTGTGTCAGGAAATGGTGTGCAGCTCTCTGTGGGCTGTTACCCAGCCTTTCACTTCAAATTTCCACGTGGGTACTTAACTACTGGTCGAGCAGCGTAAATCTTTGGCAGACTTTGAGAGCTTTGCTGCAACCCAGAACTGACTAAGCGTCTCAGCACGTGAAAACATGAGCGGAGCAACTGGGATGTGCCCTGTCTCTGTGGACTGAGGACGTGTGTACATCATTCGTTGGCTTTTTCTCTGATCCCGTCCTTTTTTCTCTCCCCTTACAGAGGCAAATCTCAGGTGGCGCTGAAAATCATAAAAAACGTTGGAAAGTACCGAGAAGCAGCCAGGCTGGAAATAAACGTCCTGAAAAAAATCAAAGAGAAGGATAAGGAGAACAAATTGTAAGTTCCTGCGAGGTGCCCGGGTTAGGCAGTACCGCGGTCTGCTTCGGTGGTGTCCAAAGAAACACGGGGCTGAGGACTGGAATACCTGCTGCTTGCCTCTTGTGTGGGGGAAAACCTGTCTCGTTCCTCTGTGTTTTGGAAGAGTCTCTCCAGTTCTCTTAAACACTTGTTTACTTGAACTCTTAACAACAGACATGCCAGGTCGTAGTGAGAAAAAATTAGCCAGGACTTCTCTAACGGCCACCTGCTGCCTTGTCCCACTTGAACTGGAGATCTCTATCTAAGGGTGGTTGAGCAAAGTGGGGGGGAGGGTGTGTGGCTGATGTACGTAGAAGGTTACCGTGCTTCTCAGTCAGCTGGCTCAGCGCTTTTGCTCACCAACCACTTCTGAAGCAGCCAGAAACTGGAAGAACGACTGTTCTGCTACGTGCCTGGGCGACGGTTAATCCGTGTGTCTTTCTGAACAGCTTGTGTGTCCTGATGTCAGACTGGTTCAACTTCCACGGCCACATGTGCATTGCCTTTGAGCTTCTGGGCAAGAACACTTTTGAGTTCCTGAAGGAGAACAACTTCCAGCCATACCCTCTCCCTCAGATCCGGCACATGGCCTACCAGCTCTGCCATGCCTTGAGATGTAAGTCACCCAGGCCAGGCTCGCTAGGCGACCATGTCTCGGCGGAATGGGCTGGGAGGGAGCGGAGAAGGAGTTGGCTTGGCTGAAAGCGGTGCTCTGGTGGGCAGAGTTGTGTGGGTGCTTCAGCATGTGGTTCTCACATGTATTTTTTTTTTCTCTCTCTCCTTTTCGCCACCTGTGCAGTTTTACACGACAACCAGCTGACTCACACTGACCTCAAGCCAGAAAACATCTTGTTTGTCAACTCTGATTTTGACACTCTGTACAACGAGAAAAAGGTGGGTTCTGTCCAAGGGAGAAGTGAATAGACCAGGAATAGCGTGCCCCTCCCTCCCTGTAGGAATCGGGTCCTCCCTGTTCCATAGGTGCCCCGCAGGGCCTTAAAAGTCCATTTAGTGGGAACAAACTGGAAGTCGGGCCCCTTCTTTCTCCTGGGTCTTCTAAAAACCTTCAGCCTGCTTCAGTGGCTCCAGCACATGAAGTGGGGCATTCAGCGGCTGTCCTTCGCACCTATGGGAGATGTAGAGAGCTCAGAGCTTCACTGTTACGATCCTTCCGCTTAGTAGTGCAGACATGGCAGTTCTGGGGTCAGAGGGCTCCTTTCAAAACCTAGCGTAATCCTGAACCGGCTGTTAGAAGCACTGAGGACTTCTTGTTTGCTTGCAGAGCTGCGAGGAGAAATCCATTCGGAACACAAGCATCCGTGTGGCAGACTTTGGAAGTGCCACCTTCGATCACGAGCACCACACCACTATCGTGGCTACCCGGCACTACCGTCCACCAGAAGTGATTCTGGGTGAGGACTGCTGGGGTTTCGGGAGTCTCAGATGGCAGGGAGGGAGAACAGTTGTCCCAGCAGGACGATGCTGTGTGGAGGAAAACCAGCTGAGAGCACTCCGGTTCTGGAGCACGGCTTGGGAACTACCTGTTCCATGCATTGCTGCAATGCCAGCTCGGTGGTCCTGAGGCTCTAGGGCAACGTGGAGTCACCGTAAGCTGAAACAGAGTCATCTGGGGGGATGCGACAGTCCTCTTGCCAGTGCGCAGCCCCAGAACGTGCACAGATGTCGTCTAGCTCTGTCTTCACGTAATCCCTGCAGTCTCAACACGGAACTAGTAGAAATCCGGTGGGACCTGTTGGGAGCGCCAAGTGAGCTTGATTCTCTTTGCAGAGCTGGGCTGGGCACAGCCATGCGATGTCTGGAGCACTGGCTGCATTCTCTTCGAGTATTACCGCGGCTTCACGCTCTTCCAGGTATGATTCTTGCAAGACACATCGTGCCCTGAGAATCCTTAACGTGAAGGGAAGGGAAACGCAGGTCAGGCACTAAAACTCAGAAGCGGAGTTTGAAAATAAGCCTGGGAAAGCTCATGGTTCGAGGACCCGTGCCTTGCCAGAAGGGGACGGTTCACATGGCTTTTGGTTTCTTCACTGTGCCTGTGAAGAATAGAAAAATCCAGAGGGGAAGTAGAGGTGGACGGGAGCTGCATCATTCCCGACAGAGGCTTGTCTCTTCTTCGCCTGTACTGGTATAGGTGGCAGGACGGTTGTTGTCAGCTCTCTCAGGTTCTGAACTAATGCACCAGTGCTCTTTTCCTTTGCAGACCCATGAGAATCGTGAGCATCTTGTCATGATGGAAAAAATCCTCGGGCCAATCCCATCTCACATGGTCCACAAAACTCGGTAAGAAAGAACCTGTTCCTGAACCCAGACAGTCCAATCAACTGTTTGTGCCTAACTACTGGGGATACCAGTTCTGTCATCACACCGGGACTCGCCTGTATGTGTGTAGCCATGGGAGACACGCTGGAAGTTTTGGTTGTGAGCCCGATGATCACGGGTTTTAGGGGAAACGGGTGAGCTGCTCACATATGGCAGAGATGACAGCATTAATTGAGTGGCAGAGGCTGCTGCCTGTGGGTGAGCTCTCCCACGTGCATGTGCCCCCTGAGCAGCCTTGCTGACCACCACCTCTCCTTTGCAGGAAGCAAAAATATTTCCACAATGGGAACCTGGTATGGGATGAGAACACATCTGACGGGAGATACGTCCAAGAGAACTGCAAGCCCCTGCGGGTAGGTGCCGCTGCGGGGCCGGGGGAGGGCTGGCTGCTGCGGGTTCCCTGCCCCAGCACGTCGGTGTGGGCCTTAGAGGGCACCATCCCTTACCCCTGCTCTGGCTTAAACACCCAGACACTCTCATGTGCAGAAACAGAATTGTTTTGGTCTGGCCGAAGCAGGAGAGGTGCTAGGGACCTGGGGGGGCGCTGTACTTCAGGGTGGGAGACAGCCATCGCCTCGCTGTGTATCATGAAACTAGCGCCTGGGGTTCAGTCCCCGCCCTACCAGTGTGCTGCAGCCCTCTCTCTGTGCCCCCTCTTTCAGACATACATGCTGCACGACTCACTGGAGCACGCACAGCTCTTTGACTTGATGAGGAGGATGTTGGAATTCGACCCTTCCCGGAGGATCACGTTCTCGGAAGCCCTCTTGCATCCCTTCTTTGCTGGCCTCTCTGCTGAGGAAAGGATGCTGTGCGGTCGAGGCGCCAGCAGGGACCTGAGCAGATGACAGAGGGGGAGGGGGGCGATGCCTGCTGGATTTGTACAGAGGGGCTTGGTCCAGCCTCTGCAGCTCAGCCCCCCCTCGCTCTTCTCAGAGTTCGGAGGGGCTGGGGCACCACGACAAGGACCCTGGGGAGGGGAGGGCAAGAAGAGCTACATCGCAAAGCACAGATTTGTCTATTTATATGTTGTAAAGTTAAAATAAAGTGTTTCTTATTGTTTGATACTTCCCTCGTAGGCAGGTGGAGGGTTCTCTTGCTCCCAGCTTTGCCTATTGATTAAAGGAATACTGAGATGTTGAAAAATTAACCGGAAACTAAGCAGCAGGAACCTTTGCTTCACTGGAGGGCAGTAAGTGAGGGTGAGCGGCCCGACTCTCCCGGGTCTGTGCACAGCACAGAGCAGCAGGAAGGCTTGCTCCAGCTGTGTTGTCAAGCTCTAGGACGATAGCGAGCAAATAAACAGCTGCACATGAATAGCACATGTGAATAGTTGCACTTTATTTCAGGGCCTCCCCCAGTAGCGGCAGGAATGGGTCGTTACAAACATCAGGTCACAAATGGACTATCAAGCGGTGACACAGTGCAGCGAGCTTCACGTGTTAGTGACCAGAGCAGCACTCACGGGCAGTTCCTATGACTGTGGGTGAGGTTGAAGGGTAGAAACTATCATCTCAAACACAGCTAAATAAAAAGCGTTCCGTTCTTTGAATTGACTCCGGCAACGTGGGGGAAGGGGGAGGAGAAGGGACCCAGCCCTCTTTCTGGGTCTCGGAGTGCTCCAGAGGAGCTCACCCCTGCGCCTAAGATGCGTTTCACAGGGCTGAGGCCAGTACAGCCTCAGGTGAGCCTTTGCTTCTGAGGGAAGTACAGCCAAACACCCAAATCTATTCTCATCTTCAGCAAAGTTTAACTGTGCCAAACACAGCCCAGAGCTGCCTGCTGTGCCTGGAACACTCTGCACAGGTAGGGGCTGGGAATCCCTTTCCTTACGTGCGGCTGTGTACCCTCCTGGTGAGCAACCTGCTCACTTACAGGGGGAACACTATTGCTGCATGGATGGCAGTGGCCAGGGCCTTCGTGCTTCCGGGAGCCTTGCGGCAGCAAGTACAGACATGCTGCCAGCTGCCATCCCTGCAAAAACACCTCTGCCTGGTCCAGCGCCCTTCTGGGCATGCCCGGGGCACAGCAGAGCGGAGGCAGGACAGGACCCCGTGACCAAACCTTGGGTATTTCCACACTGTTAACTGCTCCATTCACTAGCCAAACCCAGAAGGGGCGAGAAAAGCCTGTAGCCTGGTTCAAGGAAAGCAGAAATTGAAACAGCAAGTTCTCTTATTGAGAGTCTCGAGCAAGGAAAGTGAAAATAAGGCCGTGGGGGGCTAAAGCTAACACTGTACTAGAGCAACGTCCACCTTTTTAACCCAGCCGCTGCTCCTCTGCCTGGCTAAAGATCAGAAAGAAACAAAGGCAGAAGGAAGCCTCGCATTTGTGTTTTAAACAATCGGGTTTTAAACAACCTGTTCCGATTGTTGGAACCGCAGCTTGTTAAATGCCACTACAGTTCAAGCCGAAACACGGTTCACCTGAGGAATAAGCGCTTCGGGGAGAGGGACGGCCGGAGGGCCGAGCGACACCCCGCCGGCTCTCCCAGCTGCTCCAGCCACTCGGCATCAGCCAGCCACCACGGTTCAGTCGCCCAGCCTGCAGTGGGGAAAGGAGCTTGGGGGAGCCCGGGGTCCAGACAGCAAGAGGGGCAGAGCCCTTGGTCCCACTGAGGTAGATACGGCACGGTGCAGGCGGTTTGGCAGCGGAAGAGACCCCAGGCACCTGCGGGGGCGAGCCCAGTGCTCACCAGCCTCCTGGCCTACAGTCTGGGTCTGCCCCCATCCCTCCACACTCCCAGGCAATATTTACTCAACTGCTTCTTTTCGAGTGGGGAAGTCTCTTCCCCACCCTGCTTTGATACACTTGGCCTTTGTTCGAAGCAGATGAAAGGGAAAGGCAAGCGCCTGATCTGTAAATCCTCAGCACCCAGAGCACACGTGGGTCAACAGGTTTGCCTAGCGGGACAGCACGTGCTCAGCACAGCCGCAGGGCAGCTGCAGCAGTCGGTGATCATTTCCACGTGTCTGCCTCAGAAGGGATCCAGCTCCCCCAGAGAAAAGGCATTGTTTGAAGCTCTGAAGTTCTCCCAGCTGCCAGGACAGGGTCTGCACGAGGTTTTGGAACCTGGCAGGAGCTCTGGGGTCAGGTAAGGTGCCAGAAGAGCAGCACAGCGTCAAGCGCTGCCCAGGCTCACGGCATTGGGAGCGAGCAGGGAGCTGAGCGCCTTGCCCTTCCCTGGGTCAGCTACTGTGGTGCAAAGCCTTCAGAGCACCAGCACGATGGATTCCCAAAGCCAGGCAACAGTTTCGTAGCTTGTCCCTGCTCTGGGCACTGCACCAACGCTCCATTGGGCCAACAAAATGAATGCAGGAAAGGGTAACCCAACGCTGGGAAGCGACTGCGGCACAGAAGCAGTCAGCAGAGCGAACCGGGGCGGATCCCCCTCGGTAATTCCAATGAGAACCTCTTGCTGTACCCCTCCAGGAGGGCAGCAGCTCTCACCACACCATCTCTGCAGGCAAACAGGACCTCATGAGCCGAGGAGCCAAGTCCTTCCTGAAGCTGGTTCCCAGCACGTGGGCGCATGCAGACACACACATAAGCCCACTCTATACGCAGGTTTTGTGCCCGAAGGGAATGAACGGATCCATGACCTGCTTCCCAAACCACATTGAGTGTAGGAGGGATGCTGGAAGCATGGAGGGAACTCACCCAAACACCACCTGCGCCATACACCACGCGACAAAGTCAGAGTGACGCTGCCCTGCTTCACTATGCTTTCCCTGATTCAGCCGCTCACTGTGCCAGGAAGAAGAAAGAAAGAAAAACCCCAAACCCCAAACAACTATCCTGGAAAAGTTCTTTTCCAAAACACGCCTCTCTCCTGTAGACCTGGGCTTCACCCGCTAAGCGAACAAACAAAAAGCCAACAGAGTATATAAGCAAGTAAGGCCTAGCTGGGGACATGGGTGTTCCCAGAGCATGTGTGACCCGAGAGCTTCTGGCTCTTGACGCAAACTTTCTGAAGAGGGAACGTTCTCCTCGATGGGCTGGAGGGTCCACAAAGGAGAGCGAGCTACAGCCGCCTTCAGGAACATAAAACAGGGGAGGGGGGAAATCAAAAAGAGCAGAACAAAACCAAACCCTCCCTCCCGGTGTGACTGCAACACAAGGTATTTCGACGCAGTCAAGGGTGCTGTTCCCACCAGCGCGCCCTTGCTGGGTCTATCCGCCCAGAAGGACCAAGAAACACATCTCAAATCTCCAAACCACACGCCGCTTGCACCACCTCCACACACCCCCCCTCGTTAAACAGCCTCCCGGCCTGGCCCGCGCAGCAGCGGCCGCCTTCTCCGGGGACAGACACCATCTTCCTGCGCATTCCTTCATACAATGGCACAAGAGACTGAAAACAGCTTTGCAGGAACATTCGCTTCCTTCTTTTTTTTTGTTTCGTTTTATGATTATTCTTTTTTTTTTTCTTTTTAAATACACAACATTTCTTCTGGAAGGACAACTCTCCAGAACTTCACATCCTTAAGGCGTCATGAGTTTACTAGTCAGGATCCACTGGACAGCTTATTGGACAGGCCTCCTCCTCCTCCTCTCTTCTTTCCCTTCAGAGCCGTGTGGCTGGGTGGGCTCTAAGTGGAGTGCAGGGGAATGACAAATTTGCAGCCAAAGGGCGAGTGGTAGTTTATTCCCACTTCTTGAAAGACCTTCTGGGGAATGCCAATGTCACAGAGGTACACGCGCCCTGCCCTCTCACCCAGGGGCAGGGGCAGGCCCAAGGCCAGCGACCACTTGGCATCGATGCCCTGCTGCTCCATTTCGTTTATCGGAGGGTCTATGCTGAGGACCGGTGCCCGGTTCTGGTTGGCCCAGTCCACAACTGCTTTGTACCAAGGCTGATCTCTCAAAAAGGCATTTTCATGACAATCCAGGCAGTTGATCACGAGGTCAACAGGGGTATCTGGGAGATCTGAAAGAAACACAAGCACTGTTGAGCGTTGGGGACCAGCCTGACACCAGAACTAAGGCTCAGCACCCTCCCTCCTTGCAGTGCCAGCAGATTTTTCATTGTCACCTCCAGCACCCACAGTCTCACCGCTTAAAGTGCGGCCTTACCTGCTGTTATCACCATCCTTCTGCAAAAGACACTGACATTTAAAAGCTCTTTAGCGCCCTGGAGAATGTTCACAGACTCTCAGGTACAAAACCTCATCAAGTGTTCAACACCTGAGCAGCCCCAGACGCTGCTGCTGAGCTGGCTCACCAGTCCAGCAGCCTGGGGAAGCGGTGGTGTTCTCTCTCGATTACAAAAGCACCATCTTATATTCCACAAGTTGAAAGAGAGACCCGTTTTTCTGGAAGATGCTGACTGCTATGGAAAGGCAGCTTGTGTGTGGCACTGCTGCCTACCCCACTGAGCCCCATCGGTCACACTGCACCCACCTGCTCCGTACCACATCTGCTGCGTTCCTCTTACCTGATGGACCACAAAGTCCTGAGTGCAAGGACTCCTCTCTGTAACAGGCAAGTAGCTCAGCCAGCACAGCGCAGCCCCCCACCCTGCCACGACACAAAGCACCACGCAGTTCCCCAACTCCCAGGTTTGTTTCTCCCAAGAAGTTTAAATGAAGCGGGATGGAAAGTAACGCTGGTGAAACGACAAACGGAAGCCAGCTCTCTCACAGAAGACGGAGCACCAGTTTATTCTTGGGCATACTAGGAGGTGTGGATTTTGACAGCTGCCGGGATGGCTCCGCAGAGCTGCCCACTTGGTTTGAAGCAGCAGTTGGATCCTCATTTACTTGCAGTTCCGATACGCCAAACAAGGAAGGCCCTTATCCTAAGAGTACGGCTGGTCTGACTCCGATCCATACAGCAGCTCTTCTTTATTTGCTCATACAGGAAACATCTGTACCAGCACAACTGCTCCTCTGTTGAGCCTCTCGAGTCTCTGCTGTCCCGCCAGCCTCCGACCAGCCACCTGCCTAAGGCAGTGCCACTAGATGGTGCCACCGGACCGGGCAGGCACTGCGGAACTGAGCGGCACAGGTCTCTGCAAGGCACAAGGGCGGTGGGAAGCAGATCCACTCCCTGCTCACTCACCTCTGACGCTGGACACCTGCTGGCCTTGTGTCTTGCTGAAAAGGTTCAGCTCGTTGGTGATGGATTCCAGCATCTTGACAAAGTTGGGTAGGAAAAGGATGACGTGGACGTCGTGGTTGGAGAGGTGTCGTCCACAGCTGATCCCCTGGGCCCCCTTCACGTGAGGGCCGCACAGCAGGGCTACCGTGGGCCGCTGATGCACGTTCTTCGGATTCAGCCTAAAACGCAGACAAAAGGGGACCGTTAATAACCCAAGAATCTCTTACCTTCTTCTTGCAAGAGAAAAATCAATAAAATGCAAATATTGACAGGTGTTTTGCAAATCTTCCGTTGCCTCCGGAGAAGTAACCCACATCCTTTTGTAGCGCTGACACTAGAGAGCTGCCCTGCTTGCAGGTTCCCTTCAGGACTTCCTTGCAGCCGCAGCAGAGAGCACGAGATCCAGGTCGATCCTGGTTCATTGCGAAGCCAACTCGTACTTTCGAAGCAGGGGGCCTTTTCGCTGCTCACGGAGCAAGCCTGAGTCCGATGCAATTCCGCTTTTAGGAGGCTTTCTTTCTCTGCCCCTCTGATTTTAGAAGCAAGCTAACCAGACAACCTTAAAAATATGTGTTGAGTTAGCCCATCAGCAGAGCCACAGTTTAAAAAAAAAAAAAGAAGAAAAATGACTTCTACTGCCTAAGCCTCATCAACTGCAAAACAACATTGATTTATTTAAATGGCCTGCAAGCCATGAAGGGGGGCCTACAGTAGGATTTTCAGCTGACAGGGTCAGTGCTGCCTGCTACGTCATCACTTACTGCTCTTAATCAAATTGGGTCTTGCAAAAGTACTACCGAATAACTAGATGGAGACTTAAGGCTTACCTTCCATTTCAAGGGTGAGTAATTCGGAGCAGCTACCAACGACATAAAATAGGCGTGCAACTGTCTGCCCACATCGCTAACTACGGTAGGTGCAGACCTCTTCAAAGGAGTCGGCACACACATTCATGCAAAGAGCAGTAAGCGCACTTCAAACCCGCTAGCGAGTCGGGCCCTGCAAAGGAGCGCGATACTCTCAGCTTGGGTGTAGACGCCTGAAAGCTAACTCCGTGTTGCAAAAAGCTAAGCAGCGCTTCGTTTTCAAGACCCGACTTTTGCTTTTCTTGATATCATTAAATCGTAACACGAAAAGCAACAAAGGAAAGGTTTACTTATGTGCAAAAAAGGACCAGCTCCCTGGCTATTCTGCAATGGTTTAATCTGCCTTGGGCTACACCTGTGCAAAGCTCAGTTCCCTGAAAAAATTCCCAGTAAGTGGGAAGTAAAATCTCAGCTCCGTCTGTTTTGTCTTTGACTCAAGAGACACTGCTGCTTCTGGGACACAGGAGCCCTCAGGAAGCCATTCCTCCAAGATGGTATGTTCAGCCAGCCCTTCTCCAGAGAGGGGAAAAAAAGCTGTGTGACCGTGGAAGCCTGCTGTAAGTCTCCCTCCCCACTTCAGGAGCCTGAGCGTCACTCTTGTTTTCATGATTATTCAGAAACAGGCTGATATACGAGCAACACCACAGGCCTACACAGCACTGGGAGGAGTTTATTCTCGCAGAGGCAAGGAAGGCAGAGAGGTGACAGCTGCCTCCAGCCGCAGGACCACCGAGGGACTAGCACAAGTGGCAGCAGGCACCCACATTGCGCTGACCTCGGTCTCTTTTACCTCACGCCCACTTAGCGGAACAAGGTAAGATGAGCTCTGCTTAGAGCAGTCAAACCCACGGCAGAGCAAAAGGGAACAGCTTTACCTGTTGGGTCCCCCAAGGAGGCTCAGGGCCATCTGACTCGCGCACACTCCCGTCATCTCCAGCCTCCGCTCCAGAGTCAGCCCGTGCTTCTCAGCGACCGAGAGCAGCTTTTTGTGAAGCTCGTAAGACACGCTTGGAACGACCAGCCCGGAGTCTAGGGTTCAAAGAGAGGGAAGGGAGGAAGACAGAAATGGGTATAATCGCAGACTTTTCCAGAATGCTGCAGACTGGTGAGGTTTTATAGAACAGCACTTAGAAATGATGACAGTGAAAAGGCTTATTAGCTGTTACCAAGGGTCTGCTTAACGCAGTAATCCAGGTTCCTTCCGAGACCGTCAAAGGAATCCAAACTAGCGCGTCAGAGCCAGCTTACTCTGAGTGAAGCAGAGACAGCTAAACACAACTGCTGGGCTTGAAATAACATGCTTCCACGAAAATTCAGCAGGCAGCTGGCAATTCTAGCAACACGTGGACTGCAAAGGCCTTTTTGACTTACGGATTGAACATCAAGTTTGTTCTTAATGGTCTCCAGGCCACCTACCAGTGCTTTAACCCACACCCATGCCCAAACACATTCAAGTGCTCCCAATCACTGGGAAAGTCAGAAGAGAAGCTGTAAATCAGATTCCCCCCTCCCCCAAAAAATCCTCGGATGCAGTACGCTTCCTGACGTCGGCAGTGACCAGCCCCAGAACTCCAGCCCCTAACCCGCAGATGACAGCAAACACGACGTCCCACATTTACCAGGCAGGTGACCCCACCACCTGAGCTGTGCCGTGCCTGAAGGGCTGCCTTCAGACACAAAAGCTGAATCAGGATACACTGAAGCAGCAGGGGAACGATGTGGCTGAAAGAATGAAGTCCGTAGAAAAATATTTCTCAGACATTTTTGACAGCCTGGTTGGCGAGCCAGGAAATGCTCCAGCACGTGGATCAAGGGAAAACAAACAAGAGAGGTTTTGTTAAGTGCTGAGAACAGCGCCTGCAGTAGGCAGCAACAGAATCCTTCCCGCTCGCTTCTACAGCAAGCTTGCCTGGAATCAGCAAGCAAGAGAAGCACAAACCTGGATAACTGTTCTGGCCGATTCTTTATACTTTCGTTCTCCAAGCAGGCTAAGCTGGCACTGACTTCACAGAAATAAACGCTGCAGTAACATCTCTAAGCTCTCCTTGCCACCTAGAGGCTGCTCACTCTGAGGGGAGCCACAGCGATTTTTTGGTGGTGTGCTGAACAGCGGAGGACAAGGAAACAAAATAATTACTGATGGTATATTGAGAGAGACGTGCAAAATGTAAGTGACAGGTGAGAAAACTGCTGCAGCAGCCAGCCAGATATCCCTGAATACCTTCAGCCACAGAAGTCAGCCTCTTCAAATTTTCTGCAAAAAAATTCTGATATCCAAGCCCCTTCGCTCTGTGTTTTGAGGATTTACTCCAATGTAAATCAGGAACACACGCTATTCTTCCCTTGAAACATCCTCCTGCAAGGCCTGGATGTCCTTAGCAGTCTCCCAGCTAAGGAGCAACACAGCTTAATTCCCTCCCCATATGGGATGGCCACATAGCCGGAGCACAGCTGCCAGCAAGAAAAGCTCTCAGCTCCTTCTGTTCACATCATTCATAAGCACTGCTCCGAGCTAAACAAGCAATCCCAGCAGAGCCTAGCCGAGCAAGGCCTCTGTGAATTTACTGTTAGTTCCTACTCTGGGTCACGCACATGGGTCAAAAAGGTCCCGGACTCAGACCAATGCCTGCTACAGCTCAAGCATTATGACAAACATCAGGCCAAAGTGTGAACCTGCTCCTTGCATCAGCACACTTGGCTTCTGCGGTGTTCAGCGGCCAGCAGCCCTAACTCAGCCCCGCGCATGCATCAGCCGCTCCCCCCCTCTGAAGTCGGGGCGATGGCAGGCACCCGGGTCCTCATCACAGCCCAGCGCCGAGCAGCACAGCAGGGCTCAGACCACCTGCGCTCATGGGAAAGAGTCGTGGGAACATGACACGGCCCAGTGAAAATGCTCTGAGGCGGTGTGAGCTCAAAGGGGAACAGCCACAGTGTACACATCCGCTCAGAGAGGAAACCTAACAGTTATCCGTGGGCTCGGGCTCTTTTGCAGACAAAAAACTGTAACAAGAACCGGTTGTAACGTGCAAGTGCCACATTCAAATGAGAAAAGCAGCGTGTATTTTAATTGTGAGGAATTATCTGTACTGCCATATTTCCCCGGGGCGCCCCAGTCACAAACCACTAAGCGAAGGTACGGCGGAAGTGGCAGGTTTCATAAATCTTGAGGTTTTCAGAGTCAAATCGGGAGGTATTCCTGCAAGGTAACAGTAAAACACTGCAGAGCAGATCCTGCTGAATCCTTCTGGCTTCCACTTCTGAACTCACTGGCTAGTGCTCTGCAGATACGGAGGGCCCAAACATGTCCAAACACTTGACCTTGCATGCTAACTGCCAATTAAGCTACCTCTGCTAATATTGTCTCCTTACACGCAGCACACATGCAAGCATGCACATTATCGAAGTCATTTCAGACTCCCGATAGCAGCCGCTGAACATTTGGAGTCATAAGCCACTAATAACCCTAAGCCTGTCACACTAGTCACGCACCTGCCCCGTGTTCACACACCCTCTTAGCCTCCAGAGTCACGCAAGGCTTGGCTCTGCCTCTTCCCACTGACGTTTTTGCTACTTCGTCGGGTCTTGTTTTTCAGGCTTGAGGGAGGACTTGGAATGAGTGACCTGAGGTCAGGATCTCTCCCAACAGTTTGATGGGACTCATCCTCTGCTAACCTGAAACAGTGGGCTCCCAAACTGTAGTTTCCCTCCTTCCAAACTGCGAGGCCACGAGTTCCCTGCTTAAACCGGGCACAAACTCCCCAAACTAGAAGGGGGAAACAGCCGGTCTGTACTCTGCACCTGCAGCCGTTTACACCTTCCCCTCAGTCACTTCGCCCAGACCACGAGCTTTAGTGAACCCGCAGCTACCACCAGCTGGATGCAGCCCAGTGCCCAGTGGGTTAATGCAAACGAGGTTACTGAACTTGCACTTCGCATGCCAGTGCTACACTTTGTCCTAATTGCTCCCTCACAGGAGCAGGCTTAAATGCCAAGAGAACTTCCCTCCTTCGCACTCATGCAAGGTCCAACCAGTCAGACTGGCTTATCAAAACCAGGCCGAGGGAGTTAAACAAACTCCGGCAGAAAAGCAATCAAGGAGGCGACGTGTAAACCCACAAACAATAACACTACTGCAACAGAACTGAACTCCTGCCAACTTTAATTATGTTTGGGTTGGACAGTGCAACTTTATTGTTTGGTAATGAAGGTAATAAAATAAATTAGCTCAGGCCTTTTAATATTAAATAAATGTATTTTACAGCTGCCTGGAAAAAAAAAAGGCAGATATAGACTAAACAGTTTTGTGACACGCAGAGTATTGCTGCAGCCTGATTAAACACAAAGCATTCTCCGTTTGAGGCATACTCTCTCCTAAGCACTACAACCACGAGAAGTTACCTCCTCCAGCTTCGCTACGCAATGTTACACACGTACTGCTTGTGTTAAAACTCCCTATGCCAGCAGGACGGAGCTAACTCTCCATAAGTTGACGAAGTAAGAGCTTCTCCCCAAACGAGCCCAGAGNATTGCTGCAGCCTGATTAAACACAAAGCATTCTCCGTTTGAGGCATACTCTCTCCTAAGCACTACAACCACGAGAAGTTACCTCCTCCAGCTTCGCTACGCAATGTTACACACGTAGTGCTTGTGTTAAAACTCCCTATGCCAGCAGGACGGAGCTAACTCTCCATAAGTTGACGAAGTAAGAGCTTCTCCCCAAACGAGCCCAGAGCAACGCTGCCGCCAGAAGTCCAAACGCCTCCCGTGCTTGCAGTTGCAGGGGAAAAAAAAAAAGGGAGGCTCGCTGCTCGAGTGGCTCAGCGTATAAGCCCCATCTTTTCTCCTGACTATTTCAGCAGCTCTGTAGCTGCTAAAATAAATACAGGCAAGCTGCAGGAATGGATGCAATGGAACTAGACTTTGGATCTCCTGAAAGATGTACGTAACACCATTAACTCTTCCCTTTAGCAATAACCAATTCCAGAGGCACAGAGCCCGTGGTCTCCGATGCAGTTAGGGGAAGCAGGTGTAACTCTTCTCTGGTTTAGGCAGATGAGGCATTACTTGCTGTCTTCTGCTGCTCGTAAAGCTGGAGCCGCCTGCCTGCAGAGTCAGCAAAACACAGATACTTGCCCCACAAACATGAACGATTTTCCCGGCAACCTGAAGGGCTAGATATTTTCCTTTTTTAATCATCATTATTTTTAATTAAGACAAATTCTGCGGGAGTTCTGGCTGACGTTCCATCGTCAGCCTCTCCCAGCATTAGTGCACAATTCACTCTGGCTGAGCAAAAAGCTGTCTGAGGGACAAAGAGAGTTCACCCCATGACCACTTTGTTTTCTCCCGCGGTTGGATAAAGTGAACTTAATTTGCACTCTACTCAAAGATCCCAGAAACACTTCACACATTCAATATACACAATCGCTGTAAAGCAGTCATCCATAGACTGAAGACCTAAAAGCTACAAAGAACAGAAGAGTCAGTCAAGGACATGGCACGCAAAAAAAGCCACGCTGTCGGCATCATCCTCACAGTAGGGTCTCAGCCTTAGTCTTACAGTCTGAGCCTGGCCCATAAGCTCTGCCTGCTGCACTGATCTACTTCTAAGCTCACGCTTTCTTTCACCATCTCCTGACTGTGGGGAAAAAAGGTTTCTTAAAGGACAGGCTTGATGTCTGGTTAGGGGGAGCACAGAGAAATATCGACGCTTAATCCAATTTTTTGAGCACAGTCCTGCTTTCCCTTGACAATGTCTATAGCGGCTGAGTTTGAAAAATCCCCCTTACTTTCCAGAAGAGACACTGAAATGGAAACAGCATATTTTCTACACTAACAGCTCTAACTAGAGGAGAACCTGCTTTGGACAAACCCGTACTAGCACATCAAGGAAAGAAATACATACCTTACCTACGTGGCATACAGCTCTCCTTTTTACTCATCTCAGTGTGCTCATAAAGACACTGTCTTGGCAGACACCCCTGCTCCAAAAGCCAGGCTTTGGGTACAAGACCCCAGCACGCATCTGCACCGCCTACACGGTGAGGGGAAGCGGAAAGTTGAGGGGTTGTGCCACATGAGAATTTCAGTCCCATTTGATGCCCGCAGCCCAGGCAAGGGAGATTTTAAGCCACTGTAATCACCATGAACAGGAAGCCACAGTATGCACGTGGGATGTGCTAGCAGGGATTAAACAAAGTTAAGAGGAAAGGAGAGATGAACTGCAATAAGGAACCATTTGGACAGCCTGGTATGCTTGAGGTTGTATTATCTAGAGTCGCTGATGATGAACTGACATAGTCCATGCGACTGCAAACTCCTCTGAGCTCCAACGTACCTGCAGAACGTTGGCTTTGCAGTTACTGCTAACCTGCAGAACGTTGGCTTTGCAGTTACTGCTAACCTGCAGAACGTTGGCTTTGCAGTTACTGCTAACCTGCAGAACGTTGGCTTTGCAGTTACTGCTAACCTGCAGAACGTTGGCTTTGCAGTTACTGCTAACCTGCAGAACGTTGGCTTTGCAGTTACTGCTAACCTGCAGAACGTTGGCTTTGCAGTTACTGCTAACCTGCAGAACGTTGGCTTTGCAGTTACTGCTAACCTGCAGAACGTTGGCTTTGCAGTTACTGCTAACAGACCTCATCCCAAACCACGGTGCTGTTCAAACACAGATCGTTTCAATGCTGACAGCGAACAGAAGGAACAGAGACAGACCTGCGCCAACACACATTTCAACTGTCGAGCTGGGCAGCTCCAGAAGCAGCACCTCATACAAGGATCAGCCTTTCCAGGGAGGCAGGTTTTTGTTAAACAGTTGCACTTCCCCTTTCAAGCGTCATGTAATGGTAAACAAAGAGACAGATCAATAGCAGTCAGCCCAAAAGAGTAAAGACTAATTACGTATTTGGGAGCGATTCACACAAGCCCCAGGCATGGACTCAACTCAGGCACGATCACAGACCTGGTAAACTCTATTAGCTTCAGGTTTTCATTTTTGTTTGGAACAGATCCTCATCGTCATTCCCTGCTTATGTCTAAAACACACGCTAGTATAACTACTTGACAGCCTTGCTCCCAGAAAAGCATCCTGGTGGAGTGAAGTGTTTGTCAAGCTTTGCTCACATCCTGCACTGATTGACTTATTTTAGTCAGTAACAAAAACACGGACTGGAAGCCCTGCAGATCAGTCTTTTGGAGAACTGGCATCAGCAGTTTCATGGTTTTACTGCTGCACAATCCTGGTTATTTCCTAGCTCCATGGAAACATGGCATAAAAGAGCATGCGAGGATTCACAGACTCCTTCCTCTCCCGCAGCGACAAGTGCTGGATATTAGCTTGCTGTCAATCACCAGCATCGCTTTGTTTGTGCAATTACAGCAGACAGAATAATCACTGTATCAGCCAGAGCTCTTTTAAGGCAACCATCTTCAAGACCAGCTTATAGTAAAAGACTACAAAGTACTTATGTCTCCTATAACTAGGAAGTGCTTTTTGCAAGCAGAGCTCCTCAGAGAAAACGCTGTAGGGAGAATTCAGAAGCAGAAAGAGAATTCCTGCCACAGATATATCCAAAATCATGGCTTTCGGGTCTATGGGCACTCTCATTTAACTTCAGCAGCTGTTGTTCTTTGAGCCACTAAGAGGCAGGCTGCCTACAGCTTAGCATCCTCTTTCCAGTTGCTAAACAAAGAAATCAAGATTATTTTTTTTTCAAGTGACAGTCCATCACTGCTCCAAGCGCACTGAGTATCTCTCTGTCCCTCGAAAGGCTGACTTGCTACAGAAAGCGCTAGACTGAACGCCAGAAACAGCGGGCAAGTTACAACTGTTTACAAGAGCTTTTGCTAGATAGCCATTAGCATTTCCTAAGCAAAAGTAAACTTCCTCAGCAAACACAAAGGAAGTCACTCTCTGTGGGAAAAATATTTAGAGACACACAGCACTGGGACACTTTTATCATCATTCACAGGACTGTGAACGTGCCCTGCTCAGCACAGGCGACGGGGAACTGGAGCTGTCAATCCCCTGCCCGCTGTGTGACATGACAGCTTTTCTTCCAAACAAATCCAGAATTCCATAGGGCAGACTAATCACCCAACAGTAGCTAATGAGGCTAGCGAGACCCTGCAACCACAGAGGGGAGTCGCTCACCACCCTCCCTGCGCAGCCTTGCCAAGAACAAAACAAGAAAACAGCAGTCCTTTCACTGGGCTGCTCCCTTCAGCACACTGCAAACGGGGAGCCAAGAGCTTCCACAGCAAAGGACGACGGAGTTCAGCAAACACTATTTCATTTTCATCCCCCGAATTTACTTACTGATGCTTGCTGCTTATTGCATGTCAGGGTTTTCCTCCCAGGAACTGCACTGCTAGAATGCCGTATCAGCCATACTCCTCAAATTGGCAGCTAACAGTAGGTTAGCTTTTGTTTCAGGCTAGACATACATAGAGGCCCTGTCTCCTCTCAAACAAGCCAGCTGGAAGATAAATTGACAAGTAGCAAATTTAAAAAAAAAAAAGTAAATCACGTACGGAAATGAAGTGCTTATTCATAGAGCACACAGGCGATCGGTGGAGCTTTTTGCCACAGCACACTGCAGAAATATTGAAAACTTGCACAGACTTTAAAAAGCAATAGGTTAAATTAAGCAGAAGAAAAAAAAGCCTCATCAAAAGCTATTAATACTGAACTATCACTTGTGCTTCAGGAATTCTTAAAATTGTGAAAGACAAAGCACTCAGGGGAAAGTCTCACTGCACGTTTACTCTGTTCCTTCACTTTTCCTTAAGTACCCTTGGAAACACAATCGTGCGCTGGACAAGTTCTGATATGATCCAGCATGTTTTCAGCTCATTTGAGGGCAGAACAGATCAATAGGAAGATGGATGACACAAGCGGAAAACCACGACATCGTTGTGGAGCAGCACCATTAAAAAAAGGCTTTTTTAAAAAACCTGAAAAGCAGCCAATCATTACAAACAAATCTGCTTCCTTCTCTGCAGCATTTCACACCCCAGATGGAGTTTCTGTGCAGAGAAGGAACGACAGATCAAGGACCCGATCACACTTCTGCTCAGTGGCCAGATCACCAGGATGTTAGCTATTTAGTGTCTCTCTACAAAAAGATCCGAAGCTTGATTTTAGTCTGATGCAGAAAAGAAATGTTCCTGGAACGCCAAAGTTCCTACATGTTACGAGTGCTAGAAAGCACACAAACCAAACCACTAGACTAAGGTCACAGGGAATTTGCACCTAAGTGTAGCATAAAGTATGTATGCTACACTTCACAGCATGCGTAGGGATAGAAATAAAACGAATCCTTATAGTAATATGCACCAGCATACAGAAGTCGCTCCTGGTGAAAGCACCATTACCTGGTGCTTGGCAAAGAAGAATCCCGAGCATGAAACAAAACCAATTCCATCCTTCCCCAGAGCCACGGATTAGGAGCCAAGCAATCCTTCTGTGCATTTCGATTTTCGCCACGCTGCCTCCCTCCAGCCAGGCAGCTCACTGATCCACCCCACTACCCTCACCTCCATCCAAGAGCCTACTTAGCGGCAGCAAAGACCAGAAATCAGACTTGCAGGAGAACATCTGCGCAGCAGCTGCACCAGCAAGCTGAACTAGTTCCCCCTGATGATACACTTGACGAATACTTCGACTCAAGCATCTGCCAAGAAGTTCTTCTTTCCTTTTACAATTAAGACTAAGGTAAAGCAAAGGAGAGAAGGACGCAGCTCGCTCTCAGAACACACACTTTACACGCATGTTCATCCAGTTTTCTGGGGCTCAATCTTTCACACAGCAGCAGCAGACAGCAAGTGGGAGGGAGACCCCCACATAAAAAGCCTTTTGTACAATGAATGTTTGGAATTACGGATGGGAAGAGCCAGAACTGTTTCTTTTTACACCAATGACATTTAAAGTTCCGTAAAATCCATCACGGAAATATGTAACTACCAACGAAGGAGTATCAGCAGCACACGAAATCTCCTGCCTTTTACCAAGGAAGCACAAATTACGACGTGCTACCACGTACCGGAATCCTGAGACCTACCCCTCCCTCTCAAGAGCCAGCAATCAAGTTCACATAGGTTCATCACGCTACTGAAATCAAAGCAAGGATTCAAATGGCTCCTGTTCAGTTTCCATTTGTGTTATCCAACCATCAGTTTCACTCTCTACTGCAAAAAATCGCTTACCTTGTTACCCTACCCGAACATTTTTTATCTTGGAAACACTGCAAATAAAGGTTGTGCATAGATACAGGGCACAGATCCAATCTTACATAAACAAACGCCGTTGTTTGTACCACGTTAAGCTGACACCCCTTGGGGAAAACAATCCACCACGCGTGCCCCAGAAAAGCGCCAGAGTTTACATCCTTATCAGTAAGGGATGTGGCATACCCGTGCAGAATTCTTTGTTAGCGTTCTGGGGTACGACAATCCTTCTGTAGACTATGGGCTCCGATTCCAAGATGTTCTCGTCGTGCCGATAGCGAGCTGGTTTCTCATTTGGGGTCCCCCGGGAACGAGTGCCACTCCTCCTCTCATAAGTTTCAATCTCTTCAAACACAGCTGCCTTGTCAAAAAGGGCCAGGTTCCCTTCAAAATCAAAATCTGTGTCTGGGATTTCGTCAATGTCATCCCCAAAGCACTCATCATCTTTGCTCTTCATTTGCCCGTTTTTCAGGCCGCTCTTCTTCGGAGTCACTTGGTTCGGATGACGGCTACTGGATGACCCTAAACAGAAATAAAAGCGAGTTGAAAGTGTGTCATAAATGGAAAAGGCTGTGTTTGCTCATACACTTTCTCAGCAAATTTTGTATGAGACAGAGGGGCTTATGCTTGCAGTCCACCCAGTCAAGGGATACTCGCTTCCCAGAGAAGCTGTAGACCTCACCTTTGGCATTACTCATGCTAAGATAAGCTAACAGAAAATAGAACAAAAGCATCAGGAGAGAGATTTTCAGGGACTTTCCACTGGCAAGGTTAGAAAAACAAGCTTGACCACAGTAGCAAAATTAGTGTTTCTCCACATTTTATTTAATTCACATCGGTGTCATAGTAGGGATAAGCTAGCTGTGACCTAGGACAGTTTTCCTCCTACACTGAGCTCGCGTTCATGCAGGCATGTGGCCCAAGACCTTCTTTGGAATTTTCCTAAATTTCAGAAACTAGCGTAGGTGTTTTCTTTCATAACAGGCAGCCCACCTATTAATGATGTTTAAGGGAGAACTTAAAAGCCTGGATATAAAGCATTTCTTTTCCCTCACGCTTGCTAGCAATAGGTACACAGTTCAGCACTGGTATGAAGTCCGTTCCCTTATTCCCGTTCCCTTACTCTATTTATTCATCATCTTGCATGTTTAAGTACACTTCTTTCCACTCACAAGTAATTGCGAAAGCCTGATTTCTCTGGAGCGAGACGGATGAAGACCTCTTCATTGCAATCTTAAGGCTGGAGATCCAGGACTGATACAAAACCAGACGCAATCCCGAGGTCAACATTATCCCTTTACTTGCTTATTTCTTACATGATTATTCAGGTCACCCATACAAATTCAGGTCCAGACAATATTAATCTGTTTGTTACACCCACTGTTAAATTTGCAATTACTGGAAAAGATTGCAGGCCAATTCCAGCAACTACAGGTATAGTCTACAGAGTCCAACAGATGGAGTAAGAGTTATCACACCAAAATTGCTTGCCCTACTAAAATATTTCTCAGAGTTTAAGATAATCACCTCTGCGAGTAACCTATACAGATGAGTTTATTGACAGAATCCATTTGGTAACACAGAAACAAATTACCACCGAGTTACCACGGTGACGTGCGCTCTTTATATACCTCCGCCATAAATGACAAAGCAGCAGGTTTTTTTTGTCTTTACGTATTACTGCCGATCAGGGAGAGAAGGCAGGAAGAATTTCAAGTCATCTGAGGATACCTAGAAAACACCTCAAAAAGATTTGCAATAGGCACAACCTTCGTGGCCTCCCACAAAGCTGCTCGTCACCTCTGTAAGTGCAGACAAGTCTAGCTTGGTCTGGACAAATCCCTCCTCCTCCCCGTCTGGAAAGCCAATTATTTGTAACCTCAGGTCAGACTGGCGGAGCAGCCACAAGCTGCCTACCAAACCTGAGCTCTCATTTCCCACATTTCCAAAGCGTGAAATCCTCCGCTCCATCGACAGGAACAGCACTTCTCCTAGAAAGCGAAGGACCTTCCTCCTGTCAGCTGTTTCTACAGCAGCGTTCACTTCGGGATCAGGACAGGAACCGGCACGTTCAAGACAGATGTGCCCATTTCAGCCAAGTTACAAACAGAACTCATCTCTCTACAGCAAAGTTACTTAGTAGCTCAACTACAGAACTCAAGTTGCTGTCGTTAACTCCAGAACACTCTTACGATTATCTGAAGCCTTTATAGAAAACACTATAAAAACAGACCAGACCAGAGCAGAGCATGCTTTTCTGGAAGACACCGGCAGGTTTGCCTGGAGTTCTCAGACGCTTATCAAGGACTTCGTAAGCTCTGGCAAATTTGTTCTATCACGTTGATACTGAGTTCACCTAACACCACATCTAATTTATGCCATGCTGAAAGATGTCTTGGTAAGGATATGTACGTGGGTTTTATCCTGGTTTCGTTGGGACAGAATACAGAATCCGTTTTCTGTTCAGGAAAGCTGTATTTTTGAGCAGATGGCGGCACCCGATTCGGTGGCAACAAAGTCAATAAGACACTTCGGTTTAGTTTGTGGCCAGCCACAGTGTGGGGGTTTCCAGAGGGATAAAGGCCTTTAGCATTTTTGAGTAAGCCAGTGCTAAAGCTTGGAGAAGCGAAAGCCGGGGCAGCTGGCCCAGGGTGGCCAACAGCAGTGTTCCATATTGTGAACATCACGATCACTGTAAATTGGAAAGTTTGCTGGGGCAGCCCCCACTCCTTCCTCAATGGTCGCTGTCCCTGGGGGGGTCTCGCCCGTCCGTCTGCTCCGAGGCCTGCTTTCCCCTTGGCTGTGACCGTCACGCTTTCGCCGGGGCTGTGGTGCTCGCAGGGTTTGACATCTAGCATTCACTGCTGGGAGCGCGCAGCTCGCGGCCACTTTAAGGACTGGGTATAACTGTGTGTATTTTATATTAGTATTGGCATTAATATTAGTTTGTTATTATTATTTTATTAAATCTGTTTCCATTTAAACCCACGGGTCTCCTTTCCTTTTCCCAATTCCCCTTCCCAGGTGGGGAGAGGTCACTGGGTGACAGAACAGCTGACCAAACAAGGTCGGTTTTATTCTCAATTAGGAATGCACTGCCTCAGTAAGGACTTCCCCTCGTTTATTTTTCCCCATATTTTGGGCAGGGTGTCACTTGTTTTTTCTAGAGAACTGTTTAAGTGACTAACCTGAAAGCTTTTCCAGCCCCCACAGCAAGAAGGCTCTTTGAAATGCACAGCAGCTCGTGTCTCAAGTACTTGAACTAAACAAAATAGACCCGAACACCCTCAAACATTCCCTCTCAAAAAACTGCTGCAGCTTCAGTCTCCAATTATGCCACAGTCTCACAACACAAAAAAGCACACAAGAAGTCAGAGTCCAGTATTTCACACCTTGAAAAGCAAGAGGTAAGACCCCAAACCTTCAAGGCTTTGCACAGTTATTGTTCCCCATGAAAAAAATAAACCCACAACGATTGTTTTCCTAGCGTGAGCAGTCTGTTGTTCTGGTTTGTTTGTTTGAAATACGGCAACAGTTTGAGTGCTCAAATTACACCAGTTTAAAAAGAGTTTTGCTCAAGCTTCCCTAGCAAGCGCTGAAGAGGCTGGAAGAATCATCCTTCCCCAGCTTTATCACCCAGCCTAATGAAAGATGTTAGTTTTTGCCCTTCCTCTACAGCACCATTGTATCATTACAGCTACAGCACTGCTGTGTTAAATAAAATGCCTTAAAGGGCACCTACAAAGTTACGACAGCTGATAGCGTAAGTCTCTCACAGCAACACAGGTACCCTGCCTGCGAGATTTACTCTAACCTCACAGCATCATGAAAATCACTGGCCGCAGCACAAAGCCATTTACCTCTTCAAAACAGCAGTATCAGTACAACAGCCAGCATGAAATATTTATCCTGCACATATTGGAGCAGCTGAAACTAGCAATACAGCGTTGTGTGGTCAGCGTTACCGCACTTTGACAATACCCTCTATTTACAGGGTCTCTACTTTTAATAATCTGAAACAACTACTGACTGCTGCAGGTAGTTCATTTTCAGATGCAGTGATTTTTACACTGCTGGAGATGTCAAGGAGCTTTTATAAACAACTGGGTGAGAACAGACTGCTGTAACACACCTTTTGCCAAGAAGCCACTGAAGGACAGATAGCAGAATCCAAGAATTGCTGGTGACAAAACACGACTTAGGAGAGGGGAAAGGGCAAGGAGAATTCCCGCATGCAAGCTATGACCAGTCGTTTACACGCATAGTTTTGAGAGAAAGGGAAACCTTTTTACTAAATGCACAGCTTTCACTCTCTGCCCTAGATAAAGGGCTCCCAACGCAAAGCTGACATGTAAACCATTCTAAAGTTGTACACAACTTGGTACAGAGCTAGCAACCACCACTACCGACCAGGGAATTGCATACAACGCTGCTGCTATCAGCCGCCCCAGAAATGAAAACCCAGACCAACGCAACAGGCTGAGTTCTCCCAACGCTCACAAGCTCCAGGTCGAAGCAATAGTCAAGGGACCCTCAGAGTTCCGATCACTTAGCTGGAGCCTATACCGAACACAATGGCAGAACAAACCTGCTTCTTGTGTCACTGTCAAGTGTTATGGCAACTCAGTCCATTCCCGTTACCCAACACGTGTTCTTACACTCACCACCAGATTCACTACGCTACCCTCAGCTGACCTGCAAAGCAAAACGTGGGGCTAGATGCACCGCCATGCAGCAGATCCCGGGGACAGAAGCAGCTGATGCGAACAGCGTGTTAAATGCTGACAGAATAAAAAGCTGCACTAGAAAAGCTGCGAGAACAATGGCTGGAAAGCTCCCCGGGCTCCCCTGCAGACACAATGAATGGCAGCCAAGACCGTACCTCATCAAAACGAGATGTGCCGGCATTGTGGTGGGCAGCTCTCTAATCCGTACCCATGGATGCCAACTCTGAAGTACTGCTGACCCACACAACTAGCTGTCTTTTCAGAGACAGCGTTTCAACCTCACAACAGAAGTTGCATAGAACACGGCAGAGGCCTCCAACGAACTCCAGGCAAAGTTACATGGTGTTCCTCTTAAAGCATCACCACCTAGACAGGCAAGGAGACTGGCTGCTGATGCTGTTCAGGGAAAAGAGGAGAAGGGCCTAAAAACAGGGCAGGGGGAGGGAAGGGGAAACTTGGGCAGAAGAATCTGAGATAAGGCTAACAGGAGAAGTGTCCGCTGCCTTGCAGGGCCCTAGTGTGACACACCAGACCAAGCTGCTGCCTGAAAGCCCCACTATTCGCAGCTGTACTTGCTTCCATGGCCTGATCCAGTCCTCTGCCAAGCAGCTACAGAAATCTACACCTTCAAGTCCAGCTCCTTTCAGTGCGCAACTTTCGGCGCCTCTGCCCTGTGTGTGTATGCGTGAAGTCAATATTATTAAGGAGAGCAGCACATGGCTCCATGTCAAGTTGGCAGCTTGACGCCGCACAGAAAAGTGCCTCCCTCAAAAGATAAACAATACTTCCCAGGCTTTTTTTGTTTCTTTGGAAAAAACCCCTTTCATGTGTAGCACACAAGTAAACGTAAAGTCTCTAGCGAGCCGGCCGCCTTCCTGCCGAGATCCCCGTGGGAGCTTTTGCTGCCAGCCCTGGCATGAAAGAGCCCGGTGCCAGCACGGCACAGAAGCCATTGTTGTGAAACTTGCGCTGTTATTTGTGGTTTATTGATTCCTGTCACACAAGTACTCCGAAGGGAGAACTTTGTCCCTGACTTAGCACGCTAAAGGGCACCAAGAGGTCAACTTTCAGCTGTACTAAAACCTATACAGCTTAAGTTGTAGATGACATCTCAGTCCATCCCTCCCTGGATGCCTGTACCCTCCATGTCCACAGAGACAGGGCCTCTTCCGTTCCCCTCCCGAGATTTACGCACCATTTGCCCTACTCTCCAAACACACACGTTTTAGAGGGTAAGAGTTCACTTTTCTACTTCATTTATCCTAAAATGAATCCAAGCTAACAATAATCTACATCTGGCAGCTTGCTCAACTTGTTTCAAACAAAGTCTGTAGAAGAAAACCTGACCTGCTGTTGCGCTTATGTGAAACTGATGCAAGCTGTTGCAGGGTGAAGTGCTCTGAAGCACTCGCTGCCCACCCCAGACCTATCAGATGCTGGCAAAACAGCGTTCAGTGAGGTGATCCTCCTACGTGCTCCAGCCAGCCAAAATAAAGGAAAGCAGAAGCTACTTTACACATTTAGGTAGCTGACGTTGGAAGTTTGAAAAAGTTTCTCTAAAAACAACCAGAAGTAACACACGTGAACGACTGCAATTTAGGAAGAGTTAGGCAATTTTAACAAAAGAGTAATAAATCAACCTTAAGGAATCATAGTTCTCTTCCTACAGCAAGTACTACAGTGTTTAGGCCTGGCTAGAAGTAAAACACTCAAAAGCAGACAGGCTTGAAGATGGTCAAATCACCAAGGAGCAGGCGCCACTCCCTCTGCATCGTTCTGGCCTTTCTCCTCCCATCAACCCTGTTTGGCAATCATAAAAAAAAAGAACTGAACATGAAAAGAGTTACAATTCTTTCAGAAAATAATACAGCTGTTGGTGGGGGAGGAAGACTTCAGAGGTCCAGGAACTTCTCCACGTAAATACAGTCTTTACTCTCCCTGTTTAATTGGCCTAGCCCATCTTGGTTTTGTTTCGTTTCTAAACACAAAAGCAAGGGAAAAAATGAAGCCATGGAAATGCACTGGATAGACACTGATGCTTCAACAATTAAGTCATGGAAATACGCTGGACACATACCGATGCACGATGAAGATCTGGAAAGGAGCATAGCCCAGGGGGCTTTGAGAAAAAAAGAACGTACCCTATTTTGGCACAGTGTGAGAGCTGGCTGAAGATTCTATGAACAGAAATAAAAATAACGGATGCTTGACTTTGCGATGCACCAATTGCACCTTTACATCACCCCCATTACAGCCCATTAATTTGTATTTCAACAACACAGCAAATAACATTTGTGATTACCTGTAGGGTAATGTTGTAATAGGTTATGGTTACCCAGGCCTTAAATAGAAAAGCTTTGTAACAGTGCAATTAGCTTCCAGTTCCTTTTAGAGGGAAAATGGAAGCTGGCGTCTACAGCGCTAGTCCCTCCAGTTCCACCACAGCCAGGGCAACACAGCGTCTTTTTCAGACCTCCCAAACATCACCTGTGCCTCTTCGAACATCAGCCCACGTAGCTGGAGGCTGTAAGGAGAGGCAGCTGCTTCCTTCAGCATCTTTGCTGCTTCTCTCCACCCTCTGTTCATACAAATCTTTTCTCTGTTATCTCCTAAATTCCTGTACTGGCCGTCCCTACTATACTCAGTTCAATCCCTAAGCTCACGCAAGCAATGACAGAAGAAAGGGGTAAGAGACCACACCAGGATGTTTGGTGAAGGGAGAACATGGAGGGTATTTTTCTTCTTAAACGTTGTCACATGTGTCCTAAAACTAAATGAAGTAACACACCCTGAAAATAAAGGCTGTATTTCTCAGCAAAAGGAACATGAATTTGCAATTTGCATCCCAATCCATTTTGAAAGTATGTAACACCACCCTGCTTCGGTCCTGAACGAGCAATAGAACAGCTTTTGTGACCGTTCCTCTTTATTCCACAACGTTGATAAGAGGCACACAGAACAGTCTGCAGCAGAAAGACTCATCTCCTTTAATGGGCTTCACGGGGAGAAAAAGAAAAAAATTAATGCAAATTGAGTTTGGCATGGGAAGCTTGCTGAATTCCCACAGCACGGCCAACATCTCATCAAAAGCTGTCCTGAACCTAATCAATAAAACCATCCGCATAGCCCCTTCCTTCCCACACAATTCTGAAGGTTATGCGGGGCAAGACAACTTCCAAAACAGCAACTACGGGCCCACGAGCCACCTAAGTAACACAAGCCTTCGTGGGCAAATAACGACATCAAATTCTGCTACAGCATTCCCAGCCTGTTAACTAGGGTGGCTGCGGGACTGCGCTGCGCAAACAATGTGCTCGAGCACTGCCTCAGGCCCTCGTCTGGAACACCCTGCAGGAGCCAAAGCAAGAATC
The DNA here is from genome assembly GCA_013398225.1 of Steatornis caripensis. Lineage (NCBI taxonomy): Eukaryota > Metazoa > Chordata > Aves > Caprimulgiformes > Steatornithidae > Steatornis > Steatornis caripensis. Next base: position 19,235 of record VZSC01008671.1, on the reverse strand, counting down.
ACGTACTTGATTTTCAGCTGATAAAGTGCTATGATTAATAGGGATCTGGCCTCCGCTAGAACTGGCTGCTTTCTGCTGCTCCTCCAATCGGTTCAGGAGCAAGCACACACACGTTACGATTCTCACAGTGATCTACTCTCCAGTTATTCATTGGAACAGCACTAACTTCTCTGCATTAACTTATCCAGGCTGTATCTAGCAAAAAAAGGCATTTTACTGCGAATTGAAGGAAATGTATCACAGAATGGCAGGGGTTGGAAGGGATCTCCGGAGATTCCCCCAGCCCCCCCCCCACGCCGCCAAAGCAGGTGCCCCCAGCGCAGGGGGCACAGGGACGCGTCCAGGCAGGGTTGAATCTCTCCGCAGAAGGAGACTCCACAGCCTCCCTGGGCAGCCTGGGCCAGGGCTCGGGCACCCTCACGCCAAAGAAGTTCTTCCTCACATTCAGGGGGAACTGCCTGTGCTCCAATTTGTGCCCATTGCCCCTCGTCCTGGTGCTGGGCACCACCAAAAAGGGTCTGGCCCCATCCTCTGGACACCCGCCCTATAGATACTGATCAGCACTGAGGAGATCCCCTGCCAGCCTTCTCCTCCCCAGGCTGAACAGCCCCAGGGCTCTCAGCCTCTCCTCACAGCACAGATGCTCCAGCCCCCTCATCATCTTCGTAGACCTCTGCTGGACTCTCTCCAGCAAATCTGCCTCCCAAGGACTCTAGCAATAGTTTTTAAAGTCTCCTCACAGGAAAAAGAAAAACAACAAACCAGCATTTATGGTCTGTATCAGTGTGATGGCAATGGAGACATAAGTGAAGCAACGCTGCGTCCTGTATACCCTGAACACATTTCTGTAAGGTAGCCAGAAGCCTAGAGAAACAGAATGTACTTTTCTTTACAAAAAAAAAACCCCAAACAAACCCAAACCCAAAAAAAACAAAACAAAGAAAAATGTACAGAAGTGGCAGACTGGGTCAAACAACCCACTTCACCTGACAATTCTTACCCAATAAAACCACTTTCTATCACTGCATAAGGGCATTTTGGGCAAGTATACACATATCTCCCTATTAGCCCAGCCCTGCAAGCTTTAATGAAACCATCTGAACACTCACATGAAATTATCGGTGAGATTGCATCATCATCTAATCATAAAAGATTTAAAGATAAGTGCCAGACATTTGGAAGATCCATACTTATAATACTTCGAGGCACAGTCTTTCTCCTCACCATTTCCCTTCCTCTTCTCCAGACCTTCAGGTGGCAACACAAATATAAAAGCAAACAAACAAAAGTCTCCAGCACAGTCTGAAATGTTCTTGCTGAAGAAGGAAGATGTTGCAGCGGGAACTCAGGCAGGCAAAAGGAAAGCTGCAGGGTAACATACTTACAGGAATTGTGCCTACGACGGAAACCTTTGGATTGAGTCAATGTTTCCACATGTCGATCCATGTAGCTCTTGGAGCACTGCTGCTGTGGAGAGATGATAATATCCTGATTCTTCACATCCGTTCTCCTTGGGATATTCTGCGGGGCACTGCTGGAGATGGGCTTCTTTAACACTTTCCCAGTGCCATTCTGACTGGGACCCACTTGGCATCCAACCCCAGGGATGCCCATTTCTGTCGGCGGCAGATCCCCACATTGTCTGCTGTCCCCTGGCCCTGGGATCTCCAGGATTTTCAGCTCAGTAATGTCACCTGCCCTGAAAACAGGAAAAGAAAGCCAAACACTCAGGAATTCAGGTACCTTTGCAAAAAAAACCCCAACCCCTAAAGAAAAAACACACAACATTGTACAGTGGGGTTTTTCTGACACCATTATCAATAGAAACAAGAAGAAAAAAAGATTTTAATACTCAAACGCAGAGGAGGACACTTTCACATATATCAAAATATTCAACTGAAACAGTAAGGATCTTCAAAAAACCAACTCGAGTATTTCTATACTGCACCTGGATTTTGTTTGAAAGGTCCTGTTCCTAGCTGAAAGAGGAATCAGCCAAGCAGAAAATGGAAGCAACTGGCGCAGATCTTTGCAGAAATCTACATTAATTTAACAGTTTCTAGATAATATAATCAATCTCAGCCTTGAGGCTACTATCACTTTTAATCCATTTCTACAGAAAGCTGCCCTTAGATGAGTGCAATTCATGCTCAGACAAGGACAGTGCTTCCCGTTTCCTCAGAAGAAGGATAAAGAACGCTAATACAGCACTGGACACCAGCCAAAACAAAACAAAGAAGTGGTTACGAAGACCTCCATTTGCATGGACTGCAAGAAATAACTCAGCAGCTCGGGTCTTCTACTGGGATATGAAAGCAGCGAGAGCTTGCTGCAGATTTCCACACATCTCCTGAAGAAGATGGTCATCATCTTTCTCCACTCTCTCTCTTCAAAATCCAAGAAGAAAAAAAAAATTAAGGGTATTGACTTCAGGGAATCAATCTTATTTAAAAATCACTGAGCCAGAGTCCTAACTAATGTAATATGCCAGGTAACAGCAAAACATCCAGTGACAAGTGACTCTTATTTATTCTCTTTAAGCACAGTGTTACCACGAGCTGGTGGGAAAGAATTTGTGGGAGCTACAATACCGCTGCATCGATTCAGCTGTTTCATTCAAAACTCTCTTTTGTCTATGGAATGGAAAGAACACGGCGAGAGACAGAAGAGATGGAGCTGGATTTAATAACTGCACTTAATTTCATCGTATCGGGGCAATATTTTTAGTTGATCTACCACCCTGCTTTCTCTTCTGTCACACTTTAGTTGCATACAGCACTGATGCTGAGGGCAGAGCTTTAAGAGAGTATGTCAGCCCCCTCAGTTACCCCAAAACTGAACAACGGAACGTATACACACAAAACATATACGTATGCACACAGTCTCACCCACAAATACCCTCTGAGTGTGAGCTACAGCACTGCTGACACTAGGATCGCAGAGCCAGAAAGCAAACTCCTGCACACAAACTAAGAGCAAGACGAGAAGCACTTCTCATCCAAAGACGCTCAGCAGCAGTAGGGAGATTTAAGGCAAAGAGCTCATTTCTGGGGAAAAACAAAACAAAAGATCCAAACCACCACAGCCCTTGCCCAGAAAAACACAAGAGGCAAAAAGAAAGACACTAACCTGAAGGTGACTTCTGGCACCAGGCACTTGACCCCATTATGGAACGGCCGCGTCAGGGAAATGGTCTGGCTGACCTGATCCACAGCAGACACTCGTCCTTGGTAGACTCCCAAGCTTTCTCCACAATTAATTGAAACAATGCTCCCGAGCCAGTCCGTGGCCATATTTCCAGCACACAATCGCTGTAAAGAGACACAGGCCTGGCTGTAACAAGATGCAGAAAGTGACAACCTGAATCAGCACCAACTGCATCCCCCGGCCCAGAACCCTGGCTCCCACCCAGGCTACGCTTTGTCAGCTCCTCTCTTCTTTGTAGGGTGGAAATAACAGCTATACAGACACTGAGGATCACAGCGAGCGTGTAAATCCCTGGACGGGGCTTTGCCTATACGATTGTTTGTAACGCAGATCACCGTTTGCATCGTTAAAAAAATAATTTTCAAACAGAATCCAAGGCTAACAGCTTCCAACAGCAATATTCAGTGTCTAGTTCTGTCTACAGACATTCTCCCTTTAATTTCAAACAGGGAATTTACCTTCACTTTCCTTTTTAAAATTTTGGCATGTGAACACTGGGGCAGAACAGCTTTTGTGAATACTCAGCAGTGAGAAGACCGATCTCTGTGCACACAAAGGAAAATCAACACCTTTAAGGGAACAGGCAGATACAGAGGGAGGAGAAAAAAACAACACTGGAGTCCAGGACAAAAGTCTTTGTGCTCTCCAGAGCCAGGAGAGCATTACTGCCACAATTTAGATAAACGAAAAAAGAAAGCTGCACTCCTTTCCAGCATTGAGTTCTACCAGAATACGGGCTTAACTTTGTTAAGTTGCAAGTTCAGTGCCATGTAATTCCCACAGTTTTGATGCTTGACTGAACTTGTACCAACACATTCTGAAGCAGCCGAGCGCATCTTTTGATCCAAGATTTCTTCCTCCAGACACAGAACACAGGCTCACTAGCATGGTGGTAGCGTCAAAGAGCTGACAAGCTCATGAATGAAAGTGGCTACCATATATATTTGCCTTTCACGCCTTAATCAACAGCAAGAGGGAGAAGGCTTGATATTTACTGTAAGGAACACAAAGACAGAAAGCACAGGAGATAACCCAGGAAGATTAACATCAATACATAAACCACGTTTCTGTGAGAGTCATTTTAACTCTCTTCAAGCCTCTCCTGTCCCGACCTTCTTGGAAAAAGACATAAGGGAAAAAAAACCAACCCTCTGGAAATAAGTGGGACACATGCATGCTACCAGAAAAAAGTCACTTCCCCCAACTTTCAGGAGACTGAACGCAGGGGCTGCTCAATTTGGTGACTAAGCCGCGTTCTTCAGGAACAGCCTCCTTTCTTCCCTGTTTCTGTGTATCTGCATTAACCCATGGTAACATCTGGATTCCAAGGCGACAGCTGATCAAAAGCGCTTTCAAAACACAGACAACACATCCGCAAGTATCTGCAGTAAAACAAAAATTTCATCCCCTTTCCTGCTCTTTGTCTCTCTCTCCTCTTACCGGGACCTTTTCAAAAACAAGAGCCTCCTTTTACCAAGGTGAATAAATAAATCTATGTTTGCGTGCAAACATAAACTAAACCAAGGGAAACTCATCTCAAAGGATCTCACTCTGCTAATTTGCATGCAAACCGTTTAAAAGAGGGAACGAACTGCACGTGCAGCGAATTATTTACTTCCGTCACACGTGACAAACGTGAGCGCTTTTGTTTGTTTACACGCATGCGGGAAGCCAAACCTCCTGTCCAATATTCTGTCCCATACTCCGGGTTTTTGTCACACGACTCGCAGGTACCTTGTATTTCCGCATCTCTCTCATTTCAGGTGCGCGTTCCTGATGGCCCTGACATTCTTGCAAGTTTTAAGAGAAAACCAAGCCACAGAGCTTTGTCAAACACGCACGCAGCACTTAATAAACAGAGTCTGCAAGCGATAATAACTTTGCACGCGATGAGTCGATGGCTTTACGCAGCGGGCGCTGCTGCCGTGCCAACGCTCTCCCAAGCCAAAAGGTGAGTTAGCGCAGAGGTGGCTTCGCTCCTTTAGGGGGAAAGCGGCCACCGAGCCCACCCGCCCAGTGTGTGAGAGACGAGCTGGCGTGGGAGGCGTGCGGGCAGCAGGGCTCACCCCCCCGGCGGGTCGCGGCCGGCCGCCTCCAGCCCGACCCCCCCAGGGAAGCGCAGCTCCCCCCGCAGGTAAACGCGGACGCCGGCGAGAGGCGGCCTGCCGAGGCGCGGAGCCCAGGGAGCGGCGGCGCTCGGCCCTGCCCCCGCGGGCCTTCCCGGCCCCAGCCGCCCCCCCGGCCCCACGACGGCCCCGGGCAGGGCCTGGCGCCACGGCCGCGCCTCACG
>VZSC01008670.1:41295-51556 GCA_013398225.1 Steatornis caripensis | reverse complement strand
GGGGGGGGGGAGGGGAGAAAGAATATGCATTACAGGTCCTCCCAATAGGAGAGGGGAAGGCTGAGTCTGAAAGTGAAATGAGAAAAATATCTTTAGGAACAATCTCGAATAAAAAAGAACGTCAGACTGACACATCATAAGCAAATCAGTTAACACCCAGTAAATACAACAATCACGAAACTGGGAAACATCTATCATTTAAAGAAAAAAAAAAGTGATGTCGTCCGTCCGTCAAACGTAAAAGTCCTCTGACATAACTTCTGTCGCAGGCTTTCTACTATCTTGCGGCTCACTATTTCTAACGATGTAAGATCTTTCACTGTGCTTTGTAATTGTGCCATGCGGGCTCAGAAAACACAGAAAGCCAAATAGGTAATTGCTTAACAGGAAGATTTGCCAGATTCTAACTTAATCAAACTTGAGATGAGGATCACAGAGCTTGGCTTGCACACTCTCAGGTGTCTTCATCTTCTCTCAGTCAGCTCTTAAAAACAGGGCTGAGTTCACAACTTCAAAACATTTGGACAGATTTCGGCCAGAGGTCCTCTCCTTACGAGGGGACCAGGCTACATTTCTCAGCCTCTAAGCTTGCAATCTTTACTGTAAACGATCGAGGTGCAGAGACGCGCCGGATAACCGCCTGCACGCCCGTTGTGTTAGCCGATCGCGCTGGCGTTTACGTGCTCTTTGTTTTCTTGAATGAAACTGTTGAGACAGACAAAAAAAAAAAAACACAAAACAAAACAAACACATAATCGATATTTAAGCATGCTTTGTTCCTTCACTACCAAAACCTATTTTCTTTTTAATGTCTTCTCAAATGCACGGCACGGTTGGTTTCTAAGCAGCTGCCTATTTAAAGACCTTTTCCCTTCAAGTGAAATCAAAGTTTGTGCTTCTTGCTCTTTAGAGACAGCCTGATGCAATGAAGACAGTGCAAGCCTGGGAGGCAGGAAAAGCTCAAGGACATTGTCCCAGCTTTCATGCATGGTGGTGGGCAAGTCATTAGCCTAATTAGATTAGCCTATTAGCGTTTCAAAGCCACGGGGGATGCGATTTTTAGGATCCACGAAGTTGGTGCCAGTTGGGGAAACTGTTTTCAGAGCTGGTTTGCACTGACACGGCCAAGGGAAGTCAATCTCAAAACACTTTTTGCCAAGAAATTCCAATGGGGAAAAGTCGACTGGGTTGCTTTTTAATTGAGATCTTTTAAATCGGCTTTACTTTTTTAATTTATTTTTTGTTCAGAGACTGAAAGTCATTTCACTCTGAATTAAATTGAGAAGCAATTTAGGCAACCATGGAGGAATGGGAGGGAGTAGGAGCTGGAAGATGTAGACAAAGGGAAAACTTTGTGCTTCCGTCTTTAATCCTACAAAGCATTTAAACAGCAAAATGCTGGTTAAACTTTCAAGCAACTAAATGATGTGCTAAACTCTTTAGATAACCAAGGTGAAGCACCTAGGGAAATTCTTTAAGGAAAGCCTCATAAATCCCAAGTTGTCTTCAGAGTAAATTAAACCTTAATACTACACAACTTCAAAAATTCCAATTAAAGTATTAATGTTATTCAGTTATGACGCAGCTGCAGTGAACGAGGTTCCTCAGTAAGTGCAAAATCAGAAAGCATTAACAACTGTGGCAGAACATGCTTTCCTGAGCAATTTCATTCTACACATTTCAGAAAAGCGGAGACCCACATATTCTTGATGCTCTTAGATCATGACTGTATTATCTATTTGCCAAAGTAAAATGGAAATGCTACAATTTGATTGCAGCATTTTGTTCATGTCTTTGCATATTACACTTTGGTTTGAGAAGGATTTGGTTCTTGGAGGTTTTTTACTATTCACCAGGATAAGATATAGCATTTGTGTTATTCAATAAATCCTATTCCAGTAATGGTTTCAAAATGAACGGGCTTTACTAGGGAGCTAATGAAATTAACGATTTCAGTTGACTGAAATTAATCCAGTATGTGCAGTTTTCTGGGAGAGAAGTTCCAAACAGGGGGAAGGAAAGATGTGCCAGGAGACAACATACCAGCTATATCCTTGAGTTTTCTGATTCAGCATCTTGGAAATACAGACAAGAGGGGTTAGCACTACTCCGTACTGTTTTAAACCTTCTGAAGAACAGCTATAACTTTAGAATACAGAAAAACGAACAAGAGTTTCACAGCTGAGATTACTGTATCCAGCCTATCTATCTTGGCTAGTTCTCCATACAGTCCTGTCCAGCCAGCTTGGAGCTGGCTGGCTGTGGCCTACTAGGAGCTGTGCAGCGCTGAGACATTCCAGTAGCTCTGCAAGGATCAGCTCGGGTCTTACAGAGGTAACAGCATCAGCACAGCACGCAGCTTCTGGGCTCAGTTAAGTCCTGCAAGGTACTGAGATGTTTCTCAACCTGCTCCTTAAGACTCCCAGTTCTGCAAACACAGAACAGTGACACGCAAGGTCAGGCCTGGAAAGATCTGCTAGCTGTGGTGCCAGTCATGTCAAAGCAGCACTGCTGCTTCATGGCTTTAACAGGTCTTGGGATTGCTACAGCTGTGTTCACACACTGCTAATTCAGCTTCTGGTGGCTCTGCACTGAACCCAGTCAGATTTCTGTTCCCTCTTCATTGCATACTTAGAACTAGATCAATAAGTTGAGTCTGATAACCGTGAGGAGTAACCTGGAAGATGCAGGAATAACCACCATCTCAGAATGCTGGAGTGCCTGTCTATTATGTTTCCCATTTTATTAACCATGTTTTCTGTTGCCTGAGATATCCCAATTGCCTCGATCATCCTAGACAATGCTGAGCTGACTGCAAGTTCCACTGTCCTATCTTTAGTCCATTCAGGTGCCTTACTGCAACTCTTATGCTCATCATTTTTATTAAGGCCAGAAATTAATTATTCAGATACACAAGTATTTATTTGCCACTTCTGCCTCTCTCTGCCAACTTACAGTAGTAACTGAAATTGTAGCGTAACTCAGCATAACACACAAAAGTGGACGATTCATTCCGTCTCACAGTCTTAGAAGTAATAGAAGAGCAGGTAAACACTTAATCCCAAATGAATAAACATTATGCATATTCAAGTGGCATCGCTGAAGCGAAACTGTTACTAGTGATGCCTGCTATCAAAATCATGGGGCAGCTTTTATGCAAGCCTAGAAATTTAAGGCGAATTTTGAAAGATATTTACTTCAATATTATGCCTTTGTGGAGGAAAGAGAGTTTCAAGCATATTTATTCAAACATAAGTTTTCGTAAGTTTTCATAAGTTTATGGAAACTTCTCAGAATTTTGACATTCTGGGAAAACTTCAGTTCAGGCAAAACTTTCTGTGTTGTCTCTCCTGTACGAAGTGCAACTGTGATGAAGAAAGAGCTAGAAGACTGTCTCTTAACCATTTGTGCATTTTCTTGATACTTAAGCTGCTAAGCACGGATTTGGTCGCAGAAAAACTCTGGGAAAATCTACTTAGTCGACTCCAATCATGCTGTGGAGAACAAAGCAATGTTCCAGCTATGCTGAGGTTTTTATCAGCACATCTCCTGTGTCAGAGATAAGAGAGAGCTGGTATATTAGGAGCTGGTCTCTGCGAACAAAGATTTTGTAGTTGGTTAAGAATCATCTGTGTGGTGCAATGCAGTCCCAAGAATCCAAAATATGGCTAAACTGTTTCTTAAAAACTAATCTGATATTTGTAATTTAATTAAAAATACTAGCTCACAAGTAATTTTTTCTCAACTGAAGTTTGCAAAATAAATCATCTTAATGACATGATTGTACAGTTCTAAAATTGCTGACGAGTGCTGAGCAGCTTCTTGGTTAAATCAGGCTTTTTCTTGTAGCTAATTAAGAGTACTCCATCTATTTACTTAACATTCACATTCGTCTTATAGCAAAATACATAACTGGCTTAAAGCAATTGCTGACAATACATACCAGATTCCAGTAGTATTTTAGATTTTATGCAATTTTTCTAGATATTAAACAATATTTGCATGATTGTTTGAACAAGGACTGCAAATATATTGCAAACTTTGCAAGTATTTTTATTTTTCACTTATTATGACTTTATTTACGGATACATTTTAGTGAACACTATCAAGATTTTTTTGTTTTGTTCTCCCCGCCTCTCCCCTAAAATGGACTAGCTTCTAGATGAGAAGGAATTTTACATAACGAGCATTAAAAGACTTTCAAATAAATTTTAGCTTAAGGAGATTTATGCTCCAAAGGGTTTTGTTGCAAGGGCCATTTTTGCCACTTTTACATACACACATTTTTTCACTTCAGAGGAGACAAAGTAAAAGAGACAAATTATTCTTGAATAACAGCAAGTTATGAAAAAAATCTCATTTCTTCAGCTAAACATCTACAGGCCTCAACTTTAAATACCAGGGCAATCTAAATGGCTTTATCAATATTTTCCAAAATAAATTTCGAGTACTTGAGTCTTAGAGTTGAGTTGCAGGTGCAGCAACTGATGACTTCCTCTGCTTTTATCGTGTCAGAACTTCAATACTTCATTAGAGATTAAAAGTAAATTACATAGCATCATCGTCTCCTTAATCAATAGATGACAGCTACAGTTTCAACATCATTGCTTATAAAGGATGTAAACTCTTCTATTTGATGCACACTGACTGGAGCTCAACAGTATTGACTGCAGTTCAATAATATACTAATCCAAGTGCATTTTAAAAAAAAAAATTGAGACAGAATTTTAATTTCCTTGCATTAAAATGAATGTAATACTATTATTTTTAAAAATACAATTTGAAAAAAGCAGGGCTGATGCATAGACATTAAATTTTAGGAAGGTCTCGTCTTTGCAGACTAACTTTATCCTTTCAAATGAAAAAGAATTTATTTTATCTACATAGACACAAGTCACACCCAGTGACACAAGGCCCACACAGACTCTGTTTTTACAGTGACCTTGACAAAGGCCACAAGGATATTGTGTTTTCTGATCTGTATTAATCTCCTTTTCCTAGGGCATTATTTGGCACAGTACTAAACTACGACGCATTCCAAGGAACCTAGGACCTTGTTCATGAAGGAAGGTTGTCTTGTTTTCTTGCTGGAAGTAAATTTGCTCTTGATAAATTACTCAGCTGCAAATCCTTTATTTTTCTTTGTAAGCTTTCCTAGTACAATCACTGTACCATGCACAAATGCTAGTGCTTGAGGCAGCTGGAGTATATGGCCAAGGATACCATGTAAGGCAGAAACGCCCCTTTCGGCAGCATCGCCTACTTGATGTCAGTTTATAAGAGCTGACTCATTGTTGCTGCTCATTAACTTTTAAGGGCCCTACTAACTAGCAGAGTTCAGGTTAAGTTAGTCACTCAAGATTCCTAGGTAACAAATGGAGTTCAGAGATCCTAAAAAAAACAGATCCACAAAAGTTGGCACATTGAGCATATACCCTCTTAATCCTTCCCATAGTAAACGCTAAGAACAGCTTACATGTGAGCTTAGTGTTGCCAGGAAATAACCAGTTCTGTGTATTCATCACAGCAACAGTTTGGGCTGTCTTAAGTTGACTGGGGAAGTCACCAATGGAAAATAGCCCACTGGAAAAGTCCAGGATGTAGATGAGTTGTGCAGGCCATTGCCCGTCACTTCACTTTCAGTCCATTAGCCAGACGATTCTTAAAGGAGACCAGCAATGGAAAACAGACAATGAGGGCAAATAGATATTTTGGCTAACTACGGCACATAGAAACACGTTATATATCCTAATGGGTGAGTTTACTTTCAAGGTAAGCCAAACAGATGCTGTCTACAGTTAATGAGATTTGATCAGATCTTAAACATCACGATGAGAGTACAGGATTTTGGAGTTATTTCTTGGGTGCTGGTGCTGTTCCTTGATGTCACTATTTCTTTCCCAATGTTTTTTTCTTCTCTGCTCTCCTATCCTATTAATCACACTTTCTAAGGTCCTAAATGCTAGGCAAAATTTTTGTACTCTTCATCACATCTGCCACCGACACTCAACATTCCTTTTCTAGTTGCAATGGTCATCTGAACTCCCTCTTCATAGTTTCTGTTATCGTTCAACTAGACTCAAAACAAGTGAAAAGAAAGGTTTCTTGGCCTGAGAACACCTAGTCATCAGTTCCTCACTTTTAAGCTGATCTGACCAGATGGGATCAGATTTTGAGTCCCTCAAAACTATCTGAATGGCACATTACAACCATGGAGGCTGTGAATTGTAATTGTAGCGCACAGTGTCCTGCTAAAACTTTTAGGAACCTTCATCTACAAGCAGGCTTTGTGAGGATCAAAATTTTGCCCATAGGCACATGTTGAAGTAGTGAACTTAGTTGCAAAGCTAGCCCATACTACTTTTGTTAGATGTTGTCTCCAATTACTTAGATCCAAGAACTCAGCATTGTAGCACCAGTATCTTTAAGATTACAAAACAAAATCTGAGAACAAGGTGTTAAGAAAATTCTAACAAACCAGACTCTTTCTCTCCATTCTCTCCAATAATTTTATCTTCATAACTGCTCCCACAAAAGAGTCACAATGTGTTTTATGCATTCAACCATCATATATCCCTCAAGATCTTCACTGTCTTTCTTGCTAAGACACATTTTATGTTAGTCATGAAAGGCTAGACAAGCTTTCTTTCACCTGTACTCTGGTGTAATATATAGTTACATTACTGTAAAGAAGCATAGAATTATGCCTCTGAGAGGAGCAATTAGTTTCCTCCTTTCCACTTGTCCAAAGGGGAGAGTAAACTGCCAGTTGTTACCTGTTTCTGTCCATCTCCTTTAGAAGAAAAAAGAGTATGGCAAAAACCTCTTTCTTCCTCCCTGTCTGAATACCCATGGGGCATTCGCCTTTCCCCCACCCAACACTTTGATTATGTGAACCAAGAAACAACATAGTTTATCCACTAACTGAAAAAAATTATTCTTAGATTTTTCTAAAGACAGTTCCATGAAAACTAATACTGCAGCCGTACATATACTTCATGTATCTGTTCACTTTGTATCATCATCCATCTTCTGCGTCATATTCTGTGTTTAGTAAGAAATCAATATTATGGTATGGCTCGTGAATTCAATTGCATTTTGCTTATTCTCCATTTCTGCAAGACTTTGGTAAGTAATTGTGTGGGCAAAGGCTTTTCAAATGAAAAAGGAAGTAAATTGTTTTCTGCATAAATGCATGTATCTGTTTTTGTTTATCTTAATGCCAGAGTAACTTTGCCATTATGGGGATAAATTTACTTGTATTTGATTATTTCAAGGCAATGAGAGAGTCTAGAGCTGAGGAAGATGGTATTTATGACTCTTTGTGTCTGCAGTATCATTCAAGTTAATAATCTATCTGGCTTTAAACCATGCAACAGAGGATTACAGGGAAAAAATAATTACCCATTCTATTTCTTACACAAATCAAATCCTTGATTTTCCTTCAGGGATTCGTATTTTAAACCATGGCTGCATCATCTCTGGAGAGTTCTATGTGATCATTCACTAAGTGGTAGATAAGTTCAAAAAGGGAGAATTGCCTGTCCTTCACTTCTGTCACCAGAAATCCTGCCTTTTAAGTCTTGTGGGGTCAGGACACTGTTTCTGGCTCTTCTCAATACTTCAGTACATTTTTTTTTCTATTAATCTACAAGAAGTCAAGTCAATTGGACTGAAATTACTGAAGTCTAAGGGGCTTTGTCAGGATAACTCAGAAGGAGATTTGGTCTAATCCCTTTTATTTTGAAGTCCATGTAGGCCAAGTGCAACCTGCAGCTGGGAGAAGCTCCACTTGTTGAGACAAGTGATGCATCTTCATCCATCACTGGCCACAGACTAGAGTTTCAGAGGAAGGCATATCCCCCCACTGCACAATTATGCACAATATACCTATTGGATAAATTACTGAAAGATTTTGCAAAGATCTGCAAAAAGACTCTGTGGAAAGAGTCCCACACAGTTAATGATTAATGTATGTTCAAAACCAAGAGAGAATCTATTCATATTTCTTTACATACATTTTTACCCTAATGTAATTAAGGTCATAAAAGTGTCAGGTTCAAAAAGAAAGTATATTTAGCTCGTGGCCTTTATTTCACATTTGGCAGTGAGTTGAACAGTTTAATTATATGTTGTGTAAAGGATTATAAAAGGGTTTTTAAATTATTGTTAGTGAGCCTTCTATTTGTGTACTAAAAATCCTGAAATAATACATTCTATATCTTTATCTACCTCTTGTATATCTTTCTAATAAGTTTCTGTCTGAACAGAATTACTGCTGTCTCTTCACATCATAGTGAAGCTTTTCTAGCTCTCTAGGCTATTCTCAAAACTTGAGTGTCTGTTGGGTCTCCTGGAAGCTTTGTCCCAGGATAAGAGAGCCTGTAAAGTTCTTATTCCTGAGAGGACTCACTTCATCAAATGTGAAAATTTCACCTGAGAAACGAATTTAGTTATCGCTCTTAGTCTCAGTTTTCCGAAGAGCATTAACAGTAACTAGTTCTATAAACGTCTCTCCTCTCTCCTTAAACTACCTTACTCAATGCTTATATAGTTTGGAGCAAACTCCTACTTCTGTATAATACTTGATTCCTCCTGCATCCACCTTTCTGATGGTTAGATAGAGAAATAGATTTGAAGCCTCTTCAATAAGTAATAGCACTGGCCATCTTATTAATCATGAGTGCAGATAGAAATTAATAATCAGCATTTAAATTAAAAGGTCTAAAGAAGGTTCCTGGATTAAGAACAGTGGAAATTGGTTAGAATAAATGTAGTTATTTAGAGACGTGTGTTTGGCTTCCCAGCAGGTGTAGATCAGGACAATTAAATTAAAATGTAATTATCAGTGGCCACAAATCATAACAAAAACTGAGAACACAGTAAAATTCAAAGAAGCCTGTGACAGCTGAGATAGAATATCCTCCGTCACATGAGTACAGACAAAAATCTAACACTGGTTTCCATTGCACTTCATCACCTAGTGTAGTTTAAAGATCTTGTAAATAATATTCCACTATTTTGTGTTTTTAAAGTAGTTGAATGGGGGAAAGAAGGTGGGCTGAAAAATTTGCTGTTGAAAGGAAGTTTTTTCTTGGTCACTCTGTACCATGACAATAGTAACACCTTCTTCATTTAGTAAAGCATGTCCCGCCTTTCTTAATGAGTTGCAAATGAGGGTGATATCATCAGACACAAGAAATTGGATACCAATATGTCATACCTTTAAAATGCAGGCAGTACAGAAATGCATACATCCAAGACCATGAAAATAACTGCAAACTGTTCTATGAGACAATGCTGGAATATCTACGCCGCTGCACGATGGCTGTAAGCCTGCACCCATCAGTCTTCATCCCCAGGATCACTGCTGTTAGGGCTACATTCCTGAATTTGGGTATCTGCCAATTTTTGCTATAATGTTTATCATGTCATTCCGATCAGCCTTTAACAAATGCTTTCTCTATAATAGGTGTTATCTGTATAGCGACTCCATTTCCCTGCTGCATTTTGCATCATTGTAACGAAGACCACCTTAAGAGAAGTTCTGGTATGTACACGTCACATTTTGTAACTCCTTTTTCCATTTTTTGTTTGTTTTCTGTTGAGGTTCACTGAAGATGGATCTTTATCAGTTTCTTTATTCTCTGGTTATACTAGGCTCTTGGTTTTCTTCATACCCAAGGTGGATGTTCCAGTTCTCCATAGCATGATGTGTTAGTCAGAAGTTAAAGCAGCTTGTGCCTAAAATCTCCACCGATTTTAATGGAAGTTCTGCAATCATAAGGGCTACAACTCTACCAAGTATGTACAGACAGCTTCACATTACCATTTTTCTTTAGAACTACACAAAAATGAATCATAGAATCACAGAATGGTAGGGGTTGGAAGGGACCTCTGGAGATCATCTAGTCCAACCCCCCTGCTAAAGCAGGTTAGCCTAGAGCAGGTTGCACAGAAATGCGTCCAGGCGGGTTCTGAATATCTCCAGAGAAGGAGACTCCACAACCTTTCTGGGCAGCCTGTTCCAGTGCTCTGGCACCCTCACAGTAAAGAAGTTCCTCCTCATGTTCAGGTGGAACTTCCTGTGTTCCAGTTTGTGCCCATTGCCCCTTGTCCTGTCACTGGGCACCACTGAGAAGAGTCTGACCCCGTCCTCTTGACATCCACCCTTTAGATATTTATAAGCATTGATCAGATCTCCTCTCAGCCTTCTCTTTTCCAGGCTGAACAGACCCAGCTCTCTCAGCCTTTCCTCATA
>VZSC01008670.1:2325-40657 GCA_013398225.1 Steatornis caripensis | reverse complement strand
AGCCAGTCATGCCATCATAGAAGGCTATCAGATTGGTCAAGCAGGATTTTCCCTTGGTGAATCCATGTTGACTACTCCGGATAGTCTTCTCCTCCTCCATGTGCTTAGAAATGACTTCCAGAACGAGCCGTTCCATCACCTTTCCAGGGATGGAGGTGAGACTGACTGGCCTGTAGTTTCCCGGGTCCTCCTTCTTGCCCTTTTTGAAGATTGGAGTGACATTGGCTTTCCTCCAATCCTCAGGCACCTCTCCTGTTCTCCACAACTTTTCAAGGATGATAGAGAGTGGCCTAGCAATTACCTCCGCCAGCTCCCTCAGCACGCGTGGTTGCATCCCATCAGGACCCATAGATTTGTGCGTGTTCAGTTTGAATGAAGATTATGGCTATCATAAATCCATCCATAAATGGACTCTTGGAATAAAGACTCATTGCTCAAACAGCAAATTATATTCTTCTGTTCATGACTTCATATTGTTTCAGCCACAGGGAGTTGAGGGTGCAGGTTTTTCAAAGTGTTTTAAGCACTTAAGTAATGCTCAACAAACATATAGGTCTGTTTGCACTGGTGTGTCCCACTGACTTATATGGACAAGCCAACTACCCCACAAATACTGAGAATTTGGGGGGAAACAACAGGTGAAGCACTGGACGTGTTAAAAACAAGATTTTTTTCTGTATTCTTCAGTGATGACAGACTTTCTTTCAACATTTTCTTCTGAAGTTTATAATCCGTTGGAACAGAGTCTCTTTTATTTTCCCAGAATATCAAAATCCCTAATTCAAAAACACTTAATAAAAAGCAATATTAATGACTAATATTAACAGTATATAACACATTTGACTAAATCTAAATGAAGGTGAGAGCCAGTAGTCACCTAATTCAAATAATGATGCTTCTATGAATGTATTGTTGATACTAGCTAATTGTTCATTTCCTAAATGGTAGAACGATAGCAAGGGAAAGTATTGAGTCAGTATTTGTCTCTCTAACTCTCTCCTGATTAAAATGATTTACTTTCTGTAAATAAATAAATATCCATTAGTCCATAGGGAGTAATTCAGCATCTCTATCTGAATTTGTCCCAGTAATAGCCTGAGTGCAAAGGCCAAGCATGAGCACTTGTCTCCACATTCATTATTTTAGACTGGCAAACCATGAGTTGTGTGAGACACCAGAAGCTTCAGATACCTGCAAGCTGGCTGTTCTTCTTTCACAACAGGATCCTTAATTGAAAAAAAATGGCTAATACTCTCTCTGCTGTCATGGCTTTTTATCTGTGCACTGTATACTAACTGTACCTGGATACGTATTTTTCAAAAAAACAAGCTGCAGCCCATAGCTTGTCCCAATTCGCAGTCCCAAAAAATGAATTCTTAGGAGCACAGTCTCTGTCAAGTCTCTAGAGGCTTTCAGCCATTGACAGCCTAACAGTGACTAGGCACTTTCTTCTTTCCTGTGCATCAGATTTACTCTAGTATAATTCATTGCACTTTCTCCTAGATTACAACAAAGTGATGAAAACTAAGCTCACAGCATGCTGCAGAGGTCGGAGACATTTCTATACATGATTCAGCAGTTGCCAACCTGCAGCTAAGTGTTTCCATTTGCATTATATCCCCACTTTTCCAATTACAAATGGCAGGACAATGATCTCATACTGGAATAAATCAGAAATAATTCAATTAGAACCACATTGGTTTTAAATTGAAATAAGTAAAAGCAAAATGAGCTGTATGATCATTTGCCTACTGCTCTGCCATCCGTCCAGGATTCTATCTTAGGGCAGTCATCTGCAAATCTTTTTGATTGTGCACTGCTAATGTATGTAATTTATTGATTTATAAATTATATACATGTACTACTGTACTAGTATATTATGCACGTTATAAAATGCACATAAAAACAGAAAATAAAAAGGATGAGATAAAGACAAAATAAAGACATTTTAAAATATTATTTTATTTATTAATGGTACAAAAATTTTTTTCCTCTCACACCACGACAGGTTGTCTTGTGCATCCCTTGGGGTGTGCACTCCCCACTTTGAAGACCACTGTCTAGTTTAAAGTTCTGTCATTGCTCTTACTTTTCCTAAGCAAAGACCACCCCCATGTAATTTACAAGCCGCTATCAATGGCAATGGTTTTTTGTATCGACAGTTTATCTGGCAGGAAGCATTCAGCAGTTTAAAATGTACAACAATAATGTAGCAACCCCTGCCAGTTCTGCTGTCATAGTTTCTATAGCAAAGACTAAATGTCTTACTTGTTGCCCAGTACCACAATGTTGAGCTATTTTTTCTGCAAAGACATCATATGTCAAACAACGGTCAGCACACAACTGCATATGAAAATGTAGATGCCACTGTTTTGAACACTTGACATGAACTATATGAAAAAGTCAGGAAGAGGCAATCAAAAAGGACTTAGAAGCATGAAAAGAAAAGAAATCTCTTAGATAAGAGTATGAAACTTGTGAATAAAATCCTGGTTCCACCAAATTCAGCATTCCCATCCACTTTCACTAGGTGAAAATTCTGCACCAAATACAGTTGTGAGCAGCTCTCCTAGTCAGAGCCAGGCAAGATTTCGAACATGAACACTGTAAGTTATATCAATGTATATCTTTAGAAAGATAAAATATATTTTATTTGCTGGAAAGAAACTGGGATGGTGGAATGCATTATGTAACAGTCTGGAAGGAAAGTATCTCCATCTTTTGAAATGAAATGAAAATGCGCTTAAATGTATTTTAGCTGGCAATCAGAAACTGCCAGACTGACTAATTTTTAAATATAATTCAGCTGCAAGAAGGCAATACAAATTCTGAGAATTCCATTCAGAAGTCAGCTAATAGGTATGAAAAAGAGCAAAGAAGCAGCAGAGGTTATACCAGTTCTCATTAAAAAGGGATAACGTGCAGATTAAAGTGGACTGGTAAATGTTGTGCTTTTAGCAAGTCTTTTTGTGAAGAGTTGCACGTCCTTTAAATTTTAGTGATTCCAAGGACCTCAGTGGGACTATTTATTTGCTTAGAGATAACTCCTGATTCAGCAAAATACTTGAAAAAATGTTGAAACTAGCAGGCACTTACATTCTGCAGTGCTGCTGAATGAAATCACATAGCTGCATGTTTGCTTTAGGACACAGGTCGTAACTCTTCACTTATTTCAATGGTGTTTCTGCCTCAGGTAAGCAGATAAATCTGTCAAATCTCTAAATCAGATCAACATATTAAATGGTGATATGGACACAAGAGGGAATTACTAGAGCACACAGTCTTAAGCCATGGATAGGTGAGAATGCCCTTTAAATATATGTGTACAAGCAGCGGTTAGAATGAATCAGCATGTGACGGTACCCCAGACAAGTATCTCTTAAGTTTTTCTCTCAGTCACTTGTGATGAGGAATCAGTTAATAGGTAAAATGCAAGAAGCCTTAGAGGATGTAATACATAATCCTCAGCAGTTCCAGGATGAAACCGCTCAGTTTTGAGCCTGGCAAATAGCATTTTATAAGCTTCCTACAGAGCTTGTTGGCTCTTGGTTGTCTTTCCACTTCAGGTTAGCAATCGTAAGATTAAACCGGGTCTCAGCTGCTGCCTGGGCTGCAGCGAGGTATACCGAATTCCCAGAAATGCTGCCAATACCCTCATTTTCACCTGAAAACACTTGAAAGGGGTTGAAATTGTGGAAAATTTCACATACTGCCTCATTTTTAACAGAAGTGATCTCAGCAATGCACTACCCGTGAAATAGGTTGCAATAGCTCTAAACATCAAACTAGCTTGGTTTGTATCATATTCTCCAGGGGTTTGTATCTTATTCTTCAGGGACTCTTTACTTGTTTGGGGGTTGGGAGGGATTTTATGTTGATGAAGTAATAAATGTATTTGGAAATAATGTATATAGGAACAGAGAAATACAGCTTAGTACATATTTAAGAGGAACCTAACCAATTGATTACAGAACTCAAGAATTCAATTGTGCAAAGACAACAGAGAACAAGAACAGTTTTCACATTGCAGAAGAAAAATCTCATCAGCACTGGAATGAAACAAGTCTGTGTCCTGGCTGACTCAAGCTGCTAAAAGTCATCATTTAGCTGGGAACCTGCCAAATGTTCCTCATACACACAGGGTGGAAAAGCTGAAAAAAAAAGAATGCTCAAACATAAGCTGTTACGATATAAATGCATTCTTCAAAGAAGTCTTTGTAGCATAGCAGAATGAAGTTAGGGAGAACTTTGTCACTAAATTATTGGTAGCTCAACTTTTAATACCCTGGTCAAGGTTTTATGTTAGATGTTTTTTATAGCTGGAGTTGAAAGAAATACAATAAAAATTATTGGCTGGAATGAACATAATACCATCAAAGAAAGTGGTAGTTTAAAGAACAATCCTTCCTTTAAAAGGGAAATGATGGCATGAATCTATCTAGGTTAGAGTGGTCATGTGGTATATATGCAAGTGTTGGAACTTGTGAGGAACTTGTGAGGACAAACCATAGCCATTTAGCAATCTCTCCTCCAGTAACTCTTTCTGCTCACACTTGGTACATTTCTGATTCCCAAAGGCATAGAGATCAAAAGCTGTCGAGTCTGGCTGTGTGAAGGGGCAGCAAGCTCACATGCATATGTACTCTCCAGGATCATCTTCTCTCAGCAAGCCAGACTGGTTTTGATAAATGGCCAGAAACCCGTCTCATCAAATTTTAGCTACACATATCCACTGGTTATTGTTCTAAGATACAGGGTCACACCTGATTTAAACTAAAACAAACATTCTTGTAGATGCTGCTTATTTATAGATTGGGAATTTCATGGACATCATGGGAGAAAAATCAGGCTAACACTAAGTACATTTGAAAATGTTTCCCTACTGGAAAGAAAGTAGTAACAGAACAAGTAGGCATTTTAATATATTTAACTACTGTTTCAGTTATTATTTTCTATTAATAATTTAAACCATTTGGGGAGTATCAGCCATTGACGGCATGCAGTTCTGCAACCACAGAAAGACCAAAGCAGGCAGCTCACACTGTCTGTTATAGTCAATTAAATGGGAGTGCTCTCGGGCACTGAAGTGAAATGTGTGAAAAGGCCCATAGCTATGCTAACAAACTGTCTTAGCACCCAGAAGATGGTAGTTGCATGCCATACGTCCCTTAGTAACAGTTCCAGAGAAGGCACAGGAATTGACTGGAAGTGGCAAACCACTGGATCTGAAGGCATCCCAGGGAAAGATCACACAGTACAAGGGGAGATGCTCCAACGAATGGGCACGTTTGGGCTACGGCTTAGCAACTTGGGAAGCTGTAAACTACACTAGTAGGTGTAGCTGCAGAATTCAGGTGTATTGTTACATTTATAATTTGATGTCTGATCTCACACACACACGCACAAACACACACACACAGAGGTATGTGATAAACTGCCCAGAATTTACGGGGGGAAGGACTGTTCCTTTATCTAAGCAGATACAAATTTAATGTAATTATAAATTTTGTTAATGTACTTTGCTTCCACACCCAGATTTTCTTCTGTTCGCTTTGAAGTTGGCACCAAACTAAGCTGCAGTTACTGGGCTTTAGCATAGGATTGCTGAAATGGGATATTGCTGAAATTAGCAATATCCATAAAATGAGAAAATGTGCAACAGCTGGCTACTCAGGATCCTCAGCTAGTAAAAGGGCAGGTTTGGCAGTAGCAAAGAAAGAGTTTTTCCTCAGATTGATAAAATAAAGTCTCGAAGGAATTTCTGATCATTTAGCCTGCCTCTACATGGCATGGGCCATTTAATTTCTGCCAATTACCCCCATACTTATCCAAATAATTTGTTAGCCAATTTTGATTTGAAGGCAGTTGGTCATCAAAAAAAAAGGCTTTGATAGTTCATTCCAATATTTTACACCTCCATTGTTAAAGCCCATGCTCAACAACCAGTTTGAATTAATCTCATTCCAGCTTCCAGTTCTAATTTACAGCAATTACATTTTTTAATATTTTTTTTGTTTTCAGTCGGAGAAGAGAGTTTTTAGCTGTAGGATATTTCAGAGAAGAAATGAAAGTATTTTAGTAACTTTCAGAGTAATCATCTCTCCCAGTTTGGAAAAACCCTTTTAAAATTTCTGGTACATTTTTTCATTATACTTGTCCATTTAAGAACCATATTCACTAGCAGTTTTGGAGGTATTTCTACACCTGTTCATGAGCACTCAGCTGCTTCCTCTGATTTATTTTTTTGAAAACTAAAGCACTCACTGATTTTGAAAATAAAACCATTCAAAATCACCTATTCTTTTCAAGAAAAATCGAGACCTAATATGTTTCCAACCTTAACAAAACCTTTTCCAGTCAGTGATGCTATCATCACTTGTAAATGATGTTCACACTGGCTGGGTATGATAAATATGTATTTAATCGACAGCACATATCCAAATATTTTTTTTAAAAAATCTGTAATATTCAGTAATGCTGATTTCACTGCAAAGTAGAGGTTTCTGGGTCATCTGCAGAGTACTGACCATTTGAGACAGTTCAAGAACTGGTAGACTCAGAGCAAAGCCAAAGATTTGACTGCAGTCAGACTCAGAAGTATGTTACACTGCCCCTTCCTTTTTTCTTTTCATGGTGATTTTAGCTGTCATACATGGTTTTGCCACCTTTCCAGCTGAAACCTTTTTGTTTTGTCCAGAAGACCTTCTTAGTTTTATTGTGGATGTTGTTCAATGCACATTTCCCTAAGTGTCAAAGTTAACCTGCGTGACTCACGTCTTTGACTACTCATTCACACATCATGCCACAAGGCATTACTGCTCAGCTGGTTTCGCACAGCTTGGTGGACTCTCTGCGGACTGAATCACTGAAATCTCCCAGTATAAAAAAGAATAAACAAGTAACAATATTTTGGGGAAACTTCCTTCCCGTGGTCCACAGTGCAGCACTGCCAAAAGTGAGGTGATGACAAACTGCAATATAGAAATAAGAACATGCATCTACAAGCAAAACAGAGGAAAATTTTTCATGCTAAGCGGGATATATTTGGGAAAATAACTGCAACTATGCAATCGGTCCATAGATCCACAACATGCCGAGTCTGGCTTTAGAGGTCCCAGTACCACATCAAAATCATTACGGTCACGTGACACAAAAGCACTGATTCAGCACAAATTCATTGCAGTTTGAGGTTTTTTCACACATGTTTTGATGGGCTGACTTTGTACCATGAGACAAGTATCATCTGACCTCCTGTACCTGGCTTTTGGCATAAAACCAGCCATGAATTTCAGTGTGGTCCATCTAAAGCAACATAAACACAGCCACAAACTGCATGCTTGATTTGGATCAGTTTCTTATAAATGAGTGATTCAATAACATGTTAATTTGATATTGATGACTGTGAAATTATGGCCTCACTCTGGAGTAAGACAGTTTAAAACAACAGCCATTAAAGGGGTGTCAGTGGTACAATTGTCTCACTATTTTTCTAACTCTGATATCTGATGTGAATTTCGAGCAAAGGTTGGAAAAGTCTCCCATTATACAGAGTTTAGGACTGCAGGCTAGTGGTTGAGTCAAATGTCACCTCTTCTCCTATATACGCATATATATACTTCCAATATCCACTTCTTTGCCCCCTCAAGTACAGATTGGGTGTAATAAACTGGAACCTTTCTCCGAGTTAGGGACTGTGTAAGCAAGGCAATGTTCAGCTCCACTGTTTCACCTTCTCTTAGCACTACAACCTTTTTCTGATAACTATTGTTCACATTATTCATGAAAGAGGAGTGTCACATGCTGGTTGAAGGAAGGTTTCAGGCCACACAGCTCTCCTGGTCTCAAATCATTCTCTTCACAGCCCTCACAGGAAGACCAGACCAAGAATTCTGCTAATATAATGACTTACAATAACGAAAGTACATAAGGTTCCACCACTATCTCATCCCTTCAGACCAGAAAACAAACAAACATACAAATTAGAAATATTAAAGGGATATCCCCATTCCCATTTATTATAACGAAAATCTCTGAAGTCACACCTCATGAACAACCACTGCAGAGTGTACTCCTCCATTTCACAGCAAACAGCAAATAGTCAGATGCGCCTGAGTCCCCACTGATGGATTTTTAAAAAACTAATGCAGCTCCACTGGGTGAGCACAAAAGGAGTCAACAGCCTGCAATACCAAACACAGCTGGGGAAAAGTTCACAGTCTATTTCAGGGCTCCTTTTCCACAGAGAAAAACCTCAAAAGAAAAACAGATACTGTGAATATCTTGTTTTGCTGTGATGAAGTGATTTTCCATATGTACAAACTGGTGTTGCCAGTTTAGACAGCCTGATGGTGTGTTCATGGATCTTCTCCCTGGCATTAACAATATGGCCTGTTGCGTACAATATGACATTAGCTGTTCTTTTAAACGTGCTTTTTCAGCATAGTTCTGTAACGATGGACTCTATCAGTTCTGTTCACCTCCCATCATGTTCCATTAGTATCTCCTTTCAGAGTACTCAATTCTGTGAATTTTCCCCATGTATCTTCTATGTGCTTATGCTTGACTGCTTGCTCCTAAATGTTCACCATAGTTTATTTCATTTATCTATCTGACCTGTTTTGTTTCTCTGGCTTAAGTGAAAATAGTTTCTAATTGCATCAGTTCCTCAATGAATCATGAAAACCTGACTCATGTTTTCCTCAGAAAATATGTACATTTCCTGTGTCATTTTGGGGGATTTAGTACAGTGAATTCCAGGGTCACTCAATTCTGCAAAGATCAGTGAATATTTATTAAGATATTTTCCCATAATGTCTACATACTCATGCTATGGATTTAAAGAAAAAACTAACCTTTAAAAATAGAATATATGCAATAAAGATAATATTATTTGCATTTGTTTTACTGCTGTGATTCACAAAAGGAATGCTCTTTTGAGTTTTGATTCTCTATTATAGTAAGAACACTCTGAATCCCAATCTTCCTGTAATTCATCTGAAGTATTTAAAACGTGCTGTAGTCCAGTGGTATCTGCAGACTTTCTCAATATGTTCTTTATTTTACCATCCAGGCCATTAATGAAATTCATGAACAGAAGCATGCCCTAGACACACTTATGCAGTGCTCCTGAAATGATCTCCCACATAAAGAGCACACCGTTGAGAACCACATTGTGTTTCCCTACTGGATGACTACTTTGTTTCATCTGGATCATATTTCCTTAGTTTGCAAATGAGAATGTCATGTAGGACAGTGACAAAAGTCTTAGTACAGCCAGTATATCATATAACCTGCTTCTTCCTCATTTACTAGACTGGTTCTCCTACCAGAAGAGGAAATTACATTGGCTTCCACTATTTCATCTTGACAAATCTACATTGGATACTTTAATTGGCATTGTTATCCCACAGATGCTCACAAAATTGATTGTTCTAGCTCTTTAACCAATACTGACATTAAGCTGTCACACTTACAATTCTCCAAGTCCTTCCTTGCTCCTTTTCAAAGTATGTGCCATATTTGCCTTATTCTTTCCAGATTCTAAGTGATAATCTGTACTGATTCCAAGGTTGCTCAGGATTTCTTCAACAAACCAAACTGAGTTTCGCCAGCCCTTGCAACCTGTAGTCATATAGCATATCCACATAACTTTATTTTCCTTTGTGTTATGGTCTGTTTACCCTTGTAAAGAAAAGTTGATTAACCAAGGGGTGATAAATAGCTCTTTGAGAGAGTGTTCCATCGTTTTCTGCACCCATGATTATTTAACCACTGATCCCCTTTACAGAATAGGCCTATCTTTAGCTTTCTCTTCCAGAAGAATGTCTGCTTCTTGTTTTTTTGTGTCACTCACTCTCAAGTTTAGTCTTTTTAATTTTGCCATTATATACCTGTACTTGCTTGTCCATTAAAGAATGGCAGACAGAGCTATACTTCTCCCTTCTTGTGTTACTCATTTTTTTTCTGTACAGCAGGTCAATTTGCCATTCTGATTTCAATAAAGTTTCTTTCACTAATTACTTATTCTCACATATTTCTTGAAATGATCACTCTAAGACCCCACTGACCAGTTCTTTGCATTCATTCAGGTCTTCTGTCAAGGAACATAAGAACAGCTGAAGTTTATTCTAGATTAAAGTACTCCTGATTTCCAAAGTAATGGAGGCTACCTTTTTTACACCTCCCTTTGTACTCTTACTTCTGCATGCATAGTTATGACTATTAAATGTGCAAATCTAAAGAGTTTCTTCTTGCTATTTAGTAATTTCTGTTCCCTAAGGAATTTTCATTTTCTTCAATAGTATTGTTATTCCCATTAGTTCTCTGATATAACAAATTAGCAAACATCTCCTGCTATTTTTTTGCTAATTGTCTATTGATTTCTCCTAGATAAGACTCCAGCCACCAATTCAGAATCGTATCATCAGATTCATTCAGAATTGTGTGTTGGAGGAAAACAAATTACGTAAGAGAAGAAATTATATTATCCCCTATCTCAAGCAATCACAGGTGATTCCAGCCAAAAGGTAACAGGTCTGTATTCTGTGGGTTACTTACGCATTAGGTGAACAATCACATGACTGATAGGTAAGATGCTTTCATGCGGTGTTTGACCTAGGCAATATTTCTCATCTCCATCTGCTTGCATTTCTGGGAAGAGAGGCTTAGTTTGGTGGGCTGAGTGAAAATTGAGCTGATTCATGAGTCGTCAGCTGGGTTTGCTTAAGAGGTGGCAGTGCTATCAATGAGCCAGGCAGCAAGGTTAGGGCAGCAAGATTTCTGGTTTTGCTCTGACAACACACATCTCACAGTGCCCAAAGGAAGTCAACTGTGGCAGCTTGCTCAGGACTACTACACATTTCAGCTATATGGAGACATCAGATTAGGACTTGTGTAAGTGGGTTTTCTGAAAAATCCATGTGCATATATATATGTACATCTTCTGCAAGACCGGTTTGAACATAGCTGCACTCAAGTTTTACCTCACCTCCAAGACAGGCTGGTTGGTGAAAGTTTGAAACACTACTTATCTCTCTCTAAGGACTTCTGCTAATGCTAAAAGGATGAATGCAAATTTCTATACCTTTGTGTTTTGCCTTTATGCTACAAAAATCATACATACCCAGTGTAACAGGGAAGAATGTAGAGACTTGTGCTCAAATATTACAAAGGTAAACACATAATCTTAACTACCTCGNTTGAACATAGCTGCACTCAAGTTTTACCTCACCTCCAAGACAGGCTGGTTGGTGAAAGTTTGAAACACTACTTATCTCTCTCTAAGGACTTCTGCTAATGCTAAAAGGATGAATGCAAATTTCTATACCTTTGTGTTTTGCCTTTATGCTACAAAAATCATACATACCCAGTGTAACAGGGAAGAATGTAGAGACTTGTGCTCAAATATTACAAAGGTAAACACATAATCTTAACTACCTCGTACATGTAAGTCTATACTGTATAGAACCTGTTTCTCTTCTTGTGGATGATTTCCTCCCTTATTACCTATAAAACTAGCCACTTTACAATAATACATAGCAAATACTAAAATGCTGCTGAGATCAGATAACAATATTTTGTTCCTTTTGCTTTGATGTGTATCATATCATGCAGGGTAATAGAGAATTACTCTTTAAAGGATCTATTCTTCATATAAAATGTAATAATAAAGAAGAAGATTCTATTTCAGCATTTTTTAAATGCGAATAGAAAAATCACACTCAGAGTTTGCAATTTCTGTCTGCCTAAAGGCTGTCAATCACTCCTGCTATGCAACACTTCAAGGCTGTCAGCAATGTCTTTAGAGGCATCTAATCTTTTAGAAGTCTCTCTGCACTATTTACCGATTATAAAAAAAATATACAGCTGCATGCCATGCATCACATAGAGGGGAGTGTGTATTCTTTAAAACAGATTTATTCAGCCATTGTGCAATAATCTCTGCAATGGAAATCATGTGCAGTGATGAATCACTTTCTACTGGAACCATCCGTATCAGCATGAAATCACTACGATAATAAAACAATTAGTCAAGATTGAAACTTAAGGCAAGTAAACCTATTAGATACAATACCAAAGATTTATTTGTCTTATTGTTTCTCCATATTTTTCTGACTCAACAGGGTACTAGAGAGAATAAGGCAGGTACAGATTCTCAAAACTATGATAGAGTTTATACAGCCAGAGACACAGAATACACATAGCCAGACACACAACATGAAAATAAAACTCTTTTTCCATTAGTGATCCTCAAGCTTGTTACAAATCAATTCCATTAATAACAGAGGAGAAACCCCTTATTCTGCACTTCTTTCCTTCTCAGTAGGTCTGTACCATATGCAGCATGTTGTCACCCAAAACAGGGCAGCCATTCTTTCTCTGTAGGGAGGATCCTAAAGGCATGCTGGTGCCACAGGTGCATTGTAATTCCTTTGGGAGTGTTGGGCCCAAATGTTTAGCAGGATTCACGCATTCACGGGTCTCCGCTTGTGTTATTAGCATTTTCCCAAGGTTTATTCACATGTGCCCTAAATAATCCAAATGGGAATACATTGAGCTGGCAGTAGCTTTTGCCCGTAGGAGGAATCATTCCTCTGGTCATTAGCATTTGTCAGGTGTAAATTCAGAAGGAATCTGCTAACTCCAGCATATCTTTACAAGACATTCTGAGTATGAATCTTACAGGTCATACCCACTACTGTTAAACAGCTGGTTTTCACCTCCGATACCCAAGAGTGTGTCTGGGGATTTTAGATGGGCTAAGTAAGTTCCGTAGATGCCATTTTGTGTGTCTTCACCTTAGCACCTGTACTGAGGAGCAGTTACATGTGACATGGTCCTTTCAGAACACATCTAATGCTAATTCCATGTTTAATCAAACCAGTTCAAACTATATTATTTAGTCTGTGGGAAGATGCTTGCCCTCTCTCTCCTTTCCACCCCATGACTGCTATGTTCTTTCAGTCTTCTCCCTGTGTCCTTGATTTTGACATTTACCACAGTCACATGCTCAACTTTATACAATTATAACTCAAGAAATGTTTGAAATCCCAAACATACTTGTCAGTTTTCTCATTCACAATGACCTACACAAGCATATATGTGGCATAGTCTTTTAGGAACAAAACATTCAGTATTATCTGTGATCTGTGAAGAAAGTTAATGCCTGCATTCCAATGCATTTCATTTACTCTTCCCATGAGAACTTCAGGGTATGTTTTTCCTTCAGTCAAAAGACCTTCCTCTCAGTGTTTGCCACTGAACTAAGTAGATTCTGTAACATCAGCAAATGCTAGCAAGTAAGTTTTCATGGCACCAGTACATAAGTGGGCAAGGGTCTGGCATGAAGAAAGACAGAGATCTCAGTAAAACACACACAGGAAATATTTCCCCAAAGCCTGAAAGAGCAGACAGAAAACACAGTAAACTGCACTGAAACTTGGACAGTTACGCATAGATAAAATTAGAGTACAAAATTAAAAAAGGACATTAAAAAAATAAACAGTTACATTTTCTCTGTACACAGTTCTCAGCAGTGAAAATAATTATTTTCTGCTCAAAATAGGACTTGCTTATAGTCCTAGCAATGAAATATTGTGTATTTTCACACTTTAATCTGTATCCACAGTACCAAATTTTATTCTTTTTAGATCACAGCTGAGAAAACTTTCCCATTATTACAGAATTCTCATATGCGTTAACAGAAATGTGATACTGCACATTTTTCCTTTGATTGGAATTCATGGCTGATATACGTTGATGTTTTCTCGTCTCTATTTTATCCAACCTGATCTCTCCTATGCTGCTCACTGGCAGAGAATCTTAAAATTACAGAGCAAGATTGGGTTGCCCTTTGAAAACAGATCTTTCTTTTGATTTCCCTCTGCTTTGCTACTACAACCATGGAAATTTTCCCCTAGTGTTCCTTTTTTAAACATTTACCACAATTGTGTTACCTTCAAAATCCAGTCACCTTTAGACAACTACAATTTGGTAAATCGAAATAAACTTATTCCCCCAAAGGTATTTGTCCATTTTCTTACTCATAAATCCCCATAACAAACATGCTGTAGCACAGTTCTTTATGAAGAGAGTTTTCTGTGAATCTATAATCTATCTAGACAGTTAGAAAACACAGAGTCCACAATGACTCTAAAGAAGTTATGTATTTTCTGTTTTGGCTGAAGGAAAATAGAAAAAAATCCTGACCTTGCCATTAAGCCTGGCTAAAGTTGCACAGTCTTCTAGATCCAACAAATTCTTATCTCTTGTAATAAAAAACAGTTTTTCAAAATTCAGACATCTGTTATGATTCATGACGCCAGGCATTGCTCAGAGTAATAGCGAGCTCCGTGGGAAAGTCCTATGGAATGAAAAAGTGAAGAAACCAAGGAAGAAATTAGAAAATCAAACTGCAGAAATTATTCAAGCTATGATTCGTACTCCAGAAAGACAACCGTCCAAAAGGATTTTATTTAAATAATTGTACACTCTTTGATGATTATTAAAAATCTCTGTAGCGCAATAATTTTTCAATCAAGTTCTGTTAATATTTCCCCCATAAATGTTCATTCTGAAAGAGCAAATAGAATGTGACATTACGATAAGTTAACTTGTTACAAACTTTTTAAAAATAGAAATAGGAGGAGTTTAAATGTGCTTGCACAGTTGAATACATAACAAATGCTAGCAGAAAAGTCACTGTCTTCCATAACACCAGGAAATAAAAAAAATCTGCTATTGCAAGATTTAATTCTTTTTTTATACCTCAGGTTTCATATGCACTAGAAAACAGGTTCGTAGTTCAGGACCTGCAAGCAGATTGGGGGCTATTAAGAACATCTTCTTCTTAATAGCTAGATGAAGATGTTGAAACTCAGAGGTCAAGTATACTTGAGAACGAATAGTATAATAGTGTGAGGATAACAACACTAACATATTTTCCTTGACCAAACTTTCAGAGATTTTATATGTCTTTTCTATTCTATTCTATTCTATTCTATTCTATTCTATTCTATTCTATTCTATCCTATGCTATTCTATTGTAATATTTCTTTTCTGCTTTGTCATCCAGAGAAGTCCCTCTGACTATCTATTGCTCGAGATACTTAACTGCTTTAAAAGAAAACATATCAAAAGTGGTATCTGCCAAGGGCAAATCTATCACACAAAAAACCTGAATCTGGAAAAATCTTTATTTGCTAACTGACCAATTTTCATGGTGGTTACAGCTTATAATGATGGAAAAAAAGTACTGTAACGTAAGGGCAGCACAAGGATGCCATTTTTGATAATTTCACCTCCAAGGGGAGCTGGGAATAAGTCAGGAAAAGCAGATACAATCTTCCTAGGAGCTTTTGTGCGCACTACGACAGTGATCCCTTTGAGAATCAGCGCATGGTGTTTATATTGGACAACTAGATCAAACACATTTGGCAATGCTGAATCATTTATATCATATTCCATAATTTTGTAAAAAAGTAATAGAAACAATGAAGGCTCAGTGCTGGAAAAAGCAGAGAACAGGCAGGGGAAGATAAGGAAGTAATAGCCAAAGAGAAAATCTCTTCTGTTTATGGAAAATCCACTTTTGTCACATTATATAATGCTCACATGAGTTGCAGGCTCTGGTGGCATGTCTCATGCTACATGTACCACACACTAAAGCTTTGGGCTGGTCCTGCTTCTTGTAAACCAGGTCTCAAAAAGCCAAGAAAGGCTGAAACATCAATGAAACAGCAAATCCAATGTAATTATTTTTAAGTGCTAAGCATAGCATTTGGTGATTTTACTGTACAGCTGTTGCATGCAGCACAAAAAAAAAAAGCATTTGCTCAATTAATTTTAAATATAAAGTAGTCTCTGTGAAGAGAAATGAAGTCTGGCAAATTTTCTTATAAAGGTCAGCAACCCACCTCCCACCCAGATCTTGTTAGTGTTCTGAATGAGCAGGGGCTACCTCTGAGCGTAGGATCTGATACAATTGAGCTAGTTACACCTGCCTAAAGCCAGATTTAGACTTAGGTAGTAGGGAGCAGCCTCAAACCACTNAAAAAAAAAAAGCATTTGCTCAATTAATTTTAAATATAAAGTAGTCTCTGTGAAGAGAAATGAAGTCTGGCAAATTTTCTTATAAAAGTCAACAACCCACCTCCCACCCAGACCTTGTTAGTGTTCTGAATGAGCAGGGGCTCCCTCTGAGCGTAGGATCTGATATAATTGAGCTAGTTACACCTGCCTAAAGCCAGATTTAGACTTAGGTAGTAGGGAGCAGCCTCAAACCACTACAGCGAATTAAGTTTGAACTAAACTGCACCTGATTAAAACACAGATTTACCAGGAAGATAAAAAACGTGTAAATTCTCTTTTCTGTAACCATCCAAAGTTGCCTAATATGGTAAAATATGATCTTCAGGGTAATGGAGTAGCCAATACTAACTAGAAGCCACATTCCATCAGCAGCCTTTGAATGAGCATGTAAGTTTGAGTAACTTCTTTTTCTATATTTCAGATTTTCCTGCCTATGTGAGAAAGAGAATGATTACCTTTCCAACACTGATAGATTTTGACACTTCTTTTTTTCCCTTCAAATAAATAAAAGTTGCTGTGGAAAAATTAATAATTATTACAGAAGTCTGATGTCAAATTCATTATGAAATGCAAATAATTCCTTATTTTGCCTGTTGTGCTAAAGTGTATGCAGAACTGAACAACCTTTCAGATATCGTGATGTAGAAACTCTAACTGGATTTTTTTCCAAAACTACGTAGAAGGCATACTTCAAATGACTATTGGCATTTGTTCACAAGGAAACCTAAAAAACAGAAGAATAAATATTGTTTAGTTCAACTATACTTAACATTTGTCCCTGTCTATGACAAATGAAGTCTTTAAAAATTATTATGTGTAGCCGTGTACAACTTCTTCAGTATTTCTTACTGCTTATTATCATATTCTGGTTTTCTTTCCTGAGTATCTTTTAAGCTCAGCAACTACAGTGCAGTTGTTATTCTCTGAAAACTTTGCTATGACTGGATATAATGCAGATGAATTTGCTTAAGACATTCTTATTTTAGATCTACCGAACAACTTTGAAAGTATTCTAAGATAAGATATAAGTAGGATCAATTCTAAAAATGTCAGTGGAACCAGATGTCCATCATTGCTGGCTAAAACCATTGCTGAGTACATTTAGAACATAGTTTCACATTACTTTAATCCCAAGATAAATGCAGGTTGCTACTGAAGGAGATGATTTACATCATCCACATAACCCCCCCATCAGCACATTCACAGCACACACAAACATTTGTTTGGTCACTTGATGAATCAGAACAGGAAACCGATCCAGCTGAAAATTAATCCTTTTAGCTATTTGTTTATTTTGCTGTTTCCAGCTGGATCACTTCCCAGGCCCAGCTCGCTCACCACAACGCTAAGCTCTGCCCAAGAAAGGGACTAGGAACAAGTGGCTGCAGGCAGAGAAAAGGACATTTAGGTCAGATTAAAATAACCATGAAATAACCACCGCAGAGGACAACAGTCAGTGGTTATGCTTCTTTATTAGGATGCTGGCTGACACTTCTTAAATATGTTACTTTTAAAAGGCAAATTATAATCTAACATAGCAGATTTTGTCAAAAGGATCTCTGAACAAATAAAGTTCTTGAGATAAGAGTTTATCTTGACTACCTGATACATGCAAAATACAGTAAGTTTGTGCTAGAATTTTTAAATGCTATTTTAAAGATATTCATTAATGTGTATAAAAAAAACCCCAAAGATTCCAGTTTTACTTGGAGGTAGATGTACACAGAGAATAGAACCAATCAAAAAATACTCTGTGAACCTATTCGATCAAACACCGAGGTCCCTTTCAACCCGGTATTTTATGATACCGTGATTACAATAATAAAATATTTTGCAACAGGTTTTTTTTGGATGAATCGGACAGAACTTAATGGGTAATTTGTAAGTGTCAAGACAAGCTGTGATTTATGTGGTTTACCAGAGTGTAGCCTATGATATGAGCACAGGGAAATCTTAATTTTAACTATGACCTTTAAACATAACCATCTAATTTTTAGGTACTGAATTGCAAAATAACAAGGACAACATTTTTCATTGGAAAATATTTTACTCCTGTGTACTACTGTCAAGTACCCCAAACAAGATCCAATTTCTAAAGCCAAAGTAAAAATCCTGTGTACTGAATTCCTGCTTTCCGAGCTTCTAAAGACAAGCATTTTCAGATTTTCCCCTACTGCTCATCAAACTATAAAAATGCCTGTATTGTAGAGACACTTGTTGAACTGTTGTTTATTTCTATTTTGCACAAGTAAATTACTGACTCAAGTTAATCCATTTAAACAATAATTAAAATAGATCAAGCATATTTGGCCTTTGAACTGCTCTATGTAAGCTGCTTCAGTTTACCCTAGTGCATCATATTACATATATGGGCAACCCAAAGGGATCTCAGTTTGTAAAGGTTGCCTCCTGTTCAACACACAAGGACAAAATGGGGGACTTCTGCAACTGGAATAATCAAGGTTGCAGTAGTTTGAGCTAAGGAATCGTGACTCAATGGTTTGAAGGAATAGGCATGAAGAGGAAACTGAAATACATGTGGAGGCATATAGACAAGACTACGTAATATTGTATAACCAAGTTGGCAGGAAAAGTCAGTGTTTTCATAGGCAAATTATAGACATTATAGTTTTCAGGAGGCAGCCTCTGTCATGTCCACTGATACATCCAGCCAGGCAAATCTATTACTAAATGCTCTCCTGTATGTGGAATATCATCTGTTCATGGAAATAAGAAATATTGTCATCTGCAGAAGCTTGTATGCTGGCTATCACTCTGGGACCCATTTTGCATGTTCATGAAGAGAAGTGTGCAAAGACAGAATGACCAGTTCAGTAACAGGAAATTCTATCAACATCTATTCTAACAAATTTTATGGAGTAGAACAGGTTGATACGTCAAAAAGGAAAATCCCTCGAAACTATTTGTAATAGAGTGGAAATCTGAATAGACAACATGACAATTCTCTCATATCATTTCATAGTCATTTTAGTAGAAGAGACAAATTCAGCAGTTTTTATTTTGCTTATATATCTTTCCAAAGAGACAAGTGATGTAAATATTAATCATCATTTCCAATATTCAGTCAAGATCCTTACAAGAGCCCTCTTCAACTATATTCTTCATGCAGATAGCTCAGTCTGGTTGTAGCCTGACCCCATCTCAGCTCGGTAAAATTATTTTCTGTTAATTTGTGTATTTATTTATTTGTGTATTTATTAATGAAGTGTGGCTTAAGCACAGAACTGTTAAAATACTTACCTGTGAGCTTAAAGCATGTTACTACTTTTTTAAAGTTAAAAAATCAAGTTATTTAAAAATGAACAATATATGTATTCGGAGATCTATGTAGAAGCAGGATGCTTATGTTCTAACGTGTCTCCTGTTCCTATGAGACATGTTCTTTAGTTTAGGTGACCTATACAGACCGTCAAACCATTTTTTTTTCTTAGCCCTCAAATCATTTGGGTTTTTTTTTCTCATTTTAAACATATGGGGATTAAAGAAAGTGTCTCCATGCAGTCTGGTGTACTGTCTACCCAGCACTGGCACAACTTTTGGATCTAGAATCAATGTTCAACGCCTTAAATAGGCTCCATGCAAGGTCCTAGTGGTGCATGGTGCCAACACAACTGAAACCTTCAAAAGCTAAGTCTTCTTTGAGTACAGCTTTGCAGAAAAATACTGGAGGAAAACTGCTGTAATGGACCACAGAATGCAGTCTTCCGCCATTTTGTATTGCTTCAATACTGACAGAAGAACATAGGTCCTTCAGCGTCTGATCTGTTCAATCCACCAATTTTATTAGTCCGAGATCTGAATTCTGCCCTCATTCTACAGGGTCACGTTCACTGAAGTATAAGAAAATTTGACATAAATAAAAGGCTAGTAAGTCTCTCCTGTGTCTATTAGTGCAACACAGCTGCCCAACTATAGAGGAGATAGACAGAAGGATTTAACTCCTTATCAGTCAAATGTGACCTACACAGGACTACATCTTTACTGAATACTGGAAGAAAAGAATACACTTTAACTTTCTCATTGCAATTGTGTTTGTACATAAAGATGGAGGTGGGGGTGTGCAGAACGGGAAGGGGCGGGAGTAAAATAAACAGATTTGATGCAGAAATATGATATTTTTATAGATATTTCCCTGATTAAGAACTCACTGTGATGTTTGAAATAACAGTGCATTGAACACAGTGGACTCTGCCAACAAAAATAATGTATTTCATAATTGCTATCAGATATTTGCATGGTAATGTGAAATTTCTCCAAGTAGAAAAAATATGCAGTTCTCTAGACATTTGAACTGGCATGCATAGGCTGACTAACTCAAAATATTGCTATACCAGGGGAGGTTTTTTTTGAATTACGATAGTGAGCAGGTCTCTCATAATACATATATGAGGACTTGAGTGACTTTAATCAGATTTTTGTTTATTTTTATTATTCTGAGTTCAATCACATTATTGCAAATAAAATTCTAAAGAAAAATAAAATAATCACAGATTATTTTTTTTTATTGTGCAAAGTGCAAATTTTATTCTGTAATTTTTTAAAAAGGGAAAGATGCTTTGTAGTAACTCACAATGAAATCAACAGAAAGCAGATTAATCAATGTTGACAGAAATCTCACACAAGCATCTCTAAAAACTTGCATTCGTCTAACTAAACCTGTCATAAGAAAACAATTTTCAGAAAACAGCAAAGGTGAAAAACACTTATTTGTATGACATGCCCTCATGATCCTATGTGTGTGATTGCTTACAATGGCAATGAGACTGTTCAGCCTGGTGAGGAGACGGCTCAGGGGGGATCTTATCAGTGTATATAAATATCTGAAGGGAGGATGCAAAGAGGAAAGAGCCAGGCTCTCTTCAGTGCTGCCCAGTGACAGGACAAGAGGCAATGTCCCAAACTGAACATCAGGAAACACTTTTTTAGTGTGAGGGTGACTGAGCACTTGTATAGGTTTCCCAGATAAGTTGTGAAATCTCCCTCCTTGCAGATACTGAGAATGCACCTCGAATACTGTTTTCAGTTTTGGGTCCCTCACTACAAGACTTTGAGGTGCCAGAGTACATCCAGAAAAGGGCAGTGAAGCTGGTGAAGGGTCTGGACCACAAGTCTTGTGAGAAGCAGCCCAAGGAAATGGAGTTGTTTAACCTGGAGAAAAGGAGGCTGAGGGGAGACCGTATCGCTCTTACAGCTGCCTGGAAGGAGGTTTTAGTGAGGTGAGGGTCGGTCTCTTCTCCCATTTAACAAGTGATAGAAAGAGAGGAAATGGTCTCAAGTTGCACCAGGGAAGGTTTAGACTGGATATTAGGAAAAATTTTTTCACTGAAAGGGTTGTCAAGCACTGGCCCAGGCTGCCCAGGGAAGTGGTTGAATCACCGTCCCTGGGGGTGTTTAGAAGATGTGTAGATGTGGTGCTTAGGGACATGGTTTAGTGGTGGACTTGGCAGTGCTAGGTTAACAGCTGGACTCAATCTTGAAGGTCTTTTCCAATCTAACTGATTCTATGATTTTATTCAAAAGCTGTCTGGACATGATCCAGGGCAACCAGCTCTAAGTGACCTTGCCTGAGCAGTGTGGTTCTATGGGGTAACTTCCAGATGCCTCTTTCAACCTCAGCCATTCCACAATTCTGCAATTCTGTGATTCTGTGACAACTAATCCCCTACTAAAATAGAATTTTCCTTCATTGATTCATAAAAATTAATTGTATGCTTACTATACTTACAGGAACTTGTTATTACAATGTTATGAAGAAAACATGTGGAATCAAAGTCTATAGCTCAGCTAGGAGAAATTAATTATGTTCAAAGTCCAAAGGGCTGCCCACTTTATTGTCCACTGCTCTTCACCATGAGGCCAGGTGAAATCTGCAGAAGCAAAAAAAGGAGAAAAACTCCACCAGATGAGGATGAAGAAAAGAAATCTGAACATGTTTAACAATGAAGCAATTACCTCTTGCTTTTCCTATTGAAAAAAAGTTGAGGTTGATACAGAGAAGCATTTATAATTTACTGAGATAAACTGACAGATTGTTGATAGTTTCTCTTTCTCACGTTGTTTTTTGTTTTGGATGTTTGCCATTTTTGCCAGTTACATTACATATAGATCAAATGATTTGTTTCATTCTACAATACTTCTCTATGTCCTTCACAGTTACTTTGTCAGAAACTAGCAACATTGATGGAACATTCAGAAAATATGAACTCTGGTCCTCACAGACAATCTCTTAAATGGAACAAGAAAAAGGGCACTTCAGTGCCAGCACACTAGGACTGCAAGCAAACTGGTGAGAAGTGATTTCTTTTTTACCTGTGATTTCATTGGTAAATATGACCTTCAAAGAAGTTGTTAGACAAGGCAAATAGTTCCAAGTTGAGGATGTAATACAAAATCTACTTTATTGTTACTCCAAAGAGTGCCCTCATAAGAATGTTTTGCCTGTATCTCTATTGCTCAGCTTGGTTTGTGTCCATAATGTAGTGCCTTGATTTAACTGCCTGAAAGGTCCACTCCAGAAATCAGAAAAAAAAAATCAAAACTCATATACAAAGCCACAAGTCAACTCCAAGAGAGTCATCAAAATACTGGTGTTGTTAAAGTTCCGCTCTTGTTGCTACTCTGTATGAGAGTATACAATTAGGATTCTGCTAAGCTAGTGTTTCCGTGTTTAAAAAGCAAGGAAAGATGTTTGCTTTTGGTTTTTTTAGACTCCATACAACATCTATACAGCCCGACTCACTCCCNTGCTACTCTGTATGAGAGTATACAATTAGGATTCTGCTAAGCTAGTGTTTCCGTGTTTAAAAAGCAAGGAAAGATGTTTGCTTTTGGTTTTTTTAGACTCCATACAACATCAATACAGCCCGACTCACTCCCATGGATGTCAGTAACAAAAAGTCATAATGACCAAGCTCAGCTGCTCAGGAGTTGAGTGAATATTAGCACTGGGACAAAGTTGCTAGCCTTCTTACTGTAATTCATAATCAACACAACAACAAACAGAAATTAGCATTTGTGATTATATGATGCAAAAATTCCCTTTCCTCATCCACTCTCTTTTCTGTGTGTTCAGAATGAAAGTTCTTAGTCTGGGAATTCTCACATTTCTTACTAATGCTTTGAGCCTGTGATGATCAGTCAACTTCTGGCGCATATCACATGAGGAGAAGGAGCAGCAGAGTTCCCCTTATGCTCCAAATCTCAAAAGTCTTTTATATCTGTGACTCCAAATGCTTTTGTTCATAGCTTCTATTCAGGGTACACTAGCTTGGGAATGACGGAAAGACATAACTGAGAAAAGATTGCAAGAGCAGCTGTGAAAAAACCAAAGCTGTCTAACAGAAGTGGCTGTACAGTTTTTCTGATGTGTTCATTATAAATTGTGGAACACAACTTATACAATACAACCAGAAGAATATTATATTTATATAATATTTATACAAAATACAATACAGCCAGAAGAATCGCAGCATTTTTGCATCCCGTTCTATCATATCCACGAGCAATTAATTGCATTGCACAGCTGTTTTTAATATCTTAACCCTGTGCAATTTTAGCACTACTTTAATTATAAGGTGTGTGAAGGAAATATGCGCAGCTTTAAAAATAATAAGCAGCTTAAAAGCTAACACAGATATTGTCAATGGACAAACACTACACTAATATGCAATCCCCAAACAAGATTTTTTTATACTTTATATTAATGGCCTTTAGAAGGAAGGAAACAGAACTTTGAAACTGAAATCTTCAAATAGATAACCCTTGACATTTCTGAAAACCTCAAAACAGTTTTCCAGACAGGAGTAAGAAATTCTGTTCAGAAATACTTTCAAACCTTCCCACATTTGTGGCAACTTTCAGCTACTCTTGATTCTGTACCTCCATTATTTGGCTCTTCGATTCTTTCAGCTACAATCTGCAGTGCCACAGATGTAGTATGTGNTTCTGAAAACCTCAAAACTGTTTTCCAGACAGGAGTAAGAAATTCTGTTCAGAAATACTTTCAAACCTTCCCACATTTGTGGCAACTTTCAGCTACTCTTGATTCTGTACCTTCATTATTTGGCTCTTCGATTGTTTCAGCTACAATCTGCAGTGCCACAGATGTAGCATGTCACAAGCAGAATACTGTGTTATGCAGGAAGAAGAATGAGACCGCTCCAGAATGTAGGAAGACATCAGGATAATGGATAAAGGATGCATTGACAATTAGTAATTACTATATGAAACTCAAAACTTCAGTCAGTGCTTCAGCACCATTTAGGATTTGAGGCAAAATATACTTCAAATGGTCTTAAAGAAGGAATTCTATTTCCATCACTAGTGAGGACATGAAATGTTTGACTACTTATCTCAGACTTCTGCAGAATCTATTTAACTTAGACAGGTGTGGTTAACAATAAAATCTCTTGCTTTCTATGTGTTCAAGAATTTCTTTGATATCTTTATATTTAAACAAGTAGGAAATTGCTCTTGAGAATATGAGTTAATTATTTTCATTCAGCTACATCACTGTATTAGCAATTGTTTTCAAGTAAACCTAATTTATTTTCTTAAAGTACCTTAAGTCAGAGTAGTCTGAACTTCTAGCAACTGTAGTAGTTGGCCTAAACTGTATGGGTACACACAGAGCAGGCCCCTGTTTTAGCATGATATTCAGAAACATAGTTTGTTCTTTGCCTGGTTTATGTCTTCGGGATTTCTCTCTTATCTCATAACACCTGACAAAGTTTCCTGCAATAACGTTTATTGTCTGTGATTTTTAGTATGCATTTGCACTTTTAGCTTGTTTTTTATTGCCTAGTTTGAGTGAGAAATGCACTCACAGACGCATTTTAAGAAGCAGGATCAATGCTTTCACACTAGTAAATCTTGTGACTGAGATCTGGCAACACTTTTTGTGCATTAGTATGCAAAGATTTTGTTACAGTGAGCATCATCACTTCTGGCAGATATTTGAGGGAAGGAGGTAGGCAAATTCACGTATCAGCTGGTCTTAGGATGCATAGCCAGATGTCAAGCAGCCAAGGTCATTCCGGATGGCTACTCTGAAAAGGGGAATAAGTGAACCTTACAAAGGGAGATCGTTACCAGGCCTTCATTATGCCAATGCACAAAACAATGTAATCTATCTGTGTCACTTGACATACTGTAAGTTTAATTGTGTGCCTGTGTACCAGTTTCTCGTGCCAACCAGGAGAGAACAGCTCGCTTTCACACTACTTTATTATCTTAGCTTCTAAAGCAGTATGGGCACATACAAACTGCCTGAAATGATCCCTAGTATATCACAAACTGGGCTTAGAAAGTGTTTAGAACAGTGCAAGCTCACATGGGCCAAAAATGTACTAGGAACAACACTAAAAATTTCACAGTATGTACAATTGAATTTCCATGCTCAGTGTTCCCTTGCATGGCTCAATTTACTAGTAGGTTTCAAAACAACAATTGATGAAAACAGTGAGATTCTTTCGCCCCTTAGAACTGTTTGAGGTAGTTTGCTTGGTTAAGCATTGGTACAATCTAGACAGTTATGCAAGTGTCTGTGTACATGAAATGTAATGGCTGCATCTATTTCCTGTAACAGAATAACAATCATTAAGGCAAGGGATGCATTAGGTACTCATCACACTGAAAGAAAAATTGAATTTCTTGTTGTTTTTTTCTGCATGAAAGCAATAAATATAATTTCAACCCTTGCATGAGCAATTCCCCGCCATTTCTGTGCAACAATAATAACTACATGGTAAACCGTATCAAGACTTTTTTTCCAGCATTCCCATTCACACTTGTCAAGAGTTTCCAGAGAGCCAGCCAGCCTCTGATGCAGTTCTTCAGAGTTTCCTCAAAATTTGCAGAAGACAAAAGAGAGAAAAAAGCCTAATCTGAAGCACCCTGAATTCTCAAAGAAATTCTGACCAAAAGAAAATGGCTGACATTAGAGAAGGCGAACTGACTTAAGTACATCTTTATGATCCATGCCCTTGCTTCTTATCTAAAAGTTAAAAGCATGTGGGGTATTACTGGTAGTGCTGCAATTTAAAAAAAGGTATTTTAGAGATGAGATGTACGCAGAATGGAAGATTTGTATTCCTATCCACCTTCTAGAGTGTCTCCTAACTTCATATGAGCCTGAGAACTCTCAAACAAGGAAAAAGTAGAACAAACAAGCTTTCTAGGAGAAATCTTCAAGGAGGCATAAGAACAAATAAAATACTGTCTGTTTTAAGATGCGTTCCATTTGGAAGTGTACAAGACTTCTCAACCTATGAGAAAACATTCTTAGAAAGATAAGCATAAAAAGTTATGGAAATCCAGTTCAAGCAAACTGGTTATAGTCTATCTGCACATTTTTAATACCGCTTAAAATTTTACCTATTAACTGAACCTTCTCTCTTTCTTTTTTCCATTATGTTTTGGTTCTTTGTTTTATTATGGAAGGTAAACAATTTTTCCTATGTTTTCTGAGTTTCAAAGATTTCTATCAAGATGTGCTTAAATTTTGTGTGCTTCACAGTTCTGTAGATTGGGCCTTTCAAATTCTACTTCCTCTCTTTGCAGCTGTGGCTTTATGCTTGAAACCTATGTGTGACAAATGAGAATGCAGATCAGTGATGAAGAGCAAGAGTTCAGAGAAAAGAGTTGAAGTGCCTCATTTATGTCTGAGGTGTCAACTCTGGAGTCAAATGTAGACATTTTAAACACCAAAACTGTCAATTATATTATATTCAGAGGTCAAAAGCATTAGGGCTTGAGGGTGATATGCCTCACCAACAGCACAATTGCCAGTTTCAGAACACGAGGAAGTGTAGATGTTACACTGTTGTACTTGCTTACCACTGGGGACTCATATCGTCCAGTTAATTGATCACAGTTAGCATAGGGTAGAAACAGAAGAGTTAATCTTTGGAGGTATTGATTCAGATTCCTTCTACAGAAAATGAGATTCTTCCACATGTTCCCAGTAGTCTTGGCAGCAAATGCATAAACGTGAATAAAGCTTCTGTGAGAGGCAAGCAAATCGCTGACACTTCTGAAGAGGTGGAAAATACCTTCCCATGTTGCTCTGCTGCATGAAACTCCAGCTCAAAAGCAAGGACTTATAACTGAAGTTTTGGAAAGTACAAAGCACTGAA
The DNA here is from genome assembly GCA_013398225.1 of Steatornis caripensis. Classification (NCBI taxonomy): domain Eukaryota; kingdom Metazoa; phylum Chordata; class Aves; order Caprimulgiformes; family Steatornithidae; genus Steatornis; species Steatornis caripensis. Next base: position 13,412 of record VZSC01008670.1, on the reverse strand, counting down.
CTGACCTCTTTTTGCACAGAGGTAAATCTTATACGTAGAAGCAACTAAGTTAGTTGCTGGATAACACCTGGAACCAAAGGGCCCCACTGTGCAGACATCCCAGTTGCAAAAAATAGGCATGGCAAGTTAAAGTATTACCTAAAGTAGGCAGTGCTGTGCTCTCATTCTGTTGCCTTTCTAAATTGTAAATATGGGTTTACAGTTGATTTGCCTTATTAGCAGAAAATTTTGCCCCTCCCCTTCACCATGCTTTGAGAAACCACTAGCTGTTACAATGACTCTTCAGTAATGTTCTCTAGAACTAACGCCTTAGACTTCTTCCGTACCAAGGAGGTTCAGATGGGCAAGTCTAGGTACAAGGCAAATTTCAGTCCAGCTAATTCTGTTACTAGATAGTGGAAAAATCCCTTTCATTGTGGGCTAACAGGGTGGGTGATCTATCTGTTTGTCATCTAGTAAGCAAAAAGGGAGTCTGTAAATCTTTGAGCAGATGGTAGATCTATGCTACAGTCTGTGTTCTTTTCATGGGATTTATTACCATATGTGCTGCTTCTATTTTACCATCTTTCTGTTTTGATTACTAATACAACTCTATTTGAATGTAAGAAGGATGAGGGCTCAGTATAATGACTCCAAGTCAGGTTTGAAAAGAGCAATAAGGAATGCACTCATCCTTAATGTAAAGATGCTACCAGATCAAAAGTTGAAATTATCAAATTGATCTAGCTATCTAATTTTTGATATGCTGTACTCCGGAATTTGAATTCTCCAAAGAAGGAGTTAAAGGCCATGTCACATTAAGAGCAGAAAGTGTGTGGGGGAAAGGTTCCCCACCCGTGTGCATTTGACTAGCCTGTTAATGTCCCAGGAAAGATAAGACTCTTGCACCCGATCAGCCTGTCCGAAACTGGCTAGACTCCACACTGTATCGGAGGGTGATTTGAATATCCTTTTTGGGATACCCCATTCAGACTCCTCAGTCAAAACAATTATTTAAGTTTCTGGAAACTTACACCAAAACGAAACTCAGCTGAGAATTTTATTATACAAATCTGTAACAGTTTAAGGTTCAGAAATTGCTGGTGATAGTAGACTAAGGGCAAAAACAAGTGTGAAAACAGTAGACATACAAGATCTAGTCACTTAATAAAAGAAAAGCTAGCTGAAGTTACTAAGTGCACTCATAGTTCTTACCTAATACGAGTCCCTATGGAGGAGAAGGCAGGTTCGGCCCATCGACCAATCCCAGTAGTTATGATGAAGTCTTCTTTAAATTTATTCTCTCCCCTAGTTCTTCTATATTATTTAATTTTTAGGTGGAGCTTGAGTGACTCTAGTCATACACATTTTTGTCACTGATTTGTGAAGAATTCTGTCGCTTTGATTCAAAGGCATCGCTCCCCTGAAATTCACTACGCATGCTCAGTGACTGGTGGTAATACCTGAGAGGGGGGCAGCTTTGGGATGGAGGTGTGTTTTTTAGTGTTATAATGAGATTATAATGAGCAATGTTCATCTGAAGGACAGCGATTTCATCACGGTCATTGGCTCAGTCTCTTGTCTTCCTTGGTTGGCAGCTCTTACAAAGTTTATCAGTTCCACAGTACCACCAACTTCCCATTCTTGCAAAGATTAGAAAAGAGCCTGGCTGTGGAGTCCTCACTCTGCTCCACCCTCCATTTTGTTCCTGTTAGCATGTGCTAAGGTTGCAGATACTATTGTTTGGGAACTATCGCAGAAGCAGCCAACCGCATTCCGTCTTGGAGCCCACAGCGGTATTTTGCCCTAACATTTCTTTAGTGTTATAACTTTAACCTTTAGAATTTTTCCCCCTATTTTTCTCTAATTTTACCCCACACACACTCTGGTTGTTATTCCACAGGCCACCATAAGCTTTTAAGAACATTAATGCTAAATTAGCATTAATTAGCATTAGTATTAGCATTTAGCTACACCCTCAAATCCATAAGGCAATTGGCAGCTTCTGGAAGCCTCCTTGGGTGGACTGCTAGCCAGGCGCTTCCTCTGTGTCTCTTCATTCCAAGATGCAGTATCATTATTCCTATTCTTCCCCCATCCCCTCATTCCCTTCTTGTCTCTTTCTTTCTTCATTTTAGGTAGTTGACTTTAACAGATGGGAAAGGAGCAGCCAAAAGGTAAAAACACTCAGCCAAAAATGAAGTCAAATGTACCTCTATTTCCCTGAAGAAGTAAAGGCCTGTCACTATGTTGCACAATAAGAAAGAGAATTAGTGTATTTCACAAAGTCAGAAACATTTTTGCAATAAAAGCAGTTCAGCAGAGATCTGCGATTTCAGTATCAATTCTAGGAGTTTGAGAAGAGGCTCTGTTTGATATCCTATGGCTCAGTGTTCTCCTGCATATCTTTGTAATAAGGAAAAGGATGGCCAGCATCCGGCCCTTAAGAAACAACTATGGTTGTGGTGCTACCCTTGCTGAGCTATAAAGTGCCCTAGGCCAATGTGTAAAAATCATCATCTTTCCTGGTTTTCATTTGGTTGTGCATTTATTTGTTCCGTTTATTTGGTGTGATAGTATAACTAAAGTTATGGCAGACGTGCTGGAGAGGGCAATCACAGACCACTCAAATTTCTATATACTTCACACATGAAACCTGGCAGAGCCAATGAAAATCAGTAAATCTCCACTCAGAGCATCTACTACTGACACACATTACAGTTTGTATTTCAAATAAAGAGACACACTAGATACTAAGAGGTGCCAAAAGGAGGCTTATTCTTCAATTTTCTTATATTTTTGAAGTATAAAACCTGAAACCACTTGTCATGCCACAGGGTAAACTCTGATAAAAATCAGTCGGAAACACAAGGCCTCACCTAAAGTTCAGTTATCTCCTCTCAAGGAACTTTATAAATAAAGGTAATTTTTAAACAAATTACAATAGCAGAAGTGGAAACCACATTTCACAGGGAAAGCCTGCTGCAATGATGTTTGAGAAACCCTCGAGTATACATGTAGGCTTATACTCAGCACCATTCAGCACCAGTACTAGTAGTCATCATGCTGAATTTAAAGAAGCTAGCTTGGAAACCTTTGACAGTCTAGGCACAGTCACACAGCTCAACAGAAGCTAAATTTAGCCTGGTAAATATTGGTTCTTAACTCAATGCTGCTTTGAGTGGACACCTCTTGATTCTCGTGCCAGTTTTGGTATACCTCTACAGTTTAGAGCAAGTCATAATCATAGAATCATAGAATTATTTAGATTGGAAAAGACCCTTAAGATCATCAAGTCCAACCATTAACCTAGCACTGCCAAGTCAACCACTAAACCGTGTCCCTGAGTACCATACCTACACACCTTCTAAATATCTCTGGGGATGGTGACTAAACCACTTCCCTGGGCAGCCTATTCCAATGCTTGACAACCCTTTTGGTGAAGAAATTTTCTTAATATCCAATCTAAACCTTCTCTGGCACAACTTGAGGCCATTTCCTCTCGTCCTATCACTTGCTAACTGGGAGAAGAGGCTGACCCCCACCTCGCTACATCTTCTTTTCAGGTAGCTGTAAAGAGTGATAAGGTCTCCTCTTAGCCTTCTTTTGTCAAGGCTAAATAACCCCAGTTCCCTCAGCTGCTCCTCATAAAACTTGTGCTCCGGACCCTTCGGCAGCTTCATTGCCCTTCTTTGGACACGCTCCAGCACCTCAGTGTCTTTCTTGTAGTGAGGGGCCCAAAACTGAACACAGCATTCGAGATGCAGCCTCACCAGTGCCAAGTACAAGCCGACAATCAGTTCCCTAGTCCTGCTGACCACACTATTTCTGATACAAGCCAGGATGCTGTTGGCCTTCTTGGCCACCTGGGAACACTGCTGGCTTTTATGCAGCCAGCTGTGAACAATACCCCTAGATTCTGTTGTGTTGGGCAGCTTTCCAGCCACTCTTCCCCAAGCCTGTAGCATTGCATGGGGCTGTTATGACCTGAGTGCAGAACCCAGCACTCAGCCTTGTTAAAACTCATACAACTGGCCTTAGNCATCAAGTCCAACCATTAACCTAGCACTGCCAAGTCAACCACTAAACCGTGTCCCTGAGTACCATACCTACACACCTTCTAAATATCTCTGGGGATGGTGACTAAACCACTTCCCTGGGCAGCCTATTCCAATGCTTGACAACCCTTTTGGTGAAGAAATTTTCTTAATATCCAATCTAAACCTTCTCTGGCACAACTTGAGGCCATTTCCTCTCGTCCTATCACTTGCTAACTGGGAGAAGAGGCTGACCCCCACCTCGCTACATCTTCTTTTCAGGTAGCTGTAAAGAGTGATAAGGTCTCCTCTTAGCCTTCTTTTGTCAAGGCTAAATAACCCCAGTTCCCTCAGCTGCTCCTCATAAAACTTGTGCTCCGGACCCTTCGGCAGCTTCATTGCCCTTCTTTGGACATGCTCCAGCACCTCAGTGTCTTTCTTGTAGTGAGGGGCCCAAAACTGAACACAGCATTCGAGATGCAGCCTCACCAGTGCCAAGTACAAGCCGACAATCAGTTCCCTAGTCCTGCTGACCACACTATTTCTGATACAAGCCAGGATGCTGTTGGCCTTCTTGGCCACCTGGGAACACTGCTGGCTTTTATGCAGCCAGCTGTGAACAATACCCCTAGATTCTGTTGTGTTGGGCAGCTTTCCAGCCACTCTTCCCCAAGCCTGTAGCATTGCATGGGGCTGTTATGACCTGAGTGCAGAACCCAGCACTCAGCCTTGTTAAAACTCATACAACTGGCCTTAGCCCATGGATCCAGTCTGTCCAGATCCCTCTGTAGAGCCTTCCTATCCTCAAGGAGATCAGCACTCCCGCCCAACTTCGTGTTTCCTGCAAACTTACTGTGGGTGCACTCAATCCCCTTGTCCAGATCATTGATACAGATATTAAAGAGAACTGGCCACAATACTGAGCCCTGGAATCTTTCATAGCCTATAGAAAAGCACCCCAGTATGACCTGGAGAGTATACTAAGTGAAAGACCCTGTCTGATTCAGAAGAGATGTTGGCATTGGAATGTAAGATTTTTATTTAACTGAGATCTATGTGTGCAAATGTTTATTAAGCATATATTCACACATTTATTATTTCCCTCAAATATTGGGCCTCACTTTCTCAAACATTGCTCCCTTACAGCTTTTAGAAACCACACAATTACCGTACTTTGGCAAACACATTGCTACCACATGACACTCCTACTAACAGTAGGCTCCTGGGTGATAAAGTTTATAAATTGACATACAAGCCAATATACAAATCAAGCGATAAAATCCACCTTGTCTTCTTTTGGTCAGCTGTTCTATCACTCAATTACCTCTCCCTACCTGAGAAGTGGAGTTGGGAAAAGAAAGGAGACCTGTGGGTTGAAATTGAAACAGATTTAATAAAGTAACATTAACAAACTAATATCAATGCCGGCACTAATATAAAACACGCAAAGTCATACTCAGCCCACACAGCGGTGCCAAGCTGCGTGGTCCCAGCAGCAAGTGCCGGATGCCAAACCCTGCAAGCACCACATCTCCAGTGACAGCGCGACGGTCACAGCACAGGGCACAGCGGCCTCAGGAGCAGAAGGGCGGGTGACACCCTCCAGGGCTGGCCACCACTGAGGAAGGTGGAGAGCTGTCCCCAGTTCCAATTTACAGTGAGCGTGATGTTTACAGTGTGGAACACTGCTGATGGCCAGCCTGGGCCGGCTGCCCTGGCTTTCACTCCTCCCAGCTTTAGAGCCTGGCTTACCTGAAACTGCTCAAGGCCTTGATCTCTGTGGACACCCACATACCATGGCCGGCCACGGACTAAATCAGAGTGCCTTATGAAGCTTGTTCCCACCAAACTGGGTGCTGTGGCCTTCTCAAAACTGCCACTTTCCTGAATAGAAAATTGATTCTATTATTCAATCCCAGTGAAATCAGGACACAGCCTCACCTTTTTAAGCTACTACAGGTTCTTTAGAAAGTAAATACTACCAGTAGCGAGCTGACTGCCAATGGGGACTACAGGAACAGTAACAATGAATGCACCGAAGATACTTTAGGTGGATGTCTAGAACAACGCACGTCAGAGCAAGAAATGCTCTTTGGGGAGGAGTAATAGGGAAATAACACATCTGTCAAAGGAAAACACCTACTTTTACTGGTAGTAGTTGCTTTTGAGAAAATCTAATTATAAATACTATGTTTCTGCATTTCTTTCAGTAGGTTCCAATCTCTTTTGAAGCCTGTCAAAAGCATTTATCAAATCTCAAAGTTATTAATTCCCAGAACAATCAGAGAAAAAACAACGTGCCAGTCATTTTGACTGTTCTGTTACCACAAACCTGATGTCCTTTTGAAAACATACAAAAAGTTGAATAGATGGGGTTTTGTCAATTTGCATTAGCCATTTTTTCCACCATAAGTTATTTTCCTTGGAAAAAATATCTCCAGAATACAAATACTACCAGGAAAACTTTTGGAGGATATTTTGGAGACAGTTTGACAGTGAGACAATAGTGGGAGTTAACATACATTATTAAAGTATCATTGATACATCTCACATTAAAAAAGGTATTTCATTAGACAATTATCTGAAAGTTAATTAATCTTGGGATGGAGCACAGAGAAGATACTTTCTGATGGCCCAAAATCAGTGAAAATTCCTATCATTGATGAAAATACTCCTGTGGGTAAAGATGAAGTAAGTAAGTATAACAGCATGTCTGAATAAAGTCTCTGTCTCGGTCTTGTTCTTGCAAATACTTCAGTCATTTATATCATAATATTGGGATGTTGCTGCAGTCTGATGTCTCTTTTTAAAGAAGGTTAGCCTTCTGAAACACTGCTTGATATTTTCTGATCACATCAGGCAGTCTAGGATAAGCTATTAACCCTCCCTAGAAACCCATTCCCTCCAAATAGAAATAACTGTCTCAAATTAAGAAAAATTACACTCGCTGGCACAACATTTCCAAACACTCAGTCTGTCAGAAATACTCCTTCATATATTTAATATCATATTATGTCTCTTAAATCCCATATATATATAAACATTCACAAGAATTAGCTTCCGTAGTTCAGTATCAAAATAATCACAGCAGCTAGAGCCAAAAATAGCTAGTGGGTGACCCACCAATCATCTCCCTGCCAATATTCAAGTTTGCTCCTATGAATGTTACACATTGACCAGACTCAATTACATAATGTAGAAATCTTTATGCTAATCTTCATGTTCTTTTGACAGTGCCAGTGCATACAGTCTTTGCCGTCCCTTAATACTTCAGTTTTAATGGTAATGAATTCTTAAAGAATTCAGCTTTAAAGGATAGTAAAATGTTACTACATGCACTTCTGCTAACAACTTCAATTTCCTCTATCTTCTGAAATCTTAATTTTCTGTTAAGATCTGAATTACATGTATTCTAGTTAAGAAAAGAAATTAAGATTAATTCATTACCTAGTATCAAATCCCTTTCTGAGGAGAATATAAATTTGGCTAATGTTATCAAACTGCTAATTCCAAGCAGTATTTTCAGACTGCATCAGACTGCTAAAATATGTCTCAGGTGTCCACCACCTGATTTAATGCTTGTTTCATTAGATTACAATACCTGTATGATTTTTCTCATTCTGTCTCAATATGGTACCAAGCACAACAGGCCTCCCTCCCTCAGCTTTGGCTACTGTGAAATTACTGTAATATTTTGCAATTAATTATGGTGGTCAAGACATTTGTGTGTTCTCCCTTTCAATGTTATTACTAGATATGCTTAAAGTAGATCCTAATGACCAAAGCCATGTTGAGTCCTATTGTAGTAGGTGCTGAAGAAATATATAGAAAGTAAATAAGCGATGTTGATGATTTTCAGATGGATTTGCTGAGGGGTTCCATCTTATTTGTGTTGAATTCTAGAAGTATTTCCATGTATTAAGCGAGTAATTTATGCATACAGTTTATAATACACTTCTGATATATTGAGAAAATGTTATCAAAGAAAGTAATCTCCCCCTCAACAAAATAAAAAATGCTTTCACTACCCATCCCAATAACAAAACTCTAGGTAAATATTACTTTGGCATTCGGCTTGATCTAAAGATCCGACAACAGTAAGCCTTCCTACTTTATCCCAAGTTTCAACCAATGTGTACATATTACAGATTGGATTACTTACCCCGAACTCTCCTGGGTGTATTTTAGGTTGTGATTTAGTATTGTGTACTGTTAATAAACTTCATTACCGTATGCTTTCTGAAAACTACACTATTCTATAATTTCCTTTTATCTTGTGCTTTGACCTAAAATGGCACCCTAGAACATTGCCAATCCATAAATTGAAATGTTATTTGAATCATTAACAAGAGACATTCAATGGTATTTTTCCTAATATTTACTTTTTGTTGAATCCTGACACTTACCTCCCCACAATTATTTTGAGTAATTATTCTTTAATTCATAATAACCAATCCCGTTAATTTAGTTTGTAATCTAGAGGCACAAGAGGACTGTTTCCCAGCAGCTCTGTTTTTAATTTTAAAATTAATTTAAGTAAATTATGGAAGGAAGGGAGGATACCAAAGATAATTGTAAGATGTTTTGGGGTAGTTTAATTGCTGGGCTGTTATTCAAGTCGGTCCACTTTGTCTATATCTCATCTCCGTTCATCCTTCTTTGCTTCCAATCAAAACACAGAAACCAATAGCTAAGTACTAGAGATGAATGACTACTTGCAAATTGCTGAAAGCTCATGGATAACTCAACCTGCCTTTCCCATTCATTCCCAGGAATGTACTTCAGGAAAATCTTTAGAATCATTAAGAACACACATTCTGCAAAAACATTTAGAGATTTTTGCCTTGTTGCTTGCTCAGAACATACTGATTGAAAAGAGATTCAATAATGTTCTAGGCACCTGCAGTGAATTAATTACTCATTACATAGGTCAGCTTTTATGAGTTGCTTGGTTTTATCATTTATTTACATAATTTCCATAGTTAGTGGTGAAATTTTTGTTAACCAATAGCATTTCTCCAACAAGATGTATCATTTCAGTTTACATTCTAATGAACTGATATGAAAAAATACATGTACCAGTAATGAAATCAATTTCCCTATTAAAGACTTAATCTCACTTCATAAATACTTGATTTGTAGCAATCGTGAAGATAAATATCACCACCATAAATTAAAATTATTTCCTCAGTAATGTCTCAGAGTTCTAGTCAGCTAACAATTATTTCTGTATTCTTACCTCCTAAATTCCTCAAACTTTTTACTAGTTAAGTAAGAATTGCAGCCATTTCAAGATGGTGCTTTCTGTCCAGGTAGTTCACATATTTTGCTTCAGCCATCTGTTTTTGTTACAGCACTCCTCACAAGCTTTTTCCTTTTGCCTCTGCTGGCACTCTGGTGATCGCTCTTTGGGGCTGGAGTCAGGGCATCCCTAGCAGCGGGGTATTGCCTGTGGAAATCTCTCCCTCTGCTGGTCATTCCAGCCTCTTGCTTTCACAGCCTACAACATCAACCCAGCACTTAGCAGATGGATCTAACCTACGGTTTTATCTTTTCTTATCGGCTTGGTGGCCCACTGCCTGGAAGCACAGTCAGTACTTTTGCTTTACATAAAGCAGTCATCTCACACGTATTTTTATAGTGAGCAAGATATACTGTCCGTATGTTTCTGCTGAGCTCATAAAATTAAGAAAGATTTAATGGAAAAAGGAGATACTTGGTAAACAAATAAAAAAAGAAAAGCAGTGCCAGATTAAAAAAAATGCAAATAAGAAAAGGGTAGATAAAAACCAGAACACAAGAATATTAATACTTTCACAAGATAAGAGATACAAAAGATTGCAAAAGGGACAAAGAAAACGTTTTAAAAATATTACCACAGAAAAAATACACAGGCTAAGCAGGTATTAAAAACTGCATTAAAAATACAGGTAGGAGAAACATGGAAAACACAAAAAACCAAATGCAGATACCTACAGCTGGCTTCTGTGGCTACACCACGCATGAGCTTTCTACAAGGCAGTGTAGAGAAATTTATGTACCCTGTGTAGTGTAGGATCGTAACTGTGCACGACTAGGGCAGTACTGCTCCTGATCATTGACAATTCAGCCTCTTCAGGAAGATTATGGATAGCTGAAAATACAACTTCCCTAACATCTCTATTTCAAAAATGTTACACTAAAAAGATGCCAAAGCACATATCTCATTTCTCAGGCTAGAAGATGTGAAAATATGCTTATGGGCATGAGTCTGCTAATGACATCTAGTTGTTCCTTCCCTCGGACACAGAAACAGTATCTTTAGCTCTTTTGGTCAGTGATGTGACACTATAATGCTCCACCACAGGTGGGTTGCTTCAGGAGACGCCTGTGTCCCAGGATGATTCAGAAGCATCCAGAGCAGTGACAGATGTGCTGTCTAAACACAGTGACTAATCAGGAAAAGAAATCTGAAGGGCAAGTGTGTCTCTAGGAGGGAGAACTCCTGTCCACAGATCTTTCCAGCTGTTCTCCTGGAGCTCCTGAAGCACCAGCCCTAGTAGGCTCTCACCACCAACCTGACACAGGCAATACTCAAGGTGGGGAATGCAATTCTTTGACCCATCGCTTACCTTCTTCTTGGCACGTTGCCTGGCTGTGAGAACACGCAGAGGACAAAGGATTTTCTGACATTATTTAGATTCTTTTAGCCATTTTTGGCATGTTTAGATGCTTTAAAGACACAATTTTTCTCAACGTTTGAAATGAATCCCTGTTTTCAGTATAACATAAAAACATTTTCTTTCTCCTTTTTATGAATGCAGAATCACACTCTTAAGAATTCAGCTTTAAAGGACAGTGAAGTGTTACTACATGCATTTCTATAGCCCCATTAACTGAACAGAGACTGTTGTACCAAACTAAATTTACTTGCAAAGTACTAACAGCTCTTATCACTTCACCTTGTCACCGAGAGGAATCACAGACACAATCAATATGATTGATAGAAATGATTCCTTTATTGCAATCGTGCTATCCCTATTTATGTAGCCCAGCCATACATATGCAAGCTTAATCATACATATGCAAGCT
>VZSC01008669.1:31869-42335 GCA_013398225.1 Steatornis caripensis | reverse complement strand
GCCGCGGAGCCAGGGAGGCTTGTTCCAGGCGGCATCGCTTGCAGAAGACCCCTGCAGTGCCAGCACCCTTGGGGAGCGTCGGACCAGCAGCAAAGCAGCCAGGGCCACCACTTCCCAGCGCCGTGGGCAGGNGGGGGTTTTATCCTGAAGCCGCGGAGCCAGGGAGGCTTGTTCCAGGCGGCATCGCTTGCAGAAGACCCCTGCAGTGCCAGCACCCTTGGGGAGCGTCGGACCAGCAGCAAAGCAGCCAGGGCCACCACTTCCCAGCGCCGTGGGCAGGGCAGGCCCACGCTGCTCTACCTCGGTCCCACAGCCCTGGCCCCACAGACGGTGCCTCTAGCTGCAGGGAGCCAGCAGGATGGGGCCTCCATCGCCCCTCACTCCCAGCAGCCAGGCAGGAGTTCCCGATGTCCCAAAGGGGCTTTAAACCCGCGGCGGTCGCCTCCTCTGCAGGCTGAGCCTGGCAAAGCCTCTGCCAGGGCTGGCTGGCGATTTCCCCGCAGCGTGCGCAGAAGATGCGGACGCAGCCTGGCCCCCCCCAGCGCTGCGCTAACGAATGCCGGGCTAACGAGCAGTCAGCCCCACGTCGGGTCTGTCAGCGAGGCTGTGGGGGAGCGGGGTTTGAACACGGCATCGTGGCTGGAGAGCTGCTCCGCTGTGGAACGGCCATTGCTGCGCCAGAGCTTTGCCACCAGGAGAGGATGGGTTTGGGTTGCAGCTGGCTGCCAGCTGGGAAATGGCGATTTCTCCGCAGGAAAATGTCCTTTTCCAGCACAAATCTGGCCTGACTGAGGCTGCAAGGAGCAGGATTTTCTCCCTGGAGAAGGCCACTGGTGAAACAAGCTGTGTAAAGATGGAGGTGTCAGTGTATCGCAGAGGAAATGCCGGGATCTGCAGTGGACACATCCCAGGGCTCCAAGCACCCTGCAGCCCTGAGCACCCCACAGCCCTGAGCACCACCGCAGCACCCACGGCTGCACCCCAGCGCCGCTCCCACCACCCACCCCAAGCCAGGCCCAGCGGGGTCCCACCAGCTCCCAGCTCAGGCCCCCGCTGTGGGGCTCGTGGGGACCTCCTCTGCTGGGGATGGCCCCCAGGACGGAGCCAGCAGCCCCCAGGAGCTTCCCCTGCTCCGCTGCATCCTGACCGGACACAAGTCCCCGCCGCGAGTCTGAGCCACACACGTCTGTTCTCTGGGGAGCCCAGACTGCTGCCTGCCATCCCCCCGACCCACTGCCCCTCTCTTTCTCCCAGGTGTCTTCCTCATCCCCTACTTCATCATGCTGCTCGTCGTGGGGCTGCCCCTCGTCCTGATGGAGCTGAGCCTGGGCCGGGTCGGGGCTGCGGGGCCCATCGCTGTCTGGAAGTGCTGCCCGCTCCTGAAAGGTGGGACTGGGGGCACCGCTCATTCCTGCCCCGCAGGCACTGGGGCCAGCTGCGCTGCGGGAAGGGGTGTGGGGCGGGCACGGGGGCTGGGACACCCCCTTGGCGAGGCCCCACCTGCACCCCGAATCGCTGGGCAGCCCCAGGCAGGCGTGCTGCCTCGCCGGCCCCTTGGACCCGTGCCGGGGCCGGGGTCTGCAGGACGCGGTTGGGCCCCTGCCTGCCCCCTGCCCAGCAGCCCCTCTCCTCGCGCAGGCGTTGGCGTTGCCATGCTGATCGTGTCCTCCCTGGTGTCCCTCTACAACAACATCGTCATCGCCTGGGCTTTCTACTACCTGGGCTCCTCCTTCCAGAGCCCCCTGCCCTGGTCCTGCGATGCCCCCAGGAACGCGGAGCTGTGCCAGGTCGGTGGCCCCCGGGTCCCAGGGTGGGGTGCTGCGGGGCCACACGCCGTATGAGGGCAGGGCAGGCGGTTTCTCTTGGGAGAAGCTTTGCCTGCAGCAGAAGAGGAGGGTCAGGCTGGGGCTGGGGCCCGGAGGGACGTCGGGGGTGGTGGCGGTGACCTGACGGGGCTGTGTGTTGCAGAACGCGTCGGGGAGCGCCGGCCGCATCAGTGCCAGCGAGGTTTTCTGGAAGTAAGTCACCGTGTGGCAGCATCGATGCATGCCTCCCCTGGCCCATGTCTGAGGGTCCATCCCCCCTGGTCCTGAGGGGCTGGGCCCCTGCGGGCAGCGGTCGGTGATGCCGGAGGCTTTGTGAAGGGCGGAGGGGTGGGCGAGGACATTGCGGAGGCGACAAGGGTGCCCCATGTCCCCCGTCCCACTGACCCGCGTCCCCACACCGCAGCGAGGAGGTGCTGGGGGTGACGCGCAGCTCCGGCCTCGGGGACCCTGGCCCCGTGCAGTGGCCCCTCGCCCTGTGCTCGCTGGCGGCCTGGATCCTCGTCTTCCTCTGCATGCTGAAGGGCGTCCGTGGCTCGGGCAAGGTGAGGGGCAGCACCGCGGGGGCGGCAGGGGGCTGCCGTGCCAGCGGAGCGGGGCTGAGCCGAGCCGTGCCCTGCGCAGGTGCTGTACTTCACGGCTACCTTCCCCTACGTGGTCATCCTCTTCCTCATCATCTGGGGGGCCACGCTGGACGGCTCCCTCGATGGCGTCCGCTTCTACCTCTCCTCGGACTGGAGCAGGCTGCAGAGCGCCCAGGTAACCCTGCGCTGGGGCTGGGGCTGGGGGGTCCCCGGTGGCAGCGAGCCCCCCAAGCCAGGGGCGGCGGGGCAGGCTGGGGAATCCTGGCAGCCCCCCCCACATTGCCACCCCCCAGGTGTGGAGCGACGCGGCCTCGCAGGTCTTCTACTCCCTGGGCATTGGGTTCGGGGGGCTGCTCTCCATGGCCTCCTGCAACAAGTTTGACAACAACGTCATCCGGTGAGCAGGGCCGGGGCGCGGGGGGCATGGGGGTGCGGGCTGTCGGTGCAGCCCCGTGTTGCAGCTGGGGAGCAGCGGGGCAGTGATGGGGAGGTCCGAGCCCCCATCGCCATCCGAGGCGTGGGGCTGTGACGCCCTCCCCACAGGGACGCCTTGGTCATCACCGTCGGGAACTGCTGCACCAGCTTCTTCGCCGGCTTCGCCATCTTCTCTGTGCTGGGGCACATGGCCCGCAGCAAACAAGTCCCCGTGGGCAGCGTCGCCGACTCAGGTATGGTGTCCGAGAAGGGGGATTCGTGCCGCGCCGTGCCAGGGGACATCCCAGTGCCCTGCACAGGGACGAGGCCATGGGGCTGGAGCCAGGCTCACATCCAGCCGGGCAGCAGCTTGCTGGGCCTGGCCCGTCTTGCCACCGCGTGTCCTTTCATGCTTCCCTTCGCCTCACCCCGCAGGCCCTGGGCTGGCATTCATGGCGTACCCCGAAGCCCTCTCCCTGCTGCCCGGCTCCCCGTTCTGGTCCATCCTCTTCTTCCTGATGCTCTTCGCGCTGGGAGTGGACGCTTTGGTGATTGTCACCTCGGGCAGCCCCATGTCCTGCCCCCTGCCTGGCCTTGGGGTGCCAGGTACACCCCATCTCAGGCATGCAGAAGGCACGAGGCGTGCAGGCCAGGAGCGTGAGGATGGTGCTGGGGGAGGGGGGATGCACGGACCCGTGCGTGTGGGGCGGCACCCAAGGTGATGGGGCAGGGACGCAGCCACATCCCGCAGGCACTGGGCACGAGGTTTTGCCCAGGTGTCACAGGGATGGGGCTGCCCCTGGGGACAGTGCCCTGCAGAGTCCCCTCTGAGAGGACCAGGGGAGGCAGGGACCGGGACATCCCCCCCACTGACACCCCCCGTCCCTCAGTTTGGGAACATCGAGGGCATCACCACAGCCATCCTGGACGAGTTCCCAGCCCTGCATGACTGGAGGAGGAAGATGGCACTGCTGGGTGCTCTCTGCACCGCCTTCTACTTGCTGGGGCTCCTGCTCGTCACCCAGGTACGGGGTCCCCTGCACCCCCATGCAGCGGCACCCTCGAGGTGATGCCGGGCTGGAGGATGGGGAGCACCCTCTGCTCCCCCCACCATGCATGAGCCCTTGGGTGGGAGGACGGAGGGCTGCGCGTGGGCCCCATGGCGATGGCGTCCACGGCATGGGGTGCCCTGCACCCACCCCGCGGCCCCGAGCCGTGCTGACCCTGTCCCTCACCGCCTCGCAGGGGGGCATCTTCTGGTTCACCCTCGTTGACACGTACAGCACCGGCTTTGGGCTGATCATCGTCATCCTCTTCATGTGCCTGGGCATTGCCTTCTGCTACGGTGAGCGGAGTGCGCAGCCCCGGGGCACACTGCAGCCAGCGCTGAGGCGTGGTGCTGCCGGCCCTGGGGCACTGCCATGGGGTATTTACGGCACAGGGCAGCCCTTGGCTACCACACTGCCAAGGCTTGGCATTCCTGGGGCTCCCGGCAAACCGTAGCTGGGCTCTGTGGTGCACCAGCGGCTGTGGACAGCTTGGAGCTGGGGTGGGCAGGGAGTTGCCCCCATCCCGCTGCCCACGCGCAGCTCAGCCCTGCAAGGAGATGGTGCAAAGCCGAGGTGCAGCTTTCCCCGTGCACGGGGGATGCAATTTCCTCCTCACCCACCGAAGCGTGGCGGATGTTCAGCACCCAGCATCACCACTGCCGGGGCGGCGCAGCCCCAGCATGGGGTGTCGTGGGTGCCCTGGAGTGGGTGAACAGGGCAGGGGCCCGGCTGTAACCCTCTCCCGGGGTGCCTGCAGGCATGAACCAGTTCTGCCGGGACATTGTGGACATAATCTGCCGCTGCCCGCCCTGGTGCAGCCATGTGCTGGGCTACTTCAAGGTGTGCTGGGCCTTCTTTACCCCCTGCCTGCTGCTGGTGAGCACCAAGCGCCCGCCTGGGGCTGGAGGTCAGGGGGAGCAGAGCTCCTCTTCCTCCATCTCTCCCTCCCCTCTGAGAGGGGCAGCCCTTGCCGTGGGTTTGGAGCGGGGCTGCCCCAGTCCTGATGCCTCCTGGGCCTCTGTGTGGCTGCTGGAGGGAGTTTGGGGTGGTCCCGGGGGTCCCTGCAGCGCCCAGACCCCTGGAGCCAACCGGATCCGTGGCGTCACGTCGCTCCTGCCCACTCTGCCCTTCAGTTCACGCTCATCTACGCCTTCCTGGAGATGTACGGCGTGCCCCTGCGCTACGGCGCCTACGAGTACCCGGCCTGGGGCACAAGCCTGGGCGTCTGCATGGGCGTCCTCACCTGCCTGCAGATCCCGCTCTGGGCTGCCGTGGCCCTGCACCGCGAGTCGGGGACACTGAGCGACGTGAGTGTGCGAGGCAGGATGGGGCACGGGGATGGGGCGGGGGCAGAGCAGGGGCTGCGCTGGTGCTGGGGACGGGGTGGGAGGTTGGGGACAGAGCGGAGGCGATGCTGTTCCTTCCCCAAGAGAGAAAAAGGGCTGGAGCCATGGGGCCGGGATGAGAGGTGGGGTGTGAGCCCCTCGGTGGCCATGCCTGCTGCTGCCCCTTCCCGCAGCGACACTGCCCTCTGCCCCGTGGGGGCTCGGGGCAGCCCCTGCTCACCCTTGCCCACCCCCAGCGCTTCCAGAAAGCCGCCCAGCCCCTGCGCTCCTGGAGGACGGACACCCCCTGGGACGTGGCCGGAGACGTCATCAGTGTGCCGTTCACCATCACCCTGACCGGCAGCGACTTCACCGCGCTGCCCCACAGCGTCAGCCAAACCTGATGGCGGCCCTGGGGCACCCCACGTCCTCGCTCCAAGCCCCCTGGAAGACAGGACCTGCCGGCGATGGGGACACATGCCCGGGGCTGGGGGCTGGTGCACGTGGCTCCCCTTGTGCCATCACTGTCACCCATCGTGGCGGATGGTAACCACTGATCCCAGTGCGTCCCAGCATTTCAATTCTTGTTCCTGGAAACGTTCTGCCTGCTCCAAAGGTGCTTCTAGGGGATGCTCTGTGCGCAGGATGGGCTGCTCGGGCTGCGCTCCAGCCCTGTGCCAGCCTCTGGGCAGTTGCCACATCTCGTTTGGGAGCAGCTGCGTGCGGCCCTGGCCTGACCCGGCCAGCTGCCAGCAGCGTCCTCGCCAGTGG
Organism: Steatornis caripensis; assembly: GCA_013398225.1. NCBI lineage: Eukaryota > Metazoa > Chordata > Aves > Caprimulgiformes > Steatornithidae > Steatornis > Steatornis caripensis. The sequence goes on along the minus strand of VZSC01008669.1, from coordinate 36,369 downwards.
CAGCAGCCTTCCGCAGGACCCAGGCTGGCCAAGCCTGCTGCAGGGGTGGCACGTTGACCCCCACGGTGGGCTCCTGGCCGTGCTGGCTGCCTCGCAGGCGATGCTCAGCGACAGCAGCTCCAGCACAGCTGGCACCGCTGTGCTGGCAGGTTGCGCTGGCCCTGCCGCCAAGCCAAAGCCCCTAGCCCCCGGCAGGTGCCCGCTCGCCCGTTAAAGGCCAGGGAGCAGCACGGCGCAGGCAAGAGGGGCCAGAGCAGCCCTGGGCTGGGTTTGCAGCCTCAGGCAGCTGCGAGTGCACGACGTGTTTGCTGCTGCTGCAATAAAGCTCCGTTTTCCAGAGTGATGTCGCTGCGTGCCGCCAGGCCGAGCTGGGCGTGTGCCTACGCGTTCCGGTGCCTGCGGGCTGGGTGAGCCGGGTGTGCCAGGCACCCCACTCATCCCGGTGCCACAGGGTGCCACCAGCACGCTGGGCTGTGCCATGGCTGTTGTGCCACACAAGCGGGGAGGGATCCGTGCCTCTGTCCTGGCCGGGTGCTGCCACTGCGCAGGTGGCACTGCCCCTCGGCAGGGCTGCACCCACCGCCCCGCTCATGCAGCAGAGCCCCGCGGGGCCCGGATGCAGCAACCCTGGGACAGGCCAGATCCTGCTGCGTCCTCCCCCTGCACACAGCCTCCTTCCCGATGCCCGTGCGCTGCCCGGCTCTGGGGTCCCAGCCCACGGGGCCTCATCCTGCTGCTTGCCCTCAGGCTCAGCGCCAGGCTGCCTGCGCTGGTCAGGGGTGTGGGGCGACAACGTCTGAGCGGGGAGAGGCTTTGGCAAGCGCTGAGGGGGCCCTGGGCCAGGTCAGCAGCAGGTTCTTCCGCGGGAAGCTGAGGGAGCCCCAGGGAAGTGGTGTTAACCCCAGTCCCGGCGGCTGCCCGTGCTCCCAGCCCGGCATCGGGGCAGCCGCGCTCTCCCCATGGTGACATACAGCTCCGCAGCCATCAGCGGGACCAGGCTGTCCCCCCAGCACCAGGAACACGGCAGTGCCGGCCACTTGCTCCACGGCCCAGCACCGCCATGCTGACCTGGGCAGCACGGGGTGATTTTTGGCGCTGAGCAGAAGGACCTGATCCAGACCCTGCGGGAGAGGGCTGTGCTCAGGGCCGGGGATAGCTGGGGCGTCTGTCCCTGCCGTCCACTGGCCAGGCTGGGGGAGCCGGGCCGGACCCCGCCACCAGCAGGCACCCCCTGCCCCGACCTCCCTGCTGGGACCCCCGCTCCGCAGCCTGCAAAGGGCTAGAAGAGAGCAGCAGACGCTGGCTCGTAAAATAGACTACATGCTTTATTGGATTTAAAAGTTTTATGAAATGACAAAAAAAAAAAAAAAAATCAAGAGTTGGCAGATGCGTCAACCGTCGCCGTTTGGTGGATCCCCAGCCCCTTCTCCAGAAGCTTCCACAGGTCTCTGCCACCATAAGCAGCGCCGCAGGGCCCCCGGCTCCCGCCCGGGAAAGCCCCCGCTCGCAGGGTGCCCGCGGGGCCCCACGGCCGCAGGCCCCGCTCCCGGGGGCAGCCGAGCCGCTCGGAGCGCGCCTTGCCCCGACCGCGGGGGCCGAGCGCGGTGTGTCCCCCCCCTGCGCCACGGAGCAGCCGCGGGGAAATGCAGGCACTTAGTCATTTAGAGGAATTTTTCACTTATCTCAAAGCAACAGTGTAATTGTCTACCTACCACCTACGAACAAAAAACACCTTTATAGCCCTTCCTGTATTGTCAACGTACACGTATATATTACTCTGGCATAAAGCAAGGCCCCAGGGGGCTCTCAGCATCCTGCCCTGCCTCCTCTTCCTCCCCTGCCAGGCGTGCGTCCTCCTCTGCCCTCAGCAGATGCAGCAGCCGGGGCGGCCGCAGGCAACAGCCCGCTGCCGGAAAGTGCCGGGTGGCGGCACGGGGGGCTTGGGATGGAGGGGGCGGCGGGGGCAGGGGGCCCGGGCTCGGCGGGAGCTCAGGGGGTCGTGTGGGCCAGGCAGCAGCCTCGAGGGATGCGGGAGGGCGGCTGCGGGCTGCAGAGCTGCGCCTGGGGGGAGCACGGCTCACCCGGGGACGGCGCTGGGCTCGGCCCTGGGGAAGGGCTCAGCCCACGACGGAGCAGGGCTCGTCCCCACAGGCAGCCGCTGCCTCGAGATGGGGACTCCCCCTCAGTGGCCGAGGCTGCAATGGGCGAAGCATGCTGAGACGAGGGCTCTGAGCAGCAGGATGCGACCCAAGCCTGCTGAGGGAGGACGGGAAAGCTGCTGAGCCCCAGACCAAGACCTGCCGCAGGCTGTGCCGGCACCCAACGGTGGCTGGGCCCGGGCCATGGGCTGGCGAGCCAGGCAGACCCTGGACACGGTCTGGAGCGAGCGTGGCCTTAGGGCAGGGAGGATGCAGCCCACACGGCCTTTAAGGGCAGCAGGCGCCCGGCTGAGCTCCCTCCTTCCCCACCTGCACCCCCTTGGTCTTTGGGGAGGGCGCAGAGCCCCCAGCACCCGGCCTGAGGAGCGGGGATGGAGCCAGGGGAGAGGAGGACGGCTTCGGGCTCCTGGCACCCACGCACAGCCTGCCTGCCCCCGCCAAGGAGAGCCCCGCTGCGCTCCGCTCCCTCCCTCCAGCCCTGCCAAACCGTCACACAGGGACCGCACCCGGAGCCCGCTCCCTCCTCTTTGTGCAGACGGGGCGGCTGGACCCGGCTCCCCACCAGCACCCGTTGGGGACGGCCCTTCCCTCAGTGCGCCTCCAGCACCAGGGTCCCCCCGTCTGGGTTTGCTGCCTGCGGCCCTGCTCCGCCGGACAGATCTGGGGGCAGCTGCGGGCTCCTCCGCCGCAGAGCAGCCGCCCCAGCATCCAACCCCCCCACCACCTACGGACACCGGTGCTGCTCTGGCAGCTCCCGGCCTCGCTCACGCCTCGCGCAGTGCCGCGGCCTGGCAGGCAGCCCCGTCCCACCGCCGAAACGCTGCGGGCTGCAGCTGCCTCCGGCGCAAGCGGGCCAAGGGCACGGTGCGGGCAGAGCCGTGGGACGCACAAGTACCGGCATGGGCAGAGCCCTCCCTCGCGAGGGCGTTTTATTTGCTCTTGCTTATCAAGAGCGCACAAACAGGGATTCCCCCCTCCCAACCATGACAGCGATGGGGGCCGGGGCGGAGGAAAGCAACTCGCAGACACGCGGAGGGAACGGCCGCGACGACAGCGAGGCAGCGTGCCCCAACGCCCGCAGCCGAGGCGCCCCGAGAGGCGAGCGCGCTGTCCTCCGCGGGAGCGGCTGGCCCCGCTCCACGCGCTCCCACCGCCCCGACCTTCCCCACGGCCTGTGCGAGAGTCGGAAGAGGCAGAAGAACCGGGGGAGGAATCATAATAATAATAAAAAAACAAAATAAAAAAATAAAACCACATTGAAACCAAACCCAAATGCCGTGTGGCTGAGCAGAGGCAGGAGTAACTGGAAGCCATGCACAGCAAAGCCAGGGACTGCAGCAGTCGGAAGGGGAGAAAGGGCGGCCGTCCTCTTCGGGGGGAGTGGTCGTCGTCTTGGTTTATTTCTCAAGAGATCAGGAAATAAATAAGTTTAAATAGCTCCTCCCGCTGCCGGCGTTGGGTGAGGTGACTCGGAATCGCAAGGTGTGGAGGGGAGGGCAGCGGGCGCAGGGCCGGGCGGCCGCGGTGCGTTCCCGATGCACGGCTGCCCCCCGCTCCCAGCGGTCGCGCTCCTGGGTGGGTTCCCTCTTCCCCCCACTCCTCTCTCTACTTCTTGGGCTTCTTGAAGATCTTTAGGGGGAACTTTTTCTTGCTCTGACCGAGGTCAACCTCATCGCCTGTCAAGCTGCTGTCCTCGTCCCCCGGGCTCTTCTTGGCAGCCAGCTGCGGGATGCGGGTGTTCTTGGCGCTGCTGGGCCGGCAGTCAGAGATGGGGGAGGGGGTGTCGGGGTCGGTGGAGCTGGGGCTGTGGGACCGGGAGGAATCCGAGTGGCTGTGCTTGCCGGCTGTCGGGTGGCTGATCTCCCCCAGGCTGGAGGACTTCTCCATGCCGTGGTTCACCATCATCATCTTCTTCACCACCATGGGGCTCTCGGGCAGCCGCTCCGGCAAAGCCCCCAGGGCGGAGGCTTCCGCGTGCCGGCTGCCGCCGTTGGGGGTGGGCGCGCCGACGGCAGGGTGCCCGGGGGCAGCCTCCTCGATGGACCTGGTCAGCAGGTTGGGGCGGGCAGCCAGCAGCTTGGACGCAGAGCTGGGGATACGCTGGTGGTCGCTCAGGTGCGGGATGGAGGAGTCGGAGTCGCAGTGAGTTAAGTCTCTGGGGTGGAGAGGGCGGAGGGGAGAGAGAGGGCGGAGGGGAGAGAGAGGTCGTTAGCACCGCTGGCACGGCAGCCCGGGGACGCGCACCCGTGCCCGCGCGCACACACGGATGCAGCAGCTGAGGGCGGCCGGCGGGACGGGATGGGACGGGCAGGGGAGCCCCTCGAGGCCGCCCCAGCGGCTT
>VZSC01008669.1:0-31675 GCA_013398225.1 Steatornis caripensis | reverse complement strand
GGGGTGCAGGGGCAGGGCAGGCACCAGCCCCGCTCCTGTCGCCTCGCCTGCCGGTTCTGCTCCTCCGTACGGGTGCCAGCAGGACGGCTGCGGCGGGCACCCCGGGACGGCGGGGGGCTCCTCCATCCCGGTGCCAGCTACGCGGCACAGGCAGGCAGGGCTGCCCGCCGCCTCCCCATGCAAGCACAGCCCTGTGCCCCACACAGCAGAGGCTGCAGGTGAGTTCACTGCCAGCACTGGCCCAGCACGAGTCAAAACGCCGCTTGGTTCAGCGCCGCGGGCAGCTGGAAGGAGGCACCGTACACAGAGGCAGAACCAGAGGGATCGAGGCCACAATCCACGAGGCAGCGGCAAGCGCTCAGCCCCAAGCTCACAGGTCCAAAGGCACCGGCTGCAGGTCTGGTGGCCATCAGGGGCCCTCGACCGGGCACAGCAGGGCTGGCCGGCCGCCGCTGGGCTCTGCTCAGAGCCGGCAGCTCCCTCCCACTCCCTGAAAAACAACCCTGCCAGCCCACGGCTTTCCCATGGATCCCCGTGGGAGCTGGGCCAGGGCGCTCACAGCATTGCGCAGCCCGCCCTGCGCCCCGGTGCAGCTGCGAGAGCCGATGCCCTTCCAAGCAGCAGGACTGGGGGCAACTTCATCAGAGGGTCCCTCTGCGCTCGCTCAGCTCGCATCGGTGTGTGCGCACGCCCGCTTCGCCCCGCCGAGCCGCGAGGCTGCGGCCCAACCACAGCCCCGGCACAGAACGCCCCGGACTGACCGTGTCCCCCTTTTCCCGGGTCAGCTGGTGCAAACCGCTAATCCCGGAGGGAGGAATTAGAGGTTCGGCTTTCCCGTGCCAAGCCATGCCCCAGCGCACTCCTGACACGCAGCTGCGTGCGGTCGCTGCCTGCAGCCCTCGTGCCGCACAGCGGTTTGTGCCCCCAGCCTGGTGCCGACGTGATTGCAAATGGCACTCGAGCGCTGCTGCGCCAGCCCGAGCAGCTCCCAGATCCTTTTTGAAGCGGAGAGTGGGAGGTAGGAGGAAGGGAGAAATGGGAGGTCACAGCTTACTCCCTCCAGCTGGGATCACCCGCACGGGTGCAACGCTGCTGCATCCCAGCCCGGCAACCCCGCGGTCCCTGCTGAAACCTGCCAGCGTGCCCGTGCAGCCGGACAAAGAGCTACACTGCTCTCGCTACCGCCTACTTCAACGCTGCCCTCAAGACCCAGATGCAGCCCGGGCATCGCTCCTGCCTCACGGGGCACGGGGGCTGCGAGGGGACCCGGCCCTTGCCTCTTGCTCAGGGTCTGCACCAGCTGGAGGCAAGAAGCATGGCGCGGGGAAGGCAAATGGAGAGGAAAGGAGCGAGGAGGAGGAGGAGCGAAAGGGTGTGAGAAGAGACGTGAGGTGCTCACCAGTTCCTCGGCCCCGTGCTTCGTGCTCCCGGCACAGACCCCCTGCGCAGCCGAGCCCCGGGGCGCGGGTCACTGTGCCCTGCTCTGCCCTGCCGCGCTCAGCACCGAACCTGCCCAGCACAGCACGTGAAGAGCCTCTCGTTCCTCTTTTACGACACCGGCATAAATAACGTCGGAGTCTGGAGGCAGCGACAGAATGAGGCGAGAGGAGAGGAGATGCCCTCGCTGCCCCGGGAGACGTCCAGGGGCNCACAGCGGTTTGTGCCCCCAGCCTGGTGCCGACATGTGATTGCAAATGGCACTCGAGCGCTGCTGCGCCAGCCCCAGCAGCTCCCAGATCCTTTTTGAAGCGGAGAGTGGGAGGTAGGAGGAAGGGAGAAATGGGAGGTCACAGCTTACTCCCTCCAGCTGGGATCACCCGCACGGGTGCAACGCTGCTGCATCCCAGCCCGGCAACCCCGCGGTCCCTGCTGAAACCTGCCAGCGTGCCCGTGCAGCCGGACAAAGAGCTACACTGCTCTCGCTACCGCCTACTTCAACGCTGCCCTCAAGACCCAGATGCAGCCCGGGCATCGCTCCTGCCTCACGGGGCACGGGGGCTGCGAGGGGACCCGGCCCTTGCCTCTTGCTCAGGGTCTGCACCAGCTGGAGGCAAGAAGCATGGCGCGGGGAAGGCAAATGGAGAGGAAAGGAGCGAGGAGGAGGAGGAGCGAAAGGGTGTGAGAAGAGACGTGAGGTGCTCACCAGTTCCTCGGCCCCGTGCTTCGTGCTCCCGGCACAGACCCCCTGCGCAGCCGAGCCCCGGGGCGCGGGTCACTGTGCCCTGCTCTGCCCTGCCGCGCTCAGCACCGAACCTGCCCAGCACAGCACATGAAGAGCCTCTCGTTCCTCTTTTACGACACCGGCATAAATAACGTCGGAGTCTGGAGGCAGCGACAGAATGAGGCGAGAGGAGAGGAGACACCCTCGCTGCCCCGGGAGACGTCCAGGGGCACAGAGACGTCCAGCGACCACAGCCGCCCCGCACGCCTGTACCGGCACGCGGCGCTTGCCAAAGGCAGGAAAGATTCCCCTGAGATCACCGCCCTCCCTAACGCCATCGAGGGTGTTTTTTAACAAAATCCATTGAATAAACTTGGGCCCTCGTTTAACAGCTCCATGGGAATACGTGGCGCAAACAGGTATTAAAACCCTCGTGGATGGCCAGGACCCAGCCCAAGGCCCACTGTGAGAGCCCAGCTGCGGAGACTGTCTCATGTCTTATGTTAACAAGAAGAAAATAGCCCCAGGCATTGCTGGAATAGTCCCTGACTTTCGCAGGCTCCCAGCTGAGCCCATCTGACACCCGAGCGACGACGCAGAGCCGCATCCTCAAGGTTAGCAGCAGGCAGGGGAGAACAGGAACTGAACAATTTGGATGGTGTGAAATCCCCAGCTATTCCGGGCGAGCATCTTGGAGGCCGTCCAAGGGAGACAACTGCGACGAAACACTCCGGACGGAGCCACGGCAGCTCCCCGTTGCCCCCCACCACCAGCAGATACCGTGGCTCCACGGAAGGTCCCTGGCACAGCTCGCGGCCCACAGCTTTCGCTGGGATAACCGGGGCAGGGTCACGGGCAGTCAGCTCTGGGAACAGCAGCATCAGTAGAACGTGACGGGGCCGAGCACAGGCGCGTTTCAGAGCCATCTTCCAGAGGGCAGACACCGACGGCATCCACACAACCTGGGGGGCTTGAGACCTCAGGCCGCGGCTCGTAAACGCAGAAGACATAACTGCGGTCACGACGACTCGACTCCTTTCCTTCGAGAAAGTTAGGAGTCTCACGCTCTTCCTGAACGTTTCTTGCCCACGTCGGTGCTCAGCACACCTGCGAAGGGGGAACTTCGGCCGGGCCACTCGGCGTGTCACCTCTCGCAAGAAACGGTGGCAGAAGCCATTGCGTGCGGAGCTGCTGTCGAGCGAGCCGCCACGAGGGCGAGCTGCTGCCGAACACGGAGGTTCATCTCCGCCACAAATATTTGGAAGCGCCACCTTTCCACGAAAACAAAGCAGCCTTCGGCCACACGGTTTGGCACACGCCCTGCAGAGCGAGGCCGAGCAAGCAGAGGCAGTGGCCGGCACTGGGTCCCCGCGCACTGAGGGAGGGAGCAAGGCTGCTGCGGAAGCGGCATCTTCGGAGCTGCCCGTCCTGCTGCCCACGCGCCTGCCGCTCACCGCTGGCTGCAGAGTTGAGTTTGGGGGAAAAGGCTCCATCCAGACCCCGCTCGGCCGCCGCCGTACGGGCGGATGGGTGAGGCAGCGCGGGAAGGCGGCAGGGCAAAGCCTCGGCCTGGAAACACCGCTGATCTGAGCCGGGACCGCGGGCAGGCAGGACCATCTCCAGGCAGCGCGGGCAGGTCCACAGCGCCCAGTCCGGACTCATTCCGGCTGATCCGGACACGCTGGTGCGCCGCAATGCCAGGGCCAGACCACTGCTCCCCCAAGGACCGCGCTGCAGGAGCAGAGCACCCGCTGCTGAAGTTCACCCAATGAAGCGGCTGAGCAGCGCGCCGTGGCCAGGGAAGGCAGGTTTAGACAGTAACGCCTACTCGCCTGAAACTCAGCGTTGTAACTCCAAGGAACATTCTTTTCCGGTAAAAATCAAGCCAATCCCTCTACTGGCTGCCATGATCACAAAGGTATCTGGGTGGGGGTTAGCAAAAAGGAATCCTTTAAAAAAACCCCGAGATAATAGCAAATACAGCAAAAATTAATTTTTTTAACTTCAAAAACACCTGGTTTGCGAAGGTGAGGGCTCTCCCTGCTGAGGTCTACAAACGCCCACTAGCTCGCAGGCCATCCAGCGAGCCTCTGCCGCTCTCTCAAGGTCCTAAACAGTTTTAAACCAAGAAGAGACAAAAGCAATGCGGCAGCTACAGCAGCGCGTGGAGAAAATGCCGACAGCAGATGGAGAAACGTCCTCCGGTCCAGGGAACCTGATCCTTGGACAGCTGGTCCTGCACCCCGGGCAGACGGAGACAGAGGCGAAGCGATGCCGGCGAGCAGCTCGGAGCAGGTCCTTGGTGCGCACCACGGCCGCCGCGTCTCCCGGGACCGCTCTCGCCGCAACGGACTCCCTGGACATCAAGGGGTGGGCAGTCGGTTTGTGGGGTCAGCTCCCCGCTGCAGGCGGCCGTCACTGCTGTGCCCTGTGCACACCCTGCTCTGGAGCGGACGCCAGCACGGCGCTGGGCGCCGCACGTGGTCCAGCCTTGTTGGACCGCAGCTTTTTCTCTCTGGGCTCACTGTCCTGGGGGTGCTGAAGGAGCTGATATGGGCAAAGAGCCTACGAGCACACGCTTTTCAAATACGCCAGCGGTGCTAAGCCAACCCATTTTATTCATCACCTATGCAGCTGTAACTCAGGAACATAACCCCAACGGGCAGAGGCACGACACGGTCACCGCTGACAGCAGCATGCCAAGCGGCACGCCAGCGGGGAAGACCCCGAGCAGCAGCAGCCACCCCGACACTGCTCCGCCAAGCCGCGGTTCAACCCACGGCAGGCGTGACGTGTGGGCACGCGGCAGAGCGCTCACCACGCCGGGGACGACGGCGTCCCTGGGGATGGGGCAGCCTGGGATGCGCTGGCTTTGTCAGAGAAAGCAAGGAGGAGGGGATGCTCCCGAGCCCAGGGCTGGGACAAGAGGGGAGGAAGAACAGGATATTGCTGCTCACCTTGAGCGAGGCCCAGCCAAAAAGGGCCGGCCTCTACCCCGCTCATTTTCATGAGGCTTACGCTGCGGAATCGGTACGGAACATTTTCAGGAGGAAACACTGGCCCAGGACACAGCCGCCTCCGTGGTATCACGGCAAGGTGCCTTCAGAGGAAGCGCTTCTGCAGCACAGCAGGAACTCCGGAACGCTCATCCCTCGTGATGACCTCGGACTGCCGGCCGAGCGTGAAAACACCTGGGAGCCTCATCCAGGACAGCACGGTCCTCGGTCCGAGCCGCGCCGCCGCTGGGTTCACCGCTTTCTTTTCGATGTGGTCGGGCACACCGACAATCTACGAAGACTGAAGCCGACGGCATTCGCCTGCTGTTTTGTGTGCTTTCACCTGCGATTCCTATCATCCCGCTCCAGGCTCTGAACCGACCGCGGGGAACGAGAGAGGGTGAGAAAATGGGAATGGACTGACTTGGCAAACAAAAGAAGCAGAGAGCAAAGCATGGAGTAAAGAAAGGCTGGCAGCGGTGGAGAAAGGGGGGAGGGGGCAGGAGGACGATGTAGAAAAAATAGTTATTTCCCTCGCTCTGCAGCCCGTTGAACGGTCTGTCCTGGCGGGCCCCTGCTGCCCGCACGATCCAGGACACGGGGAATCCAGGCTGCAGGAAAGCTCAGGAGCGGCCCAAGGGCGCCCGACACTGTCGCAGGGCTCGGCGTACCGGCCTCACGCAGCCCTCGCTGCCTCGACCGNCAAAGAGCCTACGAGCACACGCTTTTCAAATACGCCAGCGGTGCTAAGCCAACCCATTTTATTCATCACCTATGCAGCTGTAACTCAGGAACATAACCCCAACGGGCAGAGGCACGACACGGTCACCGCTGACAGCAGCATGCCAAGCGGCACGCCAGCGGGGAAGACCCCGAGCAGCAGCAGCCACCCCGACACTGCTCCGCCAAGCCGCGGTTCAACCCACGGCAGGCGTGACGTGTGGGCATGCGGCAGAGCGCTCACCACGCCGGGGACGACGGCGTCCCTGGGGATGGGGCAGCCTGGGATGCGCTGGCTTTGTCAGAGAAAGCAAGGAGGAGGGGATGCTCCCGAGCCCAGGGCTGGGACAAGAGGGGAGGAAGAACAGGATATTGCTGCTCACCTTGAGCGAGGCCCAGCCAAAAAGGGCCGGCCTCTACCCCGCTCATTTTCATGAGGCTTACGCTGCGGAATCGGTACGGAACATTTTCAGGAGGAAACACTGGCCCAGGACACAGCCGCCTCCGTGGTATCACGGCAAGGTGCCTTCAGAGGAAGCGCTTCTGCGGCACAGCAGGAACTCCGGAACGCTCATCCCTCGTGATGACCTCGGACTGCCGGCCGAGCGTGAAAACACCTGGGAGCCTCATCCAGGACAGCACGGTCCTCGGTCCGAGCCGCGCCGCCGCTGGGTTCACCGCTTTCTTTTCGATGTGGTCGGGCACACCGACAATCTACGAAGACTGAAGCTGACGGCATTCGCCTGCTGTTTTGTGTGCTTTCACCTGCGATTCCTATCATCCCGCTCCAGGCTCTGAACCGACCGCGGGGAACGAGAGAGGGTGAGAAAATGGGAATGGACTGACTTGGCAAACAAAAGAAGCAGAGAGCAAAGCATGGAGTAAAGAAAGGCTGGCAGCGGTGGAGAAAGGGGGGAGGGGGCAGGAGGACGATGTAGAAAAAATAGTTATTTCCCTCGCTCTGCAGCCCGTTGAACGGTCTGTCCTGGCGGGCCCCTGCTGCCCGCACGATCCAGGACACGGGGAATCCAGGCTGCAGGAAAGCTCAGGAGCGGCCCAAGGGCGCCCGACACTGTCGCAGGGCTCGGCGTACCGGCCTCACGCAGCCCTCGCTGCCTCGACCGCTCCCTGCCCTCTACCGCGAGCGCCCGTAGCTGCCAGCCTACGGACCCTACACCAGCCAGCACGTGGCACCAGGGCAGCAAAGGCTTCCCCGAAGGCAGAATCCAAGTTGCTGTACGGCTTTGTTACTNGCCAAGCCGCGGTTCAACCCACGGCAGGCGTGACGTGTGGGCATGCGGCAGAGCGCTCACCACGCCGGGGACGACGGCGTCCCTGGGGATGGGGCAGCCTGGGATGCGCTGGCTTTGTCAGAGAAAGCAAGGAGGAGGGGATGCTCCCGAGCCCAGGGCTGGGACAAGAGGGGAGGAAGAACAGGATATTGCTGCTCACCTTGAGCGAGGCCCAGCCAAAAAGGGCCGGCCTCTACCCCGCTCATTTTCATGAGGCTTACGCTGCGGAATCGGTACGGAACATTTTCAGGAGGAAACACTGGCCCAGGACACAGCCGCCTCCGTGGTATCACGGCAAGGTGCCTTCAGAGGAAGCGCTTCTGCGGCACAGCAGGAACTCCGGAACGCTCATCCCTCGTGATGACCTCGGACTGCCGGCCGAGCGTGAAAACACCTGGGAGCCTCATCCAGGACAGCACGGTCCTCGGTCCGAGCCGCGCCGCCGCTGGGTTCACCGCTTTCTTTTCGATGTGGTCGGGCACACCGACAATCTACGAAGACTGAAGCCGACGGCATTCGCCTGCTGTTTTGTGTGCTTTCACCTGCGATTCCTATCATCCCGCTCCAGGCTCTGAACCGACCGCGGGGAACGAGAGAGGGTGAGAAAATGGGAATGGACTGACTTGGCAAACAAAAGAAGCAGAGAGCAAAGCATGGAGTAAAGAAAGGCTGGCAGCGGTGGAGAAAGGGGGGAGGGGGCAGGAGGACGATGTAGAAAAAATAGTTATTTCCCTCGCTCTGCAGCCCGTTGAACGGTCTGTCCTGGCGGGCCCCTGCTGCCCGCACGATCCAGGACACGGGGAATCCAGGCTGCAGGAAAGCTCAGGAGCGGCCCAAGGGCGCCCGACACTGTCGCAGGGCTCGGCGTACCGGCCTCACGCAGCCCTCGCTGCCTCGACCGCTCCCTGCCCTCTACCGCGAGCGCCCGTAGCTGCCAGCCTACGGACCCTACACCAGCCAGCACGTGGCACCAGGGCAGCAAAGGCTTCCCCGAAGGCAGAATCCAAGTTGCTGTACGGCTTTGTTACTCTGCTGTGCTCAGCGCGGCACAGTCAGAGCCTTGGAAACGGCCCCTGCAATGCGAATCCGAGAGTAACTTCTCCCCTTCCGTGCTGCGAGAGCTGTGAACTACTCTTTTCACCAGATTACTGACTGTCATTTTTCACTTTGGCTTCGGCTGCCACCTCCCTTCCCCGCTGGAAAAGGGCCAGCAGCACGGGGCTGTGCTCCTACGCTCCCACCTCCATCGGGTTTATCCACGGGTTTCACTTGAAGCAGGCACCGGCAGCAGAAACCTCTGTGCGCACAGCACCCTCCAACCCCGCTCCCCCCGGGGACGCCCCGTCCCCTTGGTTAACGTTAAAAACCACACATCAGCCTTCAGAATCAGAACAGCTCTGACCTTATTNGGACTGCCGGCCGAGCGTGAAAACACCTGGGAGCCTCATCCAGGACAGCACGGTCCTCGGTCCGAGCCGCGCCGCCGCTGGGTTCACCGCTTTCTTTTCGATGTGGTCAGGCACACCGACAATCTACGAAGACTGAAGCTGACGGCATTCGCCTGCTGTTTTGTGTGCTTTCACCTGCGATTCCTATCATCCCGCTCCAGGCTCTGAACCGACCGCGGGGAACGAGAGAGGGTGAGAAAATGGGAATGGACTGACTTGGCAAACAAAAGAAGCAGAGAGCAAAGCATGGAGTAAAGAAAGGCTGGCAGCGGTGGAGAAAGGGGGGAGGGGGCAGGAGGACGATGTAGAAAAAATAGTTATTTCCCTCGCTCTGCAGCCCGTTGAACGGTCTGTCCTGGCGGGCCCCTGCTGCCCGCACGATCCAGGACACGGGGAATCCAGGCTGCAGGAAAGCTCAGGAGCGGCCCAAGGGCGCCCGACACTGTCGCAGGGCTCGGCGTACCGGCCTCACGCAGCCCTCGCTGCCTCGACCGCTCCCTGCCCTCTACCGCGAGCGCCCGTAGCTGCCAGCCTACGGACCCTACACCAGCCAGCACGTGGCACCAGGGCAGCAAAGGCTTCCCCGAAGGCAGAATCCAAGTTGCTGTACGGCTTTGTTACTCTGCTGTGCTCAGCGCGGCACAGTCAGAGCCTTGGAAACGGCCCCTGCAATGCGAATCCGAGAGTAACTTCTCCCCTTCCGTGCTGCGAGAGCTGTGAACTACTCCTTTCACCGGATTACTGACTGTCATTTTTCACTTTGGCTTCGGCTGCCACCTCCCTTCCCCGCTGGAAAAGGGCCAGCAGCACGGGGCTGTGCTCCTACGCTCCCACCTCCATCGGGTTTATCCACGGGTTTCACTTGAAGCAGGCACCGGCAGCAGAAACCTCTGTGCGCACAGCACCCTCCAACCCCGCTCCCCCCGGGGACGCCCCGTCCCCTTGGTTAACGTTAAAAACCACACATCAGCCTTCAGAATCAGAACAGCTCTGACCTTATTTGCACCGGATCCTCTGAAGCCAATTGCAAAAGAGAAGCAAAGAGTGAGGGTTCATGAAAGCGACTCGCCGGCCACGTGCTGGCCTCGCCTGGAGAGCGCGTCCCTACCAGGTTAACCCCCAGCAGGCTTTAGCACCGCATGGGGAGGAGCGATCCCCGCGCCTCTCTCGGGGGCAATGGCTTGTCTGAGACGATTTCTCTTGCGAGGTCTTGCCAACACTGGCATCTGCTGGATACGAGAGAGGCTAAAGCGATCCAGCGGCCCAAAGCTCTCAAGGCAGCACTCTCCTCCACTAAGGGAGCCAGGAATTTTTTGGGGTTCCGTTTTCATCCTTGGCAGTGACTCCCTGGAAGGCCTTTCCCAGCCTCAGCCTCCCCGTCTGTCCTGTGTGCCTCTCTGGGAGGCTGCGGAGCTCGCGGGATGCACGGAAAGGCCTCCAAGACTGCTTATATAAAAGAGAAAGAGCAATGCGTCGGCTTGCCTTCGCGGCAGTATTTTTAAAGAGATGCATCCCAGCGGGATCTGCCAACGATGCAGTCTGACAAAAAACTGAAGGCAACGAAACAAGAACGCGTGTGGGCATCCGACTCTTCATTTCTGTTTTCTGAAATGAACACAGAATGGATGAGCATGGATTTGGGAGCCGCCTGCTATCGCGTAGCTGAAGCAAACTTTATGTCACAGGTCCTCACTCTGCAAAACTCCACCGCTGCATCAATTTTCCTGCATCAACAGGTGGCCTCTGCTACGGGAGCAGGGAGAAACCAGTCCTACCTTCCACCGAACGGTGGCCGTTAGGCTCTGAGAAGCTGCTAAGAGCCCATGGGGAGTGAGGAGAAGACCGCACTCACCCTCTCTAATGACCTCTCCGCACCATTGCCTTTGCTAATTGGGATCCCAAAGTCACGCCACGTTTCCCTCTGCCGCTCCCAGGGGAGCCTGCGGGATCGAGACTGTAACCTGGTCAGCAATTAAGTGTATCGCAGGCCTCAGCCGAAAAAAAAATCATGTTTATACAGCTATTTTTGAAACAGCACATCAGCCTTCGAGCTCCCAGGGCAAGCCCTCCTTCCCACGGAGACAGGAGGGTCGATGGCAAGCAGGGACCGTGCCGTGTTACCCGAGGCTTTCCCAGCTCTGATCAGTCAAACCACGACAGCTGCAACCGAACTCCAATCAGCAGTAATTAACCTAATCAGTAATTATGCTGCTTCTCATAATCCCCAAACAAACAGCACGGAACTAACCAAGCCGCTGCTCTTGAGTTGTCCGTTGCGGAGCAGGTGCGGGAACTCCTCCGCCCGACACTCCAGAAGCCGTAACCTGCCCGGGGCTTTACACGCGCTGCTTCTCGCAGCCCGGGCTCGGGGCTGCTCGGGTCCCGCCGGCAGCCCGGCTCGCAGACACGCAACTCAGCGAGGGAGCGAGACATCCGAAAGGGAGACCGTGTAAGCGACGTCGGGGAGCGCCCGCGCCTGAGGGCACGGGTACCCGGACAAGGCAATAACGTACAACGTGCTGCAACCAGGGACGATGCGGTGACTTGCAACGTCGTCCTGCCTGGGTAAACAAATGCAAAAGGACGTTGCCCCGGTCGACTTCCTCACCGAGAGGCTCCCAGCCTTTTCCCAGCACCCTGCTCCCTAACACCCAGCACAAGGACACTGCTTTTAATTTACCAAGGAGCAAGCGCAGAACGGAGCACTGAAATGACCCGGCCACGGCCACAGGCAGCTCCCCGGCAGGGCAGGAGGCTGGGACTCCCCGACAGCCCCTCACAGCCCTTCCACCGCCTGCCTCGGCGCCGACACCTGTGCACCGAGCCCCCGCAAGGCCCCCAAGCCAGAGCCCACGCAAACCACGCACCTGGCTCAGCCCTTAGCCGAGAGGGCTGGAATCGAGCGTCTGAACGGACGCAGGCTCAAACCGCGCTCTGGAGCTGGGTGCATCCATGACCCCCGTGGGGCGAGGACCTCCAACAACTGCTGCCCATGGACCTCGTTTGAAGAAAGTCACCCAGGGCTGCCCAAGAACCGATCCTCTGCTTGGGCTACAGAACGTTTCTGAACTCGGGACGGCTGCCGGACGCCCCCTCACCGCTCCCCAGCTGGGCCGGACAGGGTTCCTGCCTCTATGGCCCACGCGGTCCTAACGCCAGCGCGGTGAATCGGGAGAGGTCAGGGATTTCGGGGTGTGGATGATAACCAGTCCCTTGGATCCTGTCACACACGGGTCTCCCAAGGGCCATCGCTCGCCAGCTCTTACTACTGAAAGGGATCAAGTTGAAGCCAATGAGCCAGCAATAAGAAGCTCCAACCCCCTCCTCCTCTCATTATTCAGGCATCCCTCAGCCAAAACACACGCACGCTCCATCCCCTACCAAAACAGAGGCAGGGAGTTCTCCGAAACACAAAGTTCCCGAATCCTGCTTTTTGTCGCCTCTTAAAACCAGCACAAATCTCAAACCCTGCGGCAGCACCAGCTGCTGTCTCGCAGTATCCACCCATCGTGGTTCCTTTGCAATTCGCTCGTGAAGACCCCAAACAAGTCAAGGCTTCAAATAAGGTCAGCGTTTGTTTGATCGGTTGTGTTACCTTTGCTCTCCCAGGTGCATCACCCAAGTGAAACACCGACTGATTTAGCGATAACCGAGGGCCCAGGAATTGTCATTTGCTTAGCTATGGTTAAACAACAGCACCTCCTTGGTGCGTGCACCCACGGCGTTGGCAGATACGGGAACGGCCCGCGGAGCACTCCTTAGAGGGGCCACCGGCACGGGAGAGCGGTTGAGGAAACAAACACGTGGATAAATCATGAAATAAAGGCCCAAAAGGAAAGGGCTGAAGGAATCTAGGAGAAAGAGCACCCGAGCAAGCATCAGCTCTGAGACACAGCAGGCAAGAGGGAGCTAGAAAAGAAACAGCAATATACCCAAAGCTCTCAGCGCGACAGCGAACTCCAGAGGTGACATCAGGAGGGGGCAGATCGGGGATGGAGTCCATCTGAAGGAAATAAGAGGAGGTGGTGTGATGGTAATACATAGGGTGGACATGGCAAGCAGGAGCAGATGCAGCGGTGGTGGATGAGGAGCAAGAGGTGGAAGAGGTGGCGGTGGCAGCAGGTGATGGGCTGGTGCCGGGAAGGTCGGAACTGAAAGACTGTCCGGAGGAGAGGCTGTGCATTCGACGGAGAGAGACTCTGCCCGCCCGGTAATGGGCAGGTTGGCCCGACTCATTCTGGCCTTGCACATAACTCTCTACCAACCTCTGAGATCCGTGGGCGTGCTGTGGGTCCACCAGGCGCTGGCGAACTGTGCTGGGCAAGGCAGGAGCTGTAATGAGAGAAAGGGGAGAATGCTGAAGGCAGCTGGAGAGAGACTGCACGTCCCACGAGCGAGGAGGCACCGCGATAAAGCCGCCACCCGCAGCCAGGGCTACGCACCGCAGCACCGCGCCGTCTGTCAGCGGGACACTTGCTCGGGCCGCTGCAGCCACCCCACCCCGCGCCATCAGTCACGCTGGTTTAACGCAGAAGAAGCATTAAGCTGGCGTTACTGCTGAACATGCTAGATTAATGCCCAGCCCACGAAGAACGACGTTTGACATTCCTGACACAGGTGCTTTCTGAACACCTTATCTGGCCATCTCGCTTGAAGCAGAACCCGGCTGCGTGATTCATCCTACCCAACTTTACGTCAGAGCTACCACCCAGGCTCCCTTTACAGCAAACGGGAAGACGTCGGTATTTTCAGGGCATGATTCATTTCATCCTAACGCAGACATCCGAATCGTTCAGACGCTTCATGCCTTGGCAGTACTATTCCCCTACGCAGGCTAAAAAAGGAGCCGCCGGTGCTCAGCTCGGATGTAGGCACCTAAGGCTGGCTAGGCGAGCTCTGCTCCCAGAGCTCAGCTCCGCTCCCGCTGCCGGCGGCGTCGTGCCGGCGCAACTCCTGGAGCAAGGCGCAGGAAGGCGGGACCGCGAGCAGGGCCGTGAGGTACAGCTGCGCTTCGTGTTCGGACGCAGGAAAGCTGCTACGGGGACGCAGAAACCTCCCAGCCTCGTACCCTTCTGCGGGGCGGAACGGCCGGGACGCGGGGCAGGCGTACGGTAACCATGCCATTAACCGGGTAGGCACGGGCTTTCGTCACAGTCCGTGCCTGAAATGACGGCTCCGGTCCAGAAGCGGTGCTGTCTGTCCCCAGCCTGTGCTAACCAGCCTCCTGACCAGAGACACTCCGTTCGAAAAATATTTTTCTCAAATTGCAAATTCATCTTGGCTGGGAGAAACAAATTGGACTGTCTCCTCCAGTGCGCCGTCACCAGCTAACTAACAGCTTTTAAAGACCGTAACGATCTTGCTGGCCACGAAGTCTCGCCTGGCAGGCAACCGAGGCCAGAGAGCTCGGCCAGCTCCCGCTGCGCCAAGCCTACTCTACGTCTGCAGCACAGCCACGCGCCGAGCCGAGCCGGGGGTCGCCTTAGGAGGGGCAGCGGGAGGCACCTTCACCTGCACGGAGATCTCTGCGCGCTCACGAACACCACGCAGAGCATCACCCGTGGGAAACTAAGGGCGCGCTGGGCTGCATCGCCAGCCGGCGGACAACCAGGCTGCCTGTACTTAACCCACCGGCCCTAATTTCCACGCAAACGTTCCCTTCTTTTGCAGGAGATAAGGTGTTCAGGAGCGCCCAGGATTTCTTATATGCGTAAGAAATAAATGTAAAGATGGGTTAAAAAGGTGAACAGACAGGAAAGCTAAGAAACGGAGAGCTCCTTCGGGAATCGAAGAACCAGCAAATCGCTGCTACAAAAACACACAGCGAGGAAACCCGAGCCTCCTGCAGCTCACCCGGCAGCGACAACCCAGGTAGGGAAGGACCACCGCTGCGACGTATTTCAAGCGGAAGAAGGAACGAGCAAGAATGATTCAGGCAGCTCTGCTGTTTCCACACCCCCAAGGTCAACCGCAGTTTCTCTCGCAGGGTCCCGCCGCTCGGGTTTGCTGCCTCTTGCTTTTAGCGCCCTGCCCGGCTGCGACGGACCTTTCGCTGGAGCTCTTTATACCATCCACTTCCTATTTCAAGATTTATTTTTTTTTTCCCCTCTTTAACAGCTCCAGAGCTGAAACGGAGCGAAATCCAAGTCACACGGAGACAAGGTGGAGAAAATCCCTTTCTCCGGCTGCGACTGCAAAAACCGATGGGAGGAGGTGAGGGGGAGAGCGTCAGCGGGCAGAACCGGAGGCTGTCCCAGCTCTCCCGCCGCGCCTTTGCGGCAGCGACGCCGCTGATGAAGGCGGCACGGACAGGAACAGCACAGCCGATCCCTACCCGCCTGCTGCTGGCGGGGCGACACTTTAGGGGTCTCGGCCTGGAGGGCTAACGGGGAGCCGAGCGCTGCAGAATAATTAGCCGGGGGTTACGGGTTTCTGCTGCAGGCTGCTTTTCCTCTTGGGCCGTGCTTTTTTCCCCCTAAGGGTTTGGTTTTTTTCCTTCCTGCCGTCCCACTGCTCATTTACCAATGTGACGCCTTACACCTTCGGCACGATTTACCCTGCGATAAGCGCGGGGCCGAAGGCTGAGACCTCACCTCGCACAGGGCCCTCGCTTCCCGCGAACAGCATCTCGCTCCAGACACTGCACGCGTTTTACCAACGCTCGCCAAACAAGCTGCCCATCATCTTGAGGAAGACCGCCGCCACCACGCGAGCCCTAGCCAACACTGGGGCACAGCCCGGCCTGCTGCTGCCTGAGCTCATCCTCCTCCGCCCCACGACGGCCGGCGGCCGGCTGTTTGCCAGCCGAAAACAGGAGGCTCGGCGTCGCTGGGGCGGAGCGTGCCATCTCCACGGCCCCGGCGTCAGGGCACCAGGGGACAGATTCGCGTAACAGGTGGCACTGCTCGATTTATTGAAGGATGCTGAGGGAAAGGCACGGCAATCGGCAGCAGCCCCCGCCGGGAGGGATCGGGGCAGCCTCGGCCGGCAGCGGAAGGGCTACGAGCAGAGCCTGCAAGGGGGAGGAGGTGGGATGGGAAAAGGAACGTTATCACCTCCCCGGCCCAGCCTGAACCCTTGATCTCCACCTCAGAGGTAAAAACAAGTAAAAACCCAACCCTCCAGATTTCGTAACGGGATTTTTTTTCCGAAGCAAAATCCCAAAGCACATGAGAACTACAGCGAACTGCGATGCTTCTTCATCCCACCAGACTCTTCCAGGGGTTAGTAAAGATGCCGATGACCCAGTGAAGAGAGGTACATTCGTTAGTTTTCTGTGCCAGAAAGGTGGAAAATTTGTGTATGTATTTTAGTCCAGAAAAAAGGGCAGAGGGTAGAATAACAAATTAAAATGTAATTGAAGAGAACCAAACCAGGGTATTTCCAGAGGGACTGATCCTCCGAGGACAGAGACGAGCGGTCACTGAACCTGCGCCCGAAAAGCCAGGCCGCGTCTGGGATGGGCCAGCCGGGTGCGAACAGGAGAGAGAAAAATGTGATTTACCGGGAGAATCATCACGGGTACCCAGCAACATCCCCAACACGTCTGGGGAGGGGAAACCGCGCTTCAATCCTGAAGCAGGTTTTGTACACAGAGAAATACAAATGCTCTAGGTAAGGGGCAAACGCTCCCGTGCTTGGGGTTACCCAGGTGCCCAGCGCTTGCTACGCGGGGTTATCACCCGCAGGTCCTCGCTGCAAAACATCCCCCTCGCGGTGTCTCCATGGGGCTTAGCCCACGCCTCACACAGCCCACGTCCTCCGGGGAGCGCGCTTCAGGTGCTACGTAGGACTTCCCTGCAGACACCCCTCTCTCGCCGAGACCTACCTTGCACCTTTGTAAGTGTCTTATTAGAGCTGTCTAGCTTGGTTTCTGACGGTAACCGAGAATCACAAGGACTAGGACACCACTACCCGTTTGGGGATTTAACTTTCCCTACGCAGACCCAACCCCAGCTCCAGCCCCCGTGTTCGCTGAGCCCTGGAAACAAGCAGACGCCCCTGTTCCCCCTGCCTTAACATCCCTGCAGCTACCCGAACCCTCAGCGCTCTGCCTTCACCCCCCCATTGCCCTGAGCCCTCGCCTCCAGACCGTCGCAGCATCTAGCCAGAGCCCGAAACCGCGAGGGAGGGACGGCCATGGCACCCGCGGGCATCTCCTGCCGCGCACACCGTCAGCCCTGAGACTCTTCCGCTCCTCTTCCCCACCTGCTCCGTTCAAGAGGCTTTGGATGGAAAGCGACCCGAATCAGACGTAACTAAGACGGCTGCCACAGCGAACGCTGCCAGCGCCGGCTCCGCGCTGCTCCCTGCGCCACGCAGAGCGGCTGGAACTGCTCCTCACTTCCCCCGTTCTCTTGTGCAATAGCCAGAGACAGGAAACTGTATTTGGAAAACGCATTTTTGAGAGAAGCAAGGCCGAATCTGGGTCAGCTTAACATGGGAACAGCAGTCAGGACCGACTCAAAACCTCTCGCAGAGAAGGAGTCAGACCTCACTTAACCCAAGAGCTCAGCGACTGAGAGAGCAACAGGCACGCGGTGACCCAAGTTCAGTCCCTTCCTCCGAGAGACGCGGGCCCCCGAGAGCAGGGCCAGCCACCCGCCCTCGCCAGCAGCCCCGTCCCTCCCTGCAGGGGTTCACGGACTTTGTATGCAAACAGTCACCGAAGAAGCGAGGGCGAACGCCCACGGTGGTGACTACGACACACGCACGGGACGTGGGGCACTGGGGTTCAGGCTTCGCTCCAGGAAACGTTTAGCAGGCCGCTACAGGTCGGCAGCATCGCCACAGCCGACGGCTCCTCCCCGTGCAGAATGGCAAGAGGTGCAAGTCCAAAGCCGTGCACGAGGAGGAGGTGTCTTCAAGTCCTTTTATATCCCAAAAGAGTGCTCTAGCCAAGGGGAGATCAGCGAAACGCACTTTGTTTTCCTCTCTCACTTCTGTGAGCCTAGCCCATGCCTCTGGTTGGGGTTTTTTTGTCAGTGCTCCAGTTCAGCGAGTTGAACAGAACAGTGTAGATATGGTTACGCGATGACCGATAGCATCTACGAACCGCTAGTTCTGCTGGAACGAACAGGCTCCAAGCAACGCCAGCAGGGGTGCCCTGGCACTGACGGACATTCCTGACCCTTAACAACTAACAATTCGCCTCTGGTCATTTAACAGCAGACTTCGATACCTTAACCCCTCCTAACACATCGGAGCTACGGTTCCACGTGTGCCCCACGCTGCAGCACCCGGCAGACGCAGCCTCACCACGCACAGCTCGCGCGGGCTACGTACATTGTATGGACATGGGGGACACGAGCTCTTCGTCCAAATCGTCCACGTCATCGGTCATGATGAAGTGCGAGGGGTTAGGCCGCGGGGTGCCCATCCAGCTGGGGTCAATGTTAAGGGCTGACGCCAGGGTGTGGATGCCCGGGTTGTTGACGATCTGGAAGCCGCAGAGCAGCTCTATCTGCTGCCAGCGATGCAGGCGCTCCCGCAGCGCGGCCGTCACTTCGCTCAGCGCTTGCCTGGAAGGAAGGTTCAAACAAGGGAAAATGTAGGGAATGAAGGAAAAGCATCCCCGAAATTGTCTGAAGCAGGGAGCCCGGCGCTTCAAGCTTTGGATCCCAATACTTGAGACAGCTTTCGTTCCACTTTCAGGAACGCAGGGATTAAGAAAACCAGCAACAACAGAAATATCCAGGGATAATCGCTTCAGAATACCGCAGGCCTCCCAAATGCTCCTTCTGACAGGACTTTTAATCGCTCTGCATAACTGCGATTTCTTGTTTCACACCGATAAAATTTAAAAGGTTTTTGATTAAACGGAGCAATCTCAGCCAACTACAGCCAACAGAACAAAAGTCCAGCAAAATGAGACCAAGAGCGCACGTGCGTGCCAGCTACCGTACGTTCATGTCCATAATACGAGAGGGATGCGCCAGGAATAAGGGAAGACACCAAGTAGGTACTCACTTTGCAGTTAGGATTTTATGATCGACGTCATCCAGAGACGAGCTGTGAGCAACGTGAAACGTTCCAAACAGGGTGTTTCGCTTCTTTTTTATTTTTTCAGCCTGGAACATCAACAGAAAAAGGTCACAGGAAGAAGGTGACCTTACGTTTCCTCCAGGACAAGAACATCCTGGATGGGCTGAGACAGAAATAGTCCCCGCAGCTGCCTGCACAGGTGTAAACAGCGGGAAGCGGGTTTTTACTGAAGGATGTTATTCTTCCTAACACGGTGGGTGAGGAATCCGCCAGCGGCGCGTCAGCAGGTGGGGGGTTTCATGCTCCTCCTTGGCCCTTCTCCGATTTCCCAGGAGACAGGGAATGGAACCAGCTACCCCGCACAGCAAACGGCTCTCGTAAAGCCCGGCTATGCCCTTCCCACGAGTAGACTACCAAACGAACACCGTTAATGCCCTAGGGTTGTTGTTCGGGGAGGTGTTTTGTTTTCAGGTTGGGTTTTTTTGCCTTCCCTTTGTGGTACAGCGTGTATTCAAAATTACGGTCTCCGCACACCGCTCCTTGGTCCGCAGAGCCGGTGGCATTAACTTGAGACTTACAGAAGACAAAGCAAGGATGTGGACACAAGAACTGGCACAGCAAAAGGAAAACCACTGACGAGTTCAAACGTTCACAATAAAAGCATATTAAGGCAGACAAATTTTTAAACACTGCCAGCTCTGGCTGCTGCCGATGTCGGCCCAGGCACGTACAGGTTAGAGCAGCTTCCCCGCTCCTCGGTTGGCACGGACAACTTGAAGCGACTGGGAATACAGAAATGATTCATGGCTACAGCTCGCGTGCACACGTTCGAAGTTTGGGTGCCTGTGCACGTAAATCACCTAGAGCAGGGATTACGCTTAAGATGGGCAAAGCCTTCTGCTCCCTGACCGCCCACGGCGCCGCGGCACAGGCAGCAGTTCCCACTCTACCGAGGGCAGGCTGACGCAGCTGACGGGCGTGCCCGGCTCAGCGCCCACACCGATCGCTCATTATCCCTTCCAGCTCCTCCTTACACCTCTGTAAAGGTTTGTGCTGCACTCTTAAAAAAAAAAAATTGCAAATTTAAGGCATTAAAAGGGAAAGAAAGGTGCAGAGAAAGGCGCTCTGCAGGTTTCGTTCCCCAAACCTTTCCCCACGGCCACGAGGGGAAGACCCAGGACAAGGACGCTGAAATTCTCACCCCTTCCTTGGCCACCAGCAGCTGCTTCTCCGCATTCTGTTTCTTGATGTTGTAGTACTGGACCTCCACCTCGTGCGTCAGCTGGAGCCACTTCTGCAGGGCCTCGGGCGCAGCCCAGCTGCAGTGGGACTCCAGCTCCTTCTCGGCGTTCTTGAGCGCCATCCGCACCTGCGGGAGAACCGGCCGGCGCGGTGTTGCAGCAGCGGCGGGGGCAGCCTGCCCTCCTGCAGCGTCGCCCCAACCGCCGGCTGCCAACCCGGCACTTTTAAGGCACCAGAGAAAGGAAAAGAAAATAATACTAAAAAAAAAACCCCAAACACTCCGCGCAACTTAACCTTACTCGTGACAGAAGCAGAGGTCAGCAGGAGGAGAGGCGGCATCCTGGGGCTGCGGGCCAGCGGGGGAGAGGAGCGCAGCAGGGCAGCCCCCGGGCAGACGTGGCTGCTCGCCGATGGCCGCAGCACCCTACACCACTTTCCTTTCACCCTAAAGGCGAGCTCCTTCCTCAGAACTCCCCAGCCACGGCGATGCTGCCCTGCCTCGGCACCGCAGCTCCCGGGGAGCGTAAGCAGAGCGCGCACTCATCTCTGACCCGGTCCACCCCTTCACGTCAGCTCCTCTGCCCTGCAACGACGTCAACCGCACGTAAAGCTGGCAGCATGGTGTGCAAGGCAGTTAAAAGAGAACCAGACTTTGGGTAAAGACATGCAGGGCGCTTGTCGTAGTCTCTAGAAATCTCTGCAAACTTTGCTGCCGCTCTGCAAAACCCACAGATCCTCCTCCCGAGGCAGAAGTGCTGGCAGCACCGCGCAGGCAATCGCCTTTTCTCACTGCAGCTACTGAGCCAGCCGGGGGGAGCTTGTCAAGAGACAACTTTCACACTGGAACAAGATGATAAAAATATTTAGACGCAAAACATGTGCTGCTTGGTCAGGAAAAGAAATAGCGCGGCTGGAATCGGCAGTTTCTGTAGCTTTCTGGGGGACTCTCCTTCCACCCCAGCCCGGTCTCCTCCACACGCCCAATTATCTTGCTGGAGGGGGGAGCGATGACAAAATCGGATGAAAGTGGGTGACGAGCAAGTTGAAGATACCGAGAGCTTACATAAAAGCCTTCAGTGCTAGAGACCACCAAGAATTAACACTGCTCCTCCATTACGCCTGATGGGGAGGGACTGTAATAAACACGAAGGCTGACACAAGCCCTGCGAGAAGTTAAGGTGTCCCACAGCGGAGGGACCGAAGGATGGCGAGTGCAGCCCCGAGCTGCTGCAGTCCAGGCGCAGCGCAGCGGTGGAGGACTGGACTAATCTCCAACCACAGCGCCTCGAACCTCGGGAGGGGTACACGTGGTTATACACTCCACAGCACCTTCGAGAGCTTTCGCCGCCCCAGCAAGCCCCGGCTCACCAACGCGGACCATCTGCTAGCAGAGGTGGAGCTGGGAGGAAAGGTCCAGCTACGGCACGGCCAGCTCCGCAGTCGGGGCCGCACGCGAGTCGCAGGGACGATGCCTGGGCGATGTCCGCCCCATTTTCTCCTTCTGTTCTTTAGGGCCCGGGTCTAAGAAACACAGAAGCCATGGGAGCGTGCTCGGCGACGTGCTCGGGCTCCGCACCAGACCCTTCCCAACGCCCAGCGCACGCTTCCCACCGCCGCGTTTACGCCCACCCTCGCCTGGTGCCGGCGCCTCCTCGTGTCCCACACAGCACAGCCGCAAGCGACTGAAGATGAGCGTTTTCTTAAAAGATTGCTTGAACTTGGATCTCTTCCCTGAACGTGTTATTTAACACAGTCACGTCTCACCAAGTCTGGCACAGGCGTGATTCCTAGCGAGCCGAAAGCAGCAGGTTACACGCGGATGCTTTGAAATCCCGTCTTTTACCCGGGCGGACGTTTGCGCAGTCCATCTAGGAGGAGCCAGGAGGCACCACACAGAAGAGGTCAACTGCTTACACCACTTACGTGTGATTTAGTCTTGTTGAGCACAGCGTTGCCTAAATCACTCAAAAAGTCACAAACCCGAACTCGCGGACCCCAGGAAGGTCTGCTTGCTCCCCTCCGACACCAGCAGCACCAGGCGCTGCTCCCACTGCAGGCAGAACTCTGACCACGATCCCCGAGCGCCCAGGATTTAGGAATGCGGAGAATAAACAGGCAGGAAATCTGCCACTGGGTATTTGGGGTAGAGGAGTGCTCAGAACATTTACAGGACCAACATTTCTATGGGATGGTGGAAAAGGGAAATGGTGCAGAACAGGCAAGGACCGGTGCTTGAGACGAGCCATCATACAGCAGTGTCCAAAACACAAACCCCCTCGGTTCCGCAGGGGAATCAATACAAACAGGAGTCACTTCGGGTGTCTACATTCTCCTGCGAAGATTTCTAAGATCCCGTTTTGACCACCAAGAGCAAGAATTTATAAAGCGAGGAACGCCCTCCGGGGCTGCGGCCCCGGCTGGGTCCGCAGTCTCGCGGGGGGATGATCTAGCGGGATAGGGGGTCGGTGCGAGTGGCCCGGTACGGGAGAGCCCCATCCCCGAAACACACTGCCTCTCCACCTCGTACGCCGGACTCCAGTAGGAGCTTCCAAACCCTCTGGTATCGTTTTAGTGATAAGAATCAACTGGTCTTGTTTTAATATTCCGTGGGACCCAAGAATATCTTAAAATCGGATGAGTTTTACGGTCAGCGGGAGTGACTGGTTAATGTTATCGGTGGTCTACAGCTCGCTGGGATGGTGATCGTGTTATCATCACACAGTGTGGGTCAGGTGGGTAAAACCAATACTCACCCCGGCAATGCATCCCTCCCGAAGGCCTCTAAGAAACAACAGAGCGGTTAAGACACCTCTGGCTTTTTGGGTTTCTTAACAAGTCTAAAGCGGAGAGGGAAGCGAACGGGTGAGAGCCTGCCTTCTCCAAAAGCCAGGAGCAGGTCGGGTACAAGGGCTCGAGGTTACAAGGGGAAGGCTACACGTCCTTATTCAACGGCCCACAACACAACACGCCCGAGCGTCTGCGCGCATGAGTACGGATGTCCTGACGCCTGTCCTGAAACGCGAGTCCACGGCTTTGCGGAGAGGCTGCACGACAAGGTAGGGGCAACGATGTTGGACCACGGGAGCAAAGCAGGGAACAGGCGCCTGCGGGTTCCTGGGCCGTTGGGATTCCAGGCAGGAAGGAGATTCGGAAACCCTAGATTCCTGCCTGGTGTTCTTCCCCGGCCTCTGCGGTGGCAGGAAAGGCACAGCCAGGTCGGGACAAGGATATGCTGGCGGCCCTGGAACATCCAAGGTACTCGCGTGGCTCGCGCAATTGCGGCTCACACTATTTCGGTGTAAACCGACCTATAAATTCAAGTCAGGTAAGAATCGTCCCACGGGTCAAACCAGAATCAGCAACTGGAACCGTGGTTTTGGCTCTCTCCTGTAGGTTTGGGCAAAGGGCAGTTCCGAGGTGAAATCCCCAGGCGCTCGCTCTTTGCCCTCTGTTACTGCAGGCAGGTGCCATGAGCAGCGTCCT
Organism: Steatornis caripensis; assembly: GCA_013398225.1. Lineage (NCBI taxonomy): Eukaryota > Metazoa > Chordata > Aves > Caprimulgiformes > Steatornithidae > Steatornis > Steatornis caripensis. The sequence continues at coordinate 8,349 of VZSC01008669.1, read as the reverse complement.
TGATTTCCATGATTTCCCTATAGCTTTTGTTATAGGTCTCAGGGTTTTTACACATAGGACGGGGAGGACGTTTTCTAACCTGTGACAAATTATTTTACAAATGCTCCGTGTGCCCTTCTGGGCAAAATGCGCTCCGTCGTTGCCAGCAGCAGCATTACACACAATATTCTGCCCAGGCCCACGTTACGGTATGTGGCCTGGGGACATGTTTTCCTGCTAGTCTAAACCTAAAACTAATGTTTTTGAGAATTGCAGACGAACTCTAACTTTGCTGTACAGATTCTAACCTAGTGCTAATTTACTCGGAAGGAAATTTCCTTCGTACACCTCTCCGATGCAAAAGAAAACATGGCAAGCACAACCAAACTCACTCCAAATCTCTCCTAAAACCATGAATAGATAGAAAAGAAAAAAAGAAAGAGCTTCTGGTTTGGAGTGGGAGTTAGAAGCCATCAGAGGGGTGCAGCTACAGGTCAAGGTCAACACGTCTCCTCCTGCCGGGCAAGCTGGGACGGCGTGTGGCCGCAGTGCATCGCTCGAGGCAGCACCGTGCGGTCCCTGCTACCCGCACCAGCTGCACCGTTGCAAAGCATGGGAGACATGGAACGTGGAGTGGCGGGATAAATACTTGGAGCTTTTTCCTCCACAAAGGGGAGTGGAAAAGCAAAGCATTACAAGCAGAACATCGCTGGATTTCTCAGGAGGAGGAAGCAGAGCGAGGAACCGCCTACTGTTCTCGCCAGCACGTCTCGTACGTAACGCACCCGCGTCCGGCTGAACCTTACCTGCTCCAGTTCTTGCTCAGCGTATTTCTGCCTGCTCAGTTCATTCTCCGTGCCCTCCCGCAGTTCTCGGAGCCGGTGTGCCTCCTGCTTGGCGATGCTGATCTCATCTTGCAGTTTCTTCTCCAGGTGCACCTTCTCCACCTCCACAGAGCGATGCTCCTCCTGGGCCTTCTGCAGCCTGCAACATGGAGAGACCGGGCGCCCAATGCTGCACGTGTCGGGCCACCTCGTACACAGCCGAAGGAGTCCACAGCACAAGGGCTGCCCAGCCCCGCTCTGGACCAACCCTGCCCTTATTTACTCTGTGGTGATGTCAACAGAGATCTGTACCTGGGAAGTCAAGGAGAAAGTTCACCGCGCCCAAGAAGAAATTAAATTGTCACCTCCAGAGCCTCAACTTTACTTCATCCATTAAACACTCAGTACTTATTTTCTTAATTTTCCAAAGCACATCAGGTTTTCCTTTAATAAGCCCCCAAACGATCTGAATTTTCAGTGTTTTTAGAAAAATTAAGATGTTTGCCTTTCAAAAAAAACAGAGAGGGGAAGATCTGCCTGAGCAGGTACAAACACCCGGACGGGACGTCTCCATGTTCCACCTCAATAGCGTTCAGATTTAGACATGTTTTAACCTTGCCTGGAAGTGATTATTTTTCCTGACGATAGATTTAAAGCAGTGGCAATTATATATGGCAACAAAAAGTAGTAACGGATTACTTGTACCCATTCAGGAGAGCTGGACCGTTCACCCTGGGAACCCTCAGCCCTCGGAAGGACGCCCCACCGCAGCCACGGCGAGACGCTTCGGGGTTTCTACAACGTTTGCAGGGGAGTCGCATTCGTGTAAAGCCAGTCCTCACACATGTTCAGGGAAATCAAATCAGCAGCAAGAACAAACCCGGCCCACACGGGACCGCGCTGTCCTGAGAAGGAGCGGTCAGGTCTCGGGTTGTCGGCCCCCCAGAGAGGCCAGCAGCGCCTCTCTTAAACGCAGCCCCAGACCCACGCGTTTTCAGAGACACTGCGATTGCCAAGTTTAAGGCAGAAAAAAAAAAAATATTTGGCAACTTTTCAGCTGAAACGAAATGGAAGACGTTGACTTCATAATGAAAGCTCTGAAAAACCACATTGTACTACCAAAGGAGTGAGAGTATTAAAGGGCTTCTTCCTCTGCGACAATCAGCCCAACGACTCAAATCGAGAATAGTATTTTTTTTAAATGATAGCAATAATTACACTCCGGATTGAATTTCTGAGCAGTCTGTACATCCACCTTTGGGTAACTTCAAATCAAGACGTGACGAGTTTCCAGAACAGGTGCTTCAGCTACTGGACTGAACACGAGGAACTGGTGCGGCTTACGCTGGCAGAAACCAGGGGCACCGACCCAACAGCCCCAGCTTTTTTCGAATGTCTCGGTTATCACAGTTGGAGACGGATCAGTAGAAGTTGGACAAAACCATGCCGTAGGAGCAGCAGAGGCAACGAAATAGAGGAAATTCCTGTTTTCTGCCACGAGAAGCCACGCTCTGCTCCCCACCCACCCCAGCCCCTTCTCTCCGCACGCACCTCCTGCCCTGGCCCGGCAGCTTCTCAATGCGTCTGTGGGATCTTAAACAAGGTGCCAACCTACGCTGAGCCCACCAGCAACGTCTGTGAGGTTAGCAAGGCCTTGGCTTAACCAGCAAACCCAGCAGTGGCTTACAGCAGACAGATTTTCAGTGACCAAGTAAAACTATCCATAAAATGAAAAGAAAAAAACCCATCCTAAAACCCCAAACAGAATTATCTCAGCCAGGAAAAAGTATTTCATGGTTATAAGATCTTCTCCCACTCAAGATCATCAACATCCAAACCAGAGAGCAAACCAACGGAGCAATGTGCGGGAGAGAGCGACGAGAGGGGCCAGCAAGGTCTGGCTCCAGGTGTGCCGTACCTGGGCTGGAAATGCCAAATAAGACACCTCGGGAGGGCACTCTCGGGCTCCCCAAGCGGCTCCCGCTCATCCCAGACCAGCTGGGGACTACGAGAAAGGGAAGAGCTGATCCTCCCTCGCTACAAACGCTGTCCCCTGCAGAGCTGTCCACCCTCCAGCCTTCTATCAAAGGACAGCACTTGGTCGGGCTCTTGGCGACGCGGGACGGAGCGCAGGCCGCGCGCAGGCTCGCGGCAGGGACCCATCGCTACCTTTCGGGTCAAGAGCGAAGCAGCTCGCTGTCCCAGCCAAGGACAACTCTTCCTTAGGCTCCCGCTCAGCACGCAGATGGCAACGTGAAACACATTGGACGGGCTGGACTCCCATCAGCCGTGATCTTGGCTCTCTTCTTGGAAAAGGCTCATTTTCAATTTACAGCTCTGTTGAGAAACTCAAGTGTTTTTCTTCCCAATTTAAAGACTCTTGCCAAGACATTCCAAGTTTTTAGACAAACCCACGCTCTCTGCCCTGCGCATCACTGCTAAAGCTCTTCCATACTAGGGCCGTAAGAATCCCAAACCACCAAAATATCTCTGTTTAAAGGAGAAATTCCCCTATACTATGACGCAGAGTGGGAAGGAATTTTATCCCTAAGATAATTCTCAGAGGCGCTCTAACATTGTATTTTCCCTTGCTACCATTTTTTTCCTGACAGCGGAGCCCATATTTTCTTACGGTGGTTATGGACAAACCCACACTTTGCCTGTGCATTCCCGTTCAAAGCCAGCCGACCGAGCCACGCTGAGCTCCACAAGATGACAAGGGGCCTTCAGAGCTGCACTCATAATGAGGCCCAGAAATCGAGACCCATCTGGGGCCTTCCCAATTCAGAGCAGATCTTCAATCTGAAGATCTTCAGGTAGATCTTCAATGAGATCTACCATTGGTGGATCTTCAACAAGCAGCAAGGTGTGCTAAGACACAAACTCTTTTATGGGCCATTTAACTGACTGGAAAGCGTCACTGTGGAAGGACACTCTCAAAACGCGTTTCGAAGACGAACGAAAAACGGGGTTTTGTATCAATCTTCCCTTCCCAACTCTTCCAAGAGCGTATGAGAGTTGTTCATCAAGTAACAGCGCGAGCAGCTGGCAGGCAACTGGAAAGGCATCACATGCCTTCTAGAGGTGTGTTTGGCACGAATTTCAATGAGCCAGGAAAGGTTACTTCAAGCTCTAGAAAAGAAGTTTCTGAGCAGAACTTCAGAACAAGTCCAGGGGAACTGGTGCTGTTGGTAGCTTTTGCCACGTCTACCGCAGCCAAGGACCACAGCCGAACCTTGCTGGGATGCATGGATGAAGAAGCAAAGGCGTATGCCCCTCGCCGGTGGAGAGTGCAATCAATCCTCGGCCAAGAAGCCTCATGACGACCACCTCCCGTTCTCGAGCTCCAGCTCAATGCCCTCTGCAGAGGACAAGCTGCTCTGGGTTAAGACCCAAGCTATGCTTAGTATACGTGGTTTTGTGTTTCTTCCTATCTGGCTTTAGAGCATTAAACTTTCCAGGCACATCTACTTGTTTACGTGGCTCTGCCCTCAGCAGCAGATCCCAAGGTCGTTCCCCACACGGCGTGTTCACAGCAGCGGGCGTTTGGACCTCTGCTGTGACCTGCTCTTCAGTGACGCCCAGCAGACGCCTCCCGCCCTGGACGCTCCGCTGTGCCGGGGGATGGATGTTGAGAAGGAATTCCTGGGTCCTGCTGTCTGTAGTAAAAAAACCCTTTTTCTTTGGGGCATTTCTAACCTGTAATGTAAAATTACACAAAGCTTTGTGAAACTAGCTGTGGATTGGAGCTGGCTCCTCGGTAGGCAGAGGGGAAACGCGCTTTATTCTATCTTTATGCCAAAAAAAAAAGCGCAAGTCACATATCCACATTACTGCCAGGGGAACGTGTGCCCGGTCTGGCACCATCATCTCGGTACTCTCTCAAGTGTTTGCCCTCCACATCGACACCAACCGATGCGATCACACTCGAAGAAGAAAGGCTTTCGAGCAACGCTCGCTCACGTGCGGGACATTCACTGAAGGCTGTCATGAGCATGCAGGCAATGCAGCAGGCTGCAGCCTTGGGGTACGTCGTACCGTTTCCAAAGACTCGGCTGCTTGCAGAAGTCTCCAGGGCAGATTGACATGCTCGGGGTCCTGGTGTTTGCACGGGTCGCTCGTCACAGCGCCCATGAGCAGCCAGCACACGCACCTGGGGCCACGCTCCGCTTTCGGAGAAGCCACTGGGATCTCAGCCATCAGCTTCTCTGGCAGCCAAATTAAGGGTTATCCTCCAAAACTACACTTAAAACTAATGAAAAATAGTTACAGCCCAAGATTATCATGCTCTGTTATTTGCTAAATCTGCCCTTACACAATCTTTACTGCCAAAAGGTTTGTCACCAACAGCCCTGAATGCTCTTTCCCTTCCTGGACAACTCCCGTGCAGCCCGTTCTCCGGTGAGTTTTTTTACTGGAGCCACCAGGATCTTTTCTGTGAGCAGGTCACATTGCTGAGGCCACAGTATTCTCCCCAAGTGCCTGGAGTTCAGATATTCACATGTAAGTCTCCACAATTCTTTATTTTTTTCGTTCTTCTCCTGGATTTAGGTGTCACTGTGCAGGCAGGCAAGCACGGACTTTTACATGTAGCTCCAAGAGTTCAAGAGGGGGTGTGCAATTCCTCCGATCGCCTCCACTGTTTCAGCATGCTTTCTCCCCGTCAAAAGCCAGGGTGAAACAACCTGACCAGCCTGGATGACAAATTCCAAGTGAGCCGGATTACCTTACACTCCTTCAAGAGGCTCTCTTCGCCCTCTAGGTGCAGATTTACACTGTAATTTCAGGGGGTGGGGATCCCGATATACTTTCAGTATGAGTCAGGCTGGGAGTAGAAACCACTGCACATTTCACCGCTCCGGTATAATTAAATGTGGTAAATAAACAGGAAGTCCCTGTTTGAAACGAGACAACGAAGAGTGACCACTGCCGAGCACCGAAGGAGCGCTCCCATCGCCGGACGTTTCGCTCCTTACGGCAGGGAATTCCTGCGTGTAGGGAGGAAGGCGCTCTCACACGCCAACAGCAGCAAAACCAAACGGAGTGAGGTCTTCCTGAAATTCAGAAATTATTTTTTTGAACAGTAACGACCATTAGAGCGGAACCGGAACCAAACAGACAAAACACAACATAAAAAAAAACGTGGAAAGGAAACAAAACTGCAAGGGAGCGCGTACGGCTGCAACCGACCTCGTGCCAGCGAGCACTGGAGCCCACCTCGGAGCCAGAGATGCTGGTGTCGGACGCTGTCACTTGGCTCAAGCGGCTTCACTGCCACGTTTCAGGACTGTAATAAGGCGAGGGAGTTTTCACCACCCAGGCCTTCCCGCGGCACACCGCACGGACAAGTAACTGGCACGCCACTGCCAAAGCGCAGGGCAAGTGAGCACGCACGCTTCTTTACGTGTCGCCCGGTAACGAGCCAGGCACCATCGGAGCTGCTGCGAGGGGCCGTCAGGTTTGCTGTGGCCGCTCAGGAAGGCGCTGACTCCGGTACACAGCACCGGGCAACCGCTGCGCAGAAACACAACATCTAAAAAGAAATCCTTTCCTGAAATCTAAATGAGGAACAACCTTGCAGGGAAGATCCACAGTTGAATGCTCCAACTGGGCGGACGCATAAAACGCACCTTTCTTGAAGGTCATGGAGAGACTGCTCAGCCCTGTGGAGTCCCTCGAGGTCTTTCATCATCTTCTTCATGTGCTCCTTGGAATAGCGATTCTGGATGTAGGCAAACCAGCAGCCGCCCACGCCGATGACGATGGACACCACCAGCATGAAGTCCTTCAGGTGGTTGTGACGCGTTACTGGAAGAGACCAGAGATACGACTGACTTCAAAAGATCGCGACGATTAACTCCGCAGCGCTTCGCCCGCACCAGAGCCGGACGTGAGAACTTAAGACGGCGTTAGAAGGAACGCCCAGGTTTCACAGAGGGAAAAGATGGGCTACGTTGATATTTCAGGGGAAAAAAAAAGAAGCCTGGCAACATTTATTCACTTTGGATGGGAAGGCAAAAAAAAAAAAAGCCAGAGGATGAAATTCAGAGTCTTCTAGACATCATTTGCCTGGCACTACCTGATACAGGAGAGCCTCCGCACAGAACAGCTGCGCTCTTTGAGGACAACACAGGTTACATTGAACACAAAGATACAAGAGCTAAGAAGAAAATAACTTTGTTGGAAAAACGCGACCGTGATCACAGAGACAGGGAGATCACGTACCAAACGGCCAGGCTGCAGAACCTCCCCCCGGAATCACAAGTCAGTGCGGAAACCCCCTTTTTCAACCGTGCAAAAAACACAGTCACTTAAAAAAAGGCATGGACCCACACGAGAGAACGGGGTAAGGGAGGGTTTAAGTGCTGAACAAAACCAAAAAACAGGATTCAAGCAGAATTTTGTTACTGCTTGCTAATTAGCAGATCCTCAAGCATGTACTGAGAAAGCTAAAAATGTGGAAGGGCAGCGTAGCCCAGCTAGCCGCGGCTAAACCGTCAGTATCTGCTGGTTTCAAACCAGAAGCAGGGAGATTCAGATGGATGTAAGGAAGAAATGTTGTACGCCGAGGGTGCTGAGACCCCGGCACGGGCTGCCCACAGAGGCGGTCGATTCCCACCCCTGGGAACATCCAGGGCCGGGCTGGACAGGGCTCTGGGCGCCCTGAGCTGGTGGAAGGTGTCCCTGGGGTGGGACCAGCGCCCTTTGAAGGTCCCTTCCCACCCAAACCCGCCTGGGATTCCTTGCCCCCGCGCATTGCAAACCCCCAAGCACAGCCTTCCGCTCGCACTTCCCGCAGCGCTGACTTCTTTTTGCTACCAGCACTGCGGGTTTGCTCCAGGCACGCCGACCTCCCATCGAGGTCTGCACGCGTCAGAGGGAAACACGCGCCTCCCCGCAGCACGGGACGCACTCGGCCGCTCCAACATTCCCAGCGCCGGCTCCTCTAGAACACCCTGAAAACGGCTTTTAGGGGAGGCTTTGTGTGAACGCGTGAAGAGAACGGGAAGCATGCGAAGCTTATCCAAGAGCAAACGCTGCGCCAGCTCCAGCAGCCCCAGCTCTCCCGCTTGGCCGGCTCCGGGCGACGGTGCTCGCGTGGACAAGATGACGGGAGAATTTAGGTTGGCAGCTACAGGGGGAGCGAAAGCGCCATCACAGGCACAACCGAAAAACCTCTTTGCTTCACCTGAAGCAGGAGCAGGGGGGGTTCAAATACAGAAATGTACGCACACAACCTGCCGCCTCCCCTTGGCGCCAGCCCTGCGAGCACAGCGCAGCTGCGGCCAGGCTGGGACAGCCACGTCATCTCTGGGGTCAGAGGCGAGAGCAGCCAGAGCGCTGCCAGCAGGCCACGGACGGACCCTTTCGAAGAGGAACTGCAAACTACGTGCTCGAACATCACCATCTCAAGGTTACTCTGGAGGGGAGGCGCAAATGCTATTCTCCCCAAATCAGTGCAGTGTCCCTTCCTCTGCCCTGCAGCTGGTCTGGAGGACCCCTCAACGCAGCACGCGCCCTGGGCCGTGCCCCAAGCAGCAGCCGC
>VZSC01008668.1:105959-145437 GCA_013398225.1 Steatornis caripensis | reverse complement strand
CCTCTCGTGCGGAAGGTAGAGGCCGATGTGTTCGTCTGCGGCCANGCTCCCATATCAAGTATCCTAGGGCTGAAAGCTTGCATGTCCCTTAAAGGCCCCTTGGATATGCTTTCAGGGACCCACGAACACTAGGCTTACGGCCTCTCGTGCGGAAGGTAGAGGCCGATGTGTTCGTCTGCGGCCATGTAATTTTGCTCGACAGAAGCTCCATTGAATGCGAACGTCTGACGACTGCTCCCACATCATGTATCTGATGGCTGAATGCTACCATGACCCTTAAATGCCCCTTGGAAATGCTTTCAGGGACCCGCAACACTGGGCTTAAGGCCTAACCTGCGGAACGTAGAGGCTGATATGTTCGTCTGCGGCCGTGCAATTTTGCTCGAGAGCGTCTTCCCTCTTTTTTCCATGCAAGTGACCTGGATGTCTCTCCATATTTTTTTTACAATAGCTGCAGCAAAGAGATATATGGCACTGGCACAGGATATGTGATTTAGTCAGGATTTTCATTGATTCTACTTACAGCGTGTACCAAGTTGGCTGAATAACTGGTACGAGTCACCTTTGTATTCCTGACACAGTCATGAAGACTTTTGAGTTTACAGCTGCCTCGTTTTCTTTAATAGAGTTTTTATGTAGGTATTTTGAGCAATTACAGCTGGGCTCAAGATTACTGATTCATTTCCGACAGACATCTGAACAGATGACTCTTCTTAATTATTAATGTTACCTAGAGATCCAATCATGTTGCATCAATGAGGCAAATGTAACAAGACAAATATGTCAGTCTTCGAATTTGGCTCTTTTTTCTAATCATTAATCATTTAAGTCTCTTCTCATTCTGTATCAGTTATTAACCTGGAAAGAGGCAAAGGCTTTATTGACCTCTGAAAACCTGACAGTTTCACAGGGAACTGATAGTATCTCCTCACCACCAGTAGATTTCAAAATAAGAACAACCAGACAGTTCTCCACAACATGCTGTCCCCTGGAAGTTGAGCTTGAGGTTCTAATCTTCTTTCAAATTCTTTTCCTGAATTGAAAATTGATTAATTCAAAGGAGAAAAAAGAATAGGTTAGCAAAAACTGTCAGAAAAATTTTAATATAGATGATTTTTTCCCAGTGGGGCAAATTTAGCCTTACATTGGTTACAGCATTATTGAGATGGAAGAATCCTGTGTGAAATTCTGCTTGGTATTTACCTAGATACAGTCATCTTATTCTTTCCCTAGAGACAAATGCAAATGTGTGCCTTAGATTTCAAGTATGCCATTAATTACTCCTTTGCACATAGTCAGTGAATTCCGTAAGTTTTCTTCAGTGTAAGGGATACACAGGAATAGAGCGGAAATTCCTCAGTTTACATCTTACTGTCAGTTCTGGAGTCAGCTTGTGACAGCAGATGTTAATTCTCTGCTCAGTAGAAAGCCTCAGCACTGGTAAGCGGCAAAGTTAGCAAGAACAGTTGTCATAGTTCAATGCAATCTTAATATTTCCAGAGACTTTTATGTTCCTGCTCTATTGTACTGAGGGAAATTTAACCTTGTAAATGGAAAATCTCTTGCATCAGCACCAAGGACACAAAGCTAATGCTAATACTGTGGATGTGTGCAATGCACATGCAAGCCAACAAAGAGAAATGAAATTTTTTTTTAAATTGAAAAAATCTTTCACAGCTTTAATTTATTACACAGAAGCAGGGCATACTTCAGATTAGTGTTGTACTACAATATTTATATGTTAGATCTTTCAGAAACACTTTCCCAGATGTTTTTTATTCTGTTTTAGAGTTCCTCCTCACCTCCTTACAAATGTTTGTTTTAAGCTCACAGAATAATACTGATCAATCGCCAAGTATCTCCCATTTGTTGCCAGAGAAATGCACATTTTGTCATGAAGATATTACTTTCTTCTTGCATATTCTTTGTTGTCACTTTCCAAAACTGGAATACACTCCAGTGGTATCAATTGATGCACCATATAGGTTGTTTCGTTGAACTGGATGCTGATATGTAACTGCTGATACTGTAACATGTAATTTCAGATATATTCTGCTTTTTCCCAGCCTCCCAAAAAATGAAGTGTTTCACACTAATGAGCCACATCTCCATTAGCCTATCTATTCAGAGCAGCAGTGCAGTTCATAAATGCAATAAATGCACTCATAAATGAATTCTCTTATTGTCCCCATTTACCATGTGCTAGTTCAGTTGCAGAATGGTTTTGGTAACTCCAAATAGATTCTCTTCTGAGAAAAATAAATCCAAAGCTCTGCTGCTGTTGTGGGCCACATGCCATCCCACAATCGGTGAAGATGTTAAGTCCAAACCGTCACTTGCTCCTTTAGGCAGCTTCAGTCTATGTGCGTGATGGGAAGGATCCAAAACATCAAACTAAATTCAATCCAGAGTAAAACACCAAACTACGTACAGTTTCAACAAATGAACCTTAATGCTGACTGCGTCATTCTGCTGATGCTTTCCTTTTGGACTCAATTAATTGATATACAGACAAAGGCCTTGAAGCAATAGTTTTTAGTGGTGATAGAGGGGAAGGGATGGGGAAGTACTGCAGGAAACAGATAAACAGTTTGATTTGCACAGTCTTGCAACTGAAAAACTATGTCATCCTGCTTTGTATGCAATGCACTCTTTGGGTGATCTCTCTGATTCCAGGGGAGAAAATGGGAGGCAAGTTACTTTTTTCTTCAGTTGAGAAGCAAATGTTAGTCACTACAATGACTTTTTATGTGTATGTTGTAATATAAAAAGCCAAGTAATGATGTAAAATTGGAATGTATTTTTTCTTTCTTCATATGCATCCTTTAATCTGATTTATGCAGTTTACTGAAGAAAGTACGTTTTCTTTGCAAAAATGACACAAAGTTGTTCAGCAGGCTTATGTTTAAGACCCCTTGTTAATTAGCCACTATTTGTGACTGACGTTCTGCCTCTTAAATAAGTTATTTTTTTCTAATGCTGAAGAATAGTACATTTTGCTTTCAAAGTGCATTGTGTGCAAAAGGCTTCTGTTTGTGAAGCAAAGTAAAAAAAAGACCACGTTATAGCGTGTCTAGAATTAATTTCAGTTACTAGAAGCCTGGACCTATATTTTCCCCAAAAGCAGAAATAGTCATGTTTTTTCGCACACAGTTATGCTGTACACACAAAAAATCACACAGTCTGTCATTTGATTTTTCTGCTTCTTCTTATTAAATAGTCTTGCAGATGTGCACACATTGTATTAATATTTGGCTGCTGGAAAACAATGAAAAATATTTAAATTATTATCTAGTTTGAATTAGGTATACTCAAAACTTTTAATCTTATGCTATGAAATTATATTAGTTTTATAGGCTATATTTTTAAATGCTTAAAAATCTGTGAGGATACATATGTTTCCAGAGGTTTTTTTAAAGTGATTCTGATGTCTGAATTTCCTTGTTCTTTCTTTAAACATTTTTTACTGATCTAAAATTTATTTGAATAATTTACAGTAATCACACGAACAAATGCGCAGTCATGATCGAAGAAGTGTTGCATAAACAGCCAACATATTCCTACAGCCTGATTATTTCATGCTTGTATTTTGGGAATAATACTTTCTTCACATAAATGAACACATGCAACATTTATTATATAATGTATTTTAAGACATTTAATTATGTACTATTTTCCTTGGTGTTAGACCTCAGACTTAAAATAAGATAGCTTTAAGAATTGCTAGTTGGACTATTTGCTCATTTCTGTAATATTGGAAGTGACTTTTGAGCTCAATCAAACTAGTTAATTTAAACTCATTAATTAGTGTTAATATTTAAGTATTATTTCTTTAAAGTGTGGTATCACTAATCCAAGATTATTGCCTTGCTGTGCTGAAGTCAGCGTATGATGAGAAACACATCAGACTCACGCCATCTTACGGTCTAAATAGTCAAAAGAAATTGAGGGGCAGCTACCTTCACTCATGGGCGAAGGCCAGTAAAAGCTGAGGCCAAAGCAAATTTAAGCTCTTCTGAATCTAAGGCTAGAGCTTGCTTTGATATTTCATGCTGCCTCTCAATAACTTTTTTTAATTTCTGCTTTGCCACTCTTAACTAAAAATGAAAGCATAGAAGTCGCAACATTGCTATCCTTTCTGCCCAGCTGTAATAAAAAGTAATGGAAAAGTCACAAGGAAACACAGTTTCACAGGGCATAGCCAGCCTAGATTTGTGAACAGGTGTAGATCAGAGAGCACTGATGATTTCTGAAACGCAGCTCAGCATTTTGTTACTGATGTGAACAGGGCAACCTTCAGAGATTTCCTCACTGCGCCTGCAAAATAAGGAATGGTAGCAAGAAAGAAAATGAAAAAATTACAATATCGAGTCTAAAAATCATCTTTAATATACTTTAAAGTTGATCAGCTATCCTTAATTAGGGTTTGGGATCTGTTTTATTATAACAAGATAACTGAAGATTCTCGGGATATACGGGAAGGTTATTTCAGAAGAAGGTGAGATGTGATTTTGCAGCAGTTAAATTAAACTGATAGGACACTTCAGAGTGGATACACTCCATCCAGTATAGGAATATCTTTTTCCGTTTGGCATATCTCGTTAAAGAAACCAAACAACCAATAGTCATTTTTTGACTGGAAAAAAGGAGAGAGGACAATTCTCACACCTAAAGCTATACATATAATAATGGTTAATCTTTCCAAAACAGAGAATATCCATGGGTCAGGGATCATTATCACTTTAATAAGTATTTTAAAGTACATTTTGATGTTACCATTCCTGGGAAGTTAGTACAAATAAAACACTAGGTAACGCGGGTTTTCTATCTGTAGAGATAACTTTCTAAGTTAGTTTTTTCATAAAAAATTCAACTTAAGATCATTATTTGAAGAAATTCCTTTTTGAAAGAGCACAGTGCCATAATTTTTACATAGTCAAATACAGTATTTTCCTTTTTTTTTAGTTAGGTAGACCAATAATTTTATCTGAGTTTGACGGGAAAAACGGCGAGGGGATTTTGATCTTTAGGAACTACTTAACATTAAAAACACCGTAACAAGACAGTTGATCCATAGTTTAATTTCCTTCCCGCTCCCCACCACCCCCCGCCTCACCCCAAGTTAGGACTTTTCCCTTACCATACTACCAGTAATTACAGAAATGCAACAGTGCCATCTCTAGGGCAGACTCAATACCCCCTTCATTGTAGGGTATGTCAAGAAGTTCAGTAAAAGATGATAGAGGATGCTTGTGAATTCACCCTTAGACTTTTACAGAAAAGTAAGATTATTGCAAAAAAAGGGCTCGTGATTTTTTTTCCCACTTCTTCTGAAGTCTGATGAAAGTCTTCAAAGTTTCTTCCGAACTTACCTTCCCAGACTTCTTAGTCTTTGCGAGCCCTTTGCATTCCCTGGGTGTTTTCAATCAGTAAGAACAGACTTGCAGTTTTCAGAGCAAAACCTTCCAAGTGTTTCAGAATGCAGCCATGCATGACAGTGAAAGGGAAGCCTAGTCTCATTTTTCACATTCAGATGCAGTTAAAACACCATGAATGTTGTTGGACTGACATGATTATAGATCCTTCCCATCCCAACTTTGTTCTTGAATGATTTCCACACAAGTGTTTTTGTCTGTTTTATTGGAAAAGCAAAATATCTGCTTTACAACACCAAAGTATTGAATCAATTCTGTTTGAAATCTTTCAGTTCATTTTCTTCTAGTATATTTTTAGTTTTAATTGCTATTTGATAAATTGTTTCATCAAAAATAAATCTACTTTTTAAAAATAAAATTCAGTTTTGATAACTTTTATTAAATGTAAGTTTGCAAATAACTATAATTTGGAAATGGACATATGAAACGAAATTTATTCCAGAAAAAAGAACCCATACCTCTACATTTCTTTGTCATTCAGTGCATGGAAATATCTGCACTTACTCTCTGTTAGGTTCAAATTTTCTGTTTTCTACAGTTTGCTCATTATTTCAGAACTTCTGACACAGATTTATAAAAGTTCTGATGCTAGTTATTTATGTACGTCCTCAAGTATACTCTTGAAATGCCCTGCCGTATGCTTCATTTAGAAATTAGGTAGATTTCTGATGCTAGTCAGCCATTCTTTAAATTACATTGCCATTGTATTAAAGAGCTAGAAGAATGTAGGACAGTTACAGTATCACCTGCATTGCACATTAAAAAGGCTTACTTGCCTGACAACAAAAATGCTATATAATGGCCAAAAAGAGAAGAAGTTGCATCTAGCAGACTTTTCCCACAGAGAAGCAGACGATGCAAGTTACAACTCATTTAATGTATTTGGGAAGAAAAAAACTTTGAGCGAATTGTATTTGAGAAAGCTAATTTCTTACTTGCCTCTGTACCTGCAGTTGCTCCTGGCAGCTTTGCAGACAGAGTATTGGGCCAAATGAACACTTCTTCGGGAATTCCTCTCTTTTTACCTGTTCAAATTTACATCCAAGGACTATATGTATTCCTTACAGTACACTTATTGTTGTTTTTCTTTCAAGCAAGGGCATGAGAGAAAGTTTAACGAAGGGAGTGTTAACTCAGTGACCATCTAGAAAGAGTATGTAGTAAGACAACAGAGTAAGAGTCAAAAAAATGAGACCAAACAAATATTTCATAGGTTCTCTTAAGAAGTAAAATGTCTTAAGAAACAGTAAAATGTGTTGTATGAGATGTCTTGGTATATACAAAAAGATGCTTCTGGATCACTACCATTTTCCTTTCAAATCTTGCCAAAGCAGCATTTGCTGCTTCTCTTGTTTACAGAAAACTCTGCTAATTTGTTTGCAGAGTAAATATTTCAAAAAATTAAATATATTTCCTATACAAGAAATTATGTTTTAAGCTTTTCTACAAAACTTGGAAGATCTGAGAGACAAAAGCCTTCCTATTCAGGAGTGAATACCACTATAGTCTATCTGCCTTCGGTTTAAACTATTTTGTTTTTAAAAATATCCTGATCATCTCAGTTTTTCAGTCTATCATACTCATTCCCTGTCCCCATTTAAACAGGGCACTCTACAAGGAGTATGGAATATTTCTGTATGCTTTCTTTCCTTGAAAAGAAGAATAGAAGGGTTTGTTTCTGCTTATCTAACTTTTCCCTGCCCTAAGGAAACTAAAGCGTATTGTTTTCTTGTCAAAATCTTCCATTTCTCCTCCCTTTTATCAGCATTCTTTTCAGTGAAATGACTTTTTATTTTCTCCCATGAGGTGGCCCAAAGTAATCTACTTTAGCCTTCGTTTACTATCTTTTATGTTGAGCCTTGGGGTCACGGTCCCTTCTTTTTTTTTCTTTTCTTTTTTTTTTTGCATTACGATAAAAAGGGAATACAATTTGTTCCTGGTTGATACCAATAGCAGGTAATTGAATCAGACAGTTAATTCATCTCTCTGAGACCACTCACGTTGCACCTAGTTCTGCCTCCTCTTATCACCAAGAGATGCCCCTGATTGACTCATCTTTTGTTATAAAGCACCATAAATGAAAGAAAAGGCAAAAAATACAGGTTTTACTCTTTTCTCTTCTGCCTGACCGTAAGGAGGTGGGGAAAGAGTTTATGCTGCCTTCTTCCCTTTCTGAATAACGCTAGGAGAATCCAATCAGACTTCTCATCTTTTCCGCCCTTCCCCCCCAGCCCCCACCCCCTTTAATTTAGTATTATTTTTGTTGTCCTGGTTTCTGGTGTGCAGCCTTATGACCACAACTATGTTTGACAGCTTGAGACTACCCAGAAAAATTCTGCCTTATGCCTTTAGCTAAACCTTAATACAGGTCCTGTAGTTTATCATATAGAGAGAGAGCTTGGAGGAGTTAAGGGCATTAGAAAAGGACAATGCTTATTTCCTCTGTCTGAAGGATTGCATTCATATTTTCTGCCATTAACAGATTAAAGTGTTGGGTACACAGAAGTGCAGTAATTAGCTCAATAAAACAGAATTATTCTATGCTGCCTTAATATATTAGAATCACTGCTAACTGCCATTTTAATGTTACTCAGGCTATATGCTGACAAGAGTTCTCCACAAAATGGATGAGTTAATTGTTCCTTATAATTATTTTATTTCTGGGCTGGAATTCCTTCCAGATTTCACCACACTTTTATGACTTCTGTAGGTTTCCAGCCATGTGATGCTGACAAATGTGTGTCTTTGCTAGTCTCACAGTTGATCTCTGTCTATAAGTCAGTACCCTTCTAAGCTGATAGTTCTGTTTCAACTGTCACACTTTGTCCATTTATTGAAAAAGCTTCTGCACAACACCAGTGCCCTTGTTTTTCCTTCATCATTTACTCCAAACTGACTAAGTGCTCATTTGTCACTTGCTTAAATACCGTATTTCCTTATGCATCACTACGATTAGTGATGCAACACGAGGACATGACCAGTCAAGGTGTATCTGAAGAAAAAGATTAGATGTGTTATCAATAGGAAAATGTTATTTGAACAGCACTCCTTACATATCCTTACAAGTCCTTACATGTGTGCTTAATTGCCATGTGCATTTTATTATTTTTGTCATTTGAAATCAGTGGAGCTGTTCAGGGTAATGAAGTCACATGAGATTACAGGATAGGAGCTAATGAAATAACAGGGTCCATTGCTGCACAGAGGTATTCAGGCAGCAAGTTCTGCACTGTCCGCCCCTTCTCCTCTCCTGGAGCCCAACTGAGGTGTGAGGTTTGCCTGTATGACAATCTTTTTGAAACCATAAACTCGGACCACGGCAGAATTAATTCCCTATCCTCACTGGCTAGACATACCTTTACAACTATTTGGTGGACAGGATGGCTTGTGTTTTTCCTGACACAGTTCCAATGGCTAGACCAATGAAAAATGACTTTTAAATGCTTTGATACTCATATAAACTTCAACCCTCAGGAAAATCTTGTATCTTCTACGATGCTTTCAGGAAGCAGTTTGAAGGACAGTGCAGCAATTTAAGCACCTAAGTATTTCACGTGATAGTTAACTAAAAGTTAATTTAAATGTTAAGTATATAGTGCTTATTACTCTGCTATGTCCCATCACTCTCTTCTACACATGAATTTCTGGCTTTTTTAGTACTTATAATTTTTCTTCAGTACCAGGATGTTTTGCTGACATGATGCTGATATTTTTAGGTGAAATTCTCATATTCTGTAAGTAATTTTAAAGTATGAAAGAAATGCATCTAAATCATTACAAAGAAAGCTGTAAGAGTGCATCCTGCTGACATAGATAAATGCAAAAGTTAATTTCTTATTTCTTCTCTTGTTTTGCATACAGCATGTCCTACGTTGGTTTCCACTATAGTATGTTGTCATGTTCTCCTAAGGTCTCACAGAAACTTCAGAGAGTAGCGGGAAGAATTCTGGGCTTGCGTTTATGTTTTACATGTAGAATAGGCCTTCAAAACATCTACACCTTGAGTTTACAATTTAAATACATATAGGAGATATCGTCCATGAAGAGTATTATGTTTCTTTCAAAACAGTGAAGGACCCATAACTCACAAGAACCTCAATGTATGAATGAATTATGAAGGCCTTTCTCATGAGTGAAAGAAACATAATCACTCTTCAATGGTGAGATACTCTATTGACTGCACAGATATTCATTATAGTCTGTTTAAAACAACAATTAAAAAGAATATCTGTTTAAATCGCAGCAGGTGTCTTTAAGGGGAAAGGGTGACAAATATTTTAGATACATCAAAACATCTCTTTCTCTCTTTGTTTTATTTTCACTTTCCTGAACACCATGATGGAGACAGGGGATTAACAAGGTTTGTCTACAAACGTAAGCCCATTGAGTTGGAACACTGACTGACATGAAAAAGCAGAGCTGTGTTTTAAAAAATAGTTAGCTTTACGTTGTACCATTACAAAAATATGATAGACTACTTTCTGAACTGGATTAGAATCTAGCTATGTTGGTCTAGATAAATTTAGAACCACTGATGCACTAAGAATTGATTTGGTTTTATTTTGATTTTATTGTCATTTTGTTTGTTACGATGATAGAGGTTCATTCGACTATCTGTAGAGCTGAAAATATGCATATACCAGACTACTTTGAAGAATTTGAGCTATATTTTTTAATGTTATTCTATAGATGGGGAATGTAAAGAGCACATGATTAACAGGTTGGTTGATGTCAGAGTCAGAAAGAGATGCCAGGTCTCATGCATCTTTACCGACTACATCGCACACCAGACCACACTTTCAGAGGACTTTAAAACTGAACTTGATCCTTATGGGAACTGTGCATAACATAGAAATTGTCCCAGCTTTGCTGACATTAGTGGAAGTTGCCTTTGCTCGGTAGTGGATGGAACTTATCTTTGACTAACACAGAAATTAATGTTAAAAAAAAAGATGCAAGCAATTTATGAAGGCCGTGACTTTCCTGATCAGAGTCTTAGGGAGTATCTTAAGGTTTGCAAGAGTTCTACTGTTCCTCAGAACATCATAAATCCCAAGGTGTTCTGCAGTTTTGAGAATCAGGCCCTTAAATGTGTATCTACAATCTAACAGTAGTTTCCCAGTACTAAAAAATTTAATCTACACTGCATGATGAGATCCCCTTCCAAGAGTGATCCCAATTCTATGAAAAAAACCCTCACCCTATTCCATTTTATCAAGCAGTTTCTACATCAGTACAAAATTAATACAGAGTGGAAAACTCTCGTACACCTGATAAGCTTTGGTTTACATATAATTTGTAGTAATGAAAAAACACAGCAGAAGAATTTAGAAAATGGTCCTCAGCTTTTAAGCATGCTGTAATCATTCATGTTCAGTCATATGCAGTGTACATACTATGCAGTGCAGATTTGTGTCTGTGCTCTGCTTGTAAGTTAACGTGTTGAATGATGGGCCGTGAAACTCCCAGAAAAGGCAACAAACATATTTAAGTCATCTCTGTTCTTCATCTAGCTAAGATGGTGTAATAGAAATGATTTACAGCATTTTGTACAATCTTTGCGGATTAGGAAGAGGAATCTTCATAATTACATAGGCTCGCTGTTATTTAAATATTTACCAACATTAAACACCAAAGGGGCTGTGCAAGTGATCCAGGGGATTCATATTGTTCTAAGCTAATACCCGTTGTACAATGTTATGCAAATTGCATAAAGTTTATTTCATTGCTTCTGCTCTGAGCAGTGTATCCCAAGGCAGCTATTCACTAAGTTGAAACAGATAAAGTTTTAATAATAAATAGTAATGATTAATAAGTCAGAAAGTTTGTGCAATGCTAATGCAGTTGTTGGCCCCAGGGCAATTTATTAGATAAACAAGTAACAATTTAAGAGTTGCCTGTACGTAAATGGCTTTTGTTTTCCAGGAAATGTTTATGTGATAAATTATTTCAAAACATTAGGTGTTATTCCCTTTCAATTTGCCACAACTTTCCTGAGACTTAAGATTTAAACAGTAAAATTCTACATTTAGTTTGCTTTATCGAAATGGGAGTAGCATGAGAAAATAAACTTTGCTATGGGATGAGAGAGAAACTCATTCTACTCTTTAATACAAAATTCTTAAGCCAAGAAATAGAGCTGCAGCTCTTTTCTTTAGTATTCAGGGCATTTTCAGGCATTAGGATGATAAGATCTTACACAGAGTAAAAATTAGATACAATAGTCCAAGGAATACAGGAGTCCCTGTATGCCTATAATGTACTTTTGGCCGCTTGACAGTATTGAACCATGGCAGAACAGCTGAACGGCATTTGTATGATTGGGAAAGAAGCCCCGCTAAATTAAAAAGGAATGAAGCAGAAACAAGCATATTTAGCCAGCATGTTATAATGAAAAACTAGCCAAAAGTATTAATGACTCTTTCTGCTCTATGCAGTATGTTCCTGCCCCTTATAGGGCTCTGTTTTTCTAAAGTACATTTTGAGTGTATGCATTCTAGTTATGTTTAAAATTCCATGATGATACATCAGATCTTAATAAACACAAATCACCATCATTTGGGTCTTCGCTGGATATTTTTAATGTAAATAACAAAACAATTTTATACCATTGCACAGAAAGAACAGATGGTGCACTGTGAGAAGGGTCTTTAATTACGTTTTTGTGGATTTTGCAGCAGTGGTCTATATCTGTGGAGTTACTACTGGACTGCTTTGAAACAGTTATGGAAACATTTATGACATGGGACATGGCTGCAAAATTTTTGGAAAAAGACCTTTTTTTGTCTATTTTTTGCTGTCTTAGTTGATAGCGTAAGTCACAAATTCCCTTTGTTTCTGCTGCTTTTATGGCTGCATGGATCCTGAATTGTCAGGAATATAAAGTCTACAAAATGAGTCAGAAAAACAAATGGATAGGCATTAGGTATAATGGTTAGAATTTTGCACTACGGAAGAACAAAATCCCGTTTCTGCCTCTGCCAGTTTCTTTACCACTAGTTAAGTCATTTGAATGATAGCGGGTTCAAATAGCTGTGGGGTATTTTTTAAGAAATATGTAGCAGAAATCACACTTTAATTTCAAAGAAACTTATTTAAGCCTCATAGATGAGAAGTAACAGAAAAATCCTTCTTTTTGCTGTACATCAGCACACCTGTGCTCAGATTTATTTCAGAATGAGGCATAAAGATGCGCAACAAATACGGGAGAAACACAGACTAATTTTTTAAAATTCAGAAACTGCTTGAATTTCATAGAGTTTGGGCATACTTTTCAGAAGAGTGAGAAGGACAGAGAAAATTCTAACTAGCTATCAGCTATCTAGTCCCCAAAATTAATTTTATCACCACGATATTTGCCTCATGCATATATGAGATGCAACATGCAGCCTGCTCTCCAGCTATGGGAAGCCTCTTTCGTTCACATCCCTATTCTACACTGATGTGAAGTTCCTGGTGTTCAGATTCTTGCTATGTAGATAGAGTGACTTGCTTAAAATCTAGGCATAAGATTTCTATGAAAGTAAGAGCTGAAATCATTTTTGAAGTCTGTCCTTTTTTTTAGACTTAAACATTTGAGGAACTTCCTATGAGGTCTTCTAGAATATCACTTCAGTGCTTGTCAAGTGTCTTTTTTCTGTTTGAATTTTCCATATTAATGGTTATTGCTATGATGCTTCAAGTCCACTGGTAGCAGCATAGAACATTATTCATCTCATGGGCAGGAGATCCCGTGAAAAAGACTTACCAGAGATGGAAATTAGAAAGATGCTGCTACTGAAAGCTATTGGCATAAAAATGCACCTAAATATAATTTAAAGTAATATAGTTTTACAAGAAAATAGAAACATTTTGGATAAAATTCTGGCAAAAAATACATTGAACTATTTGTGCTTTTAATATATGTTGTAGTAACCATCTTTCACCACACTTATGCAGTGGATGAGCATTAAAAATTTCTTTTGAATATTTTCCTTACCCAAATTGTTTTAGTTCAGATCTTCTGGAAGCTAAGTATCTTTTGTGATGAAAATGGAAAATAATTATGCACTTCCCTCCACATTCTTTCAACGTTACTCTTTGTTGGTAAAAGATACATCACTTTCATTCATCCATCCTCCTAACTACAATAAAATAGTCACTTACAGTCCTTTATTTCTAGAGTGAAATGTCCATTAGTTTGCAAATTTCTGCAGAACGGCTCAGCATGCTAACTTCTGTTTTGACATTTGAGAAAAAGGAGTTCTTCAGGAGATAACAAACCAGGTCCTCAACAGATGTATATCAAAATAATTGTTTGGCATGAGCAGAAAAAACATGGAGGGAATGGAGGGAAACTTGGGTGATAAAGTGAGGAAAACAATATTCTTAATGTAATTAAAATGGAATTAAAAATGTTAACAAGAAAGTGAATCGTGAGTTTGCACTGGAACTAGCAAAAGATTACTCAAGAGATGGCCATCCATCATGTCTGAATGATATAGACTAATCTACGTTTTCAACACAGAATCGTAATGTTTTCCAAGAATGCAGTTTGCAGATTTTAAAATACATTCAAAATACATGATTGTGGTTTTTGACCTCTTTTCTTGTTAAATCATTGGTAAGACTGTATGTATTGAATTTGTCCAGCATTGCAGTTCTAGGAAACAAGTAAGTTTGTTTTGTCTAACGAGGAGTAGAGCTATTCCTGAGTTAAACTGTAATTCTCATGGTTTACGGTTATAATTTTACCAAGAAATAACATGATTATTTAAAGTAAATGCATGTGCATGCTTCTATAGACTTACATGTCTAAGATCAGTGTGCTTATAGACACAAGATGAAGATAATGAAGAACTGCAAAGAGAGTTCTTTTTCATAGCTCTCCTAACAGCTAATTAATGCCACTTTCTTCCAGCAAACAACAAAGCTTTTTAAAAAAATATATAATATTCTGGTCATTCTGTGGTAGGAGGCTATTTAGACAAATTATATGAGTGCAAGTTTAAATGAGGCTGCTGAAATCCACCAGGAAAAAAGGCAGTTTACAATCTTCTTCACAACACTTAGTCAGCACTCCAGTGAAAGCACATAAGATTTGGGATTAGAATTGACGTTGTTTTCAATAGTGAAATGCACTCTTGAAATAGCTGATTAAATGTCAGTTATGTTGTATTAAGTGTAGTATATAAATGGAATCAATCCCATACATAATTGCTCCTTTCCAAACGAAACGTGTGCAACCCTCAACAGCCTGATGCATGCCTTAGGGCTCTGTTTTAATAGCTTGGAGGCAATTTGCATTTAGCAAGCATCATCTATGACAATTTTTGCTTTTGGAAATACCACAAGACAAGTACACTGGAAAAGATTCAAGAAAAATTATCACAACTTGTCAATGACACAGCATTAAAACCTACATTATGTCACTAACCTACATACAGTACAACAACTTAAAGCCATTTTTTTTCAGCTGATTTCAAGATAGATCCTGAATTTACCTGCGAAATTCTTGGTTCCTAGAGCTTATATATAACACAAAGAACCAGAATCAGACTGGGTAATTAATTGACTACCAGAATTCAACGCACAAAATTGACATATACCTACTTTACAATCTTTATAATTTTAATTATCACAGGTACCTTCATAGAGTCCTTACTGCAGAGAAAGCTATTCTGCAATTTTTGCCTGGAATCTCTCTTAAAATACACTGGCCTCTCCAAACATGCCTGTAGACTCATGAAAGGAGAAATTCAAAAGGCAGGGTTTTAAAAGAGAACCTACTGAACTTGTGTATGGAGAGAATGAAGGGGAAGAAACAAAAATTACTTGGTAACTGTCAAAGTAACATAGGTTGAATTCTCATTTTGCTGCAGATTCTTTTTGTTATCCTGGCAAATAGGAGGGGAAAAGATCGGGGTCCATCCTCAGAGATACGTAATCCATGTATCAACCAATTCTTGTTCTCCTGCCCAGAACAGGCAACAGCAAAGAGATAATGTTCAGAACTCAGCTTTTTATTTCTTGCCTATTAACCTATCTGTCTGCTCTTGCTCTTGAACTGTGATGCTCACCAGAGCTAGGAACCTAATTTTTTCATTTGCAAAAAAAAGAAAAAAACAAAACTCATCAACCACAAAATTCAGAGGAAGCATGCAACTCCATAGTAGTCAGATACTTAGTGGCTAAAGACCTACGTAAGTTTTTGCTGACTTTTTGCTCTTAGTTAATGTAAACGTCAAATAGAGGTAAAGGTGTCCTTACAAAGAGTTGTTGTCTGTTATCAATGGGATATATTCCGCAGCTAAACTTGTGTTCACTAGTTTGTATGATGCTGGGTTTTGTCAGTGGCAGCAGCATCTCATGGTTTGTGTTATTCGTCCAAACTGAGTAGTAAATTTAGGGTTTAGTTCTGCTTATAAAGTTAATCAAGAGACCTTCATTGGCTTCGGCATATGCTGGATAAAATATTGATCATATAAATCTTAAGAGCGTTTCATTACTGTTTCTTATCTTCAGATGATTCCATTTCTGTAAAAGATTTCCTTTTTCCCTAGGGAAGTAAAGTGAATTATCCCTCTTCCAGTATGCATTTTCCTGCTACTATGGCTTACATGAAAACAAAAGTCTCAGTACATGTAAAGTGTTCTTGTGATAAATCTAGAAAAGCTTAGAAGGGCCAGTTATATTCACTACAAACAGATCATCCATGAGTAAGTTAAGATGAAAATTAGTTCATTACGAAATTATAATGTCATGGTGAAAACAACATCCCTTTCTGCCCAATAAACTTACAGCGTATGTCTAAATTGGAAAATGCAGCACACAGACAACCACTTGCAGGAATCTGTATTGCATATTAAACAACCAGGACTGCCTCCTTCTGGGCTACGTGTAAATAAATGATCACAGTATTAGGCTTCAAACAATCTGACTTTAGAAAAGAGAAAATAAAGGCACCGTAATGCTGATACACAGAAGTTGCAAAAGGCTCTTGGCTCAACTCAGATGCAGCCTTTTTACTATTAAACCAAAATAACTCCAAAAAAACATTAGTGAGCTGTGTTCCCTGGTGGCTAAAGCAAGGCTCTTAGGGCTCAGTGAATAATTGATATTTTTTTTGTTTAGCTGCCAAACTGCAGGAAAAATAAATTCTGCTTAGATTGTCTCCAAATAAAACCTTTTTTATTAACAAGGAATATTAAAAAAAGTTTTGTTTCCACCAGTGAAAGTTTGTTCTACACTATTTTGGTCCACATTTTCAATGCGTTGGTCTCTATTCTGACTCCAGAGCATACCATATAGCAAGATACCAACGAGTGGGCAAGAAGTGGGGTAAGCACTGTGGCAGAATCGTAAGAAATGTGAGTCTAGGCAGGTAAGTTGGAGGAGGTGACCTGTGAGACGACATATAGTCTTAGAGTGAGCTGCACAGAGGAGCAGCAGTGCAGGTTAATATTTTACTGTTATTTTTCTGTATCTCGTTATTATTTTTATCTTTTTAGAATTGTGAGTTAATTTTAAGTGACGCTGCTTTGTATTTGGGCATCATAGCAGTTTGTTATATCTATTGATTTACTAATTCTGCTGTACTGATCCTGGACCTGAGCATTACTATGCAGCAACATGCCAGTCCCTATGCTATTTTTGTTCCAAAAAGTGATGTTCTTCGTGTACTCGGAGCTCTTCTCTACCGCACTTCAGTATAGCCTGGAGATGTCAATGCAACTTAGGTGTGCAAAAGAAGACTGCAATCAAGTTATCGATTGATTTGGTATATAACTTTGAAGACAATTCTGAATAGAGTTTACTCAGTTCATTGTCTTAGGTACAAACTATGACGAGTATCAAATATATTTAGATGTAATTGATTTCCCAAAACTCCTCTATAATGATACCAGGTAACCCATTACTGTGGCAAATTGTTTTCTAAGAGTGTCTAAATAGCAGAAAGGATGGCATTAGCAGGATATCTCCACTTACTGCAATTGCTTCATGATATAAAATTTGCTCCCAGACCATTTCTTTTAACCAGATGATCATAAATTTGTGGCCTTCAGTGTAGGTTGTGAAAATGGTAATAAGCATAATCACCTCTATCAGAGAATTACACGTTTACAAGGCGATATTCTCAATTTTATGATACTGGAACTAAGCAGCATTCAAGACAGAATGGCCACCAGAGGGAGGTTAAAGCATTATTGATTTGGGGCCAGCATGGGGATGCATTGATTGATCACATACACGTTGCAGCTTCTACCCGCAAGGCACTTACGTCCCCAGACTTTATCCTACTAAGCGTTACCCTTCTGATAAAGTGACTCCATAGAGAAAATTCTACCTTCTTGTTTGAGGAGTTCTGAATCTACCTGAAAAGCAAAATGTGTATGTCCTTCCTTTTTAATACCAGGTGTAAGAGAATACTAAATGGAAAAAGGCAAATTTTTGTCTGAGCAAGTAAAGAAAACCAGATTATCAGGCTGGTCCTGTTAGATCTGAGTCAGAAAAATGACAATTGAGAATGACTTGCTGTTCATTGCCTTGCAGTATTTACCTAATAATATTTGCATTTTTTTGAGTTATGAATTAATATCAAGACTACTACTTAATTTTACAGTACGGTTCTTCCTTTCTACCTCCCTTCCTTCCTCCCCCTTGCCTCCCACTGCTGACTTTCTTACAATCCTAATAGCTTCCAAGACACTCAATCTCCCTCTAGATCAAAAGAGGATCCTCGATGTTGTTCCCAAACCTCATGGGGCCACATCCTAGTGTGTGCGTAGATGATTCATGTCGGAAGTTTATATACATCATCTGCATCTTCCTGTGCCCTTGATACTAGGTGCATTTACTGCTTGCTGGAAAGCACTACCACAGTGTTTCTCACCTTTTAACACCATCTCAAAAACATATTAAGCTAGAATGCTCTCACCGCTAACAAAGCGCTCTTTTCTAGCCATGAGATTCATTTGCATGCTTCTCTGCACTGTGCATCCTGTGGGGCTTGTCACTGCCTCACCTGCAGTGGTTTCCTGGCACTGCCCCTTTCATGTTGCTGTGGTGGGTAGAAAGCATGAAGGTGAGAAGTTTCATGTGCTGTACCGCATATTTGTGTTTTTGATACAATGAAGCTGACAAAATCTTACAGGTACTTTTTTATTTTGGCAGAGGGGGAAGATTTCTCAAACTGTAAGAGCAAAACATACCAAAAGATCAGCAGTTGTCTCAATACAGATAGGAGAAGACCATGAGAGAGATTCTTGTAATGGTTTTGGGGGGATTTTTTTAATAGAAGTGATTGGTAATATACAATATTTTAAAACAACAAGCTTTTAGAAAGAAAATGAGTCTGCAATGCCTTTAGGAATTTTTGAACATTCTCCTTCTCTCCAAAGTTCATGCCTTTCCTCCACGGACATCCTCTTCAAACTCCAGTTCTCAGTTCTGTATCAGAATATGTCAGTGGCACTGCATTTGAGGTCTGTGCTCCCATCTCTCACCTCTTGCAAGTCAGAACGTGTCGGCCCAGGACAACTTTACCTTGGCAGGAACTCAGTACCATTACACTACAGTGCTTTAGATGTCACATCTACATCTAATAAGAATTCAAAATATGAACTAACATGTAGCTAGCTAGTAAGCATAGTCTTCTACTTTTCTTATTGAACAGCAGTTTTACTGTTTCCTTGAACTTTGCCATCTGGCTGTCTCTACTTGTTTCTTTTATCCACTATATAGATTGAGACTCCGTAGACATAGATGGGTTTTTTATACTCGTGCAACAGCTGGTGTGATAATGTTGTAGTTCGTGAAAGGGCCCGTACACCAGCACAGCACAGATTGTTAAACAGTATTTTCATCAAATCTTTCACCTCAGGTGTGAATGTCTTTAAGTTTCCTTGAAAGCCGAATTTTACTTTTCGCTTCCCAGACTGCAACAACCACAGCAGGAAATGAGCATTAGCAAGTTGTAATTTCTAAATTTACTTTTCATTCAGCTGGTATATAGTTTTGTGTGGTGGCCTTTCCATGACATAAACATTAAAGGCTAATGTGTAAGCTCCATCTGGAAGACTCTTCAGTCTCGAATTCTCAGCTGTGTTTCCTCACATAACAACCAATAACAGAGATCATTAAATTAGAAGATTTTTATTTAGGAACACTGAGAATGTAACCTAGAGTAGGCAACATATGCAAAAAATGAAGGAGTAATATTTGATTGACCGATTTTTCTTTATTGCTGCTTATCTATGAAGAAATTAGAAGATAAAATCAGTAGAAGAGCAAAACAACTACCACACCATGTTTACTTTACTTTTTTTGTTCTTAAAGTGTAGGGAAAATATGCATATAAAACATCTCCTTCTCACTTCTCCAGTGTTGCTTACTGTAATATGGAGCTTTCAATTTCTTGTGGTCCTATTTGTCACTAGTTATTCCCCTTAGGATGCTCCATTATGCTCCGTTTTCTTTGCATCTATATGAGCTTGCTTATGTGAAAGAGACGTCAAGTCTGTTGTTGTTCACCATAAATTTTACTCAAATTCAGCAGCACCAATTTATAATTACATTTACAGGATGCCTTTCATTCTGGATGATCCAAGTGTGCTTTTCAGACTTTTATACAAACAAAGGTAGATTGCAGCCAACTTCATGTGGATTGTTTTACTATTAGATAGCATCCAGCAGTATTATACATGTGCTTTCAAAGTGAAGGTGAATATCCAGTAGCAATGTTACGAGATATTTGTAGGATGGCTACAGAGACTCATAATTTCCAAGATAATGCCTTTCCAATAGAAGTATTAGTAAGCCTTTTGTGGTGATGGCACTGAAGGTCTGACTTTACACTAAAGACTGAACTCCCACAACCCGCTGCCAAGAAAAGAAGAAACCTCACTAATCACAGATATTTTTTCCAAATCACATACTTCAGCAGTGCTAACATTACACAGGCTATGGTGCATATCTACCCCTTTGGTGAGCCAATCAAGTGCACTGAGTTAATCAAGAAAATCAATCCAAAACAAAAATAAGAAGTACTGTTTTCTGTTGGTTAAGTGAACAGAGTTAACTGGCCAAAGCTCACTTAAGGACTGCAGCCAGGACTAGAGGAGCCTGATTGTGTGGCCAGGAGCCAGGGGAGGCGAAGCAGTACACTCTACAGGTTAGGAGCAGAGAACTGTTAGATTGGCCTAGTTTTGTTGTCAGGCTGCCTGGAAGAGTACATGCAGAAACGTCGCCTTTTTAGCACCTGCCTCAGAAACTGGGCAGTCACATTCCTATCAAAAAATCACCAGAATTGCTTCCTGCATCAAGCTTGTCTTTTTCTCGTGAGCACCTAGTAGACAGATTGAGTTTGCTCTCCTTTGGCTGCAAGATCTTCTGTAAATAAACAGTGAATTCTGACGCACAGCTGCAGTGGAAACACACAGTATGTGTTTTGGGAGTGAAAGCCCACTACTCATAATCACAATGATCTTGATATCCCACTCCAAGCAATGCTGGTGCAGAATTCCAGTACGAGAGGGGCTGGGGAGTGGAAAGAATGTACTTTGTGGCATTATGAGAAAAGTAATATTTATGGTGTTTTGGTTTCTCTTGTAAAATGAAGATGAGCAAACTGTCACTCCTATGTAGATTTATCATTTGTCTTTGTGAAAATCGAGTTCTGCTGAAGCTATTATATGAGATTCATTCTTTTCTAATAACCATATGTAGCTGACAGGTTTTGCAAACTCTTCCTAAGATCAGGTATTCACATGGAAAGTAATTGAAATATTAAGAAGACTAGTGGTAAAAAAGGACTTTTCTCAGCCCAAAAAGGCTGAGAACTGATTACATTCCGAACATGAACAGCATTTTTTTTGTTGTTTTGGGAAGGGGCTCTGGAGATGTTAAAAGCAATATTGTTTCCTTACTCTTTATAAGACTATTACATCTAGAATTCTAGAGGACTTCTCCAAGGTGTCTTTCTTGAATGTTATGTTTTATACAAGGATATAAACAGTTGTTTTGAAGACAATGGGGCTAAATACAGGCATGTGTTAGATGTTGTAACTGCGTTGTTGTGGAATCTGGCTCAACCATTCGTTGTCTTTTTAATTCATATATTTCTTGTCTATTATTAGTTGCATTCAAAGTGGAATTGATGCACTTTTTGTCCTATTATTTTAAGGAATTCTCTTTACTTTCACAGAAATAAAAGCAAACAGAAAGCAACTCCTGCTGATTGTCCAGTGGATAGATTATGAGCGGTTCACATTGTTTTTCTAAATATTTTCTGTAGATCTAGAGAAACCTTAGTCTTTGTGTGGCGCTCTCAACATACTAGCTACAGTTACTATACAGGTCTGTATTAGGTGAAAAAATTGTTACTCTCAAATAATGCATTTCAAATACTGAAGCACAAGGGCTACATAAAAAACAATGTGCATTTTGCTACAGCTGTGCTTGAAAACAGAGAAATGGATAGGATTCTGAAAAAAATAAGAGACAAAGTGACCTGAGAAGGTAATTAAAGTCCATTCTGCTGATTCAAAGAAAGAGCCAAAGCAGTAATGAACACACAGTGACATGATTTGAAGTTTCACACACATACCTGCTTTTTTTCTTACATGCAGACTACCAGCATGATACTGAAATTTTGATTTCACTTTAATTGAGATCTAGATGAACATGCCACAGCAAAACTGATGCTAAAGTGTTTGTGGTGGCTTGTCCTTTCTCTTCTTCCCCTCCAAGTTAGACATTGGTGTCTAAAGTAAAAACAAAAGTACCACTCGGTGAGGACCAGGAGGATATATTATGTACAAAATTCTTTCATAAATAGTTTCAGAGAGATATGCAAGAACCCCAGTTCTTGGAGGGTTTCGCACATGTTCTGTCTTATAGCAAAAGTTTCATCCATAACATTCGTTAATCCAGGCTGATGTGACAAATTCAAAGAGTTTGAAAGTCTCTCAGGACAGTTCTTTAAAGTGTGTTTTGCTCTCTTTTTCATTAAAGAACTAGGCTCATGTTTGAAGATGAATACTCAGCTGGAAATTTGCTTTTAGTTTTAAATGGAGAATTGACAGATTTTCTTCAATCAGGTTTTGGCTGCAATCCATCCTTGTCTACCAACATTTCCAGAACTTCAGTTTCCTCCTCTGTTATCCTTTTCTTTTTGAAGACAAGGGGTTTTAATTAAATAAATAATGCATGACTTTCAGGAAAAGGTAGACTAATGTAAATTTTACAGCAAAGTGGGAGAATTTTAAAATTGGACAGTGAACAGTGCTCAGGAATGGTATGTTACAGCAGTCTGTGCTTTCAGAGTCTAAATAACCTTAGGGAAATTAGGAGTCTTGCCATCCAGAAATGCAATTTTGTCCACACAAGCGTTAATTAGCAATTTTGGGAAAGCTTTCAACAAGGCCAGGAATCAACTGGAACACTTAATTTATCCGTCCTCATTAAGTGCTCTGTTTGGGGAAAGAAAACACTATATGCATATTTTTTACTGAGTTGCTCGGCAACAAAAAAAAATTGTAGTCTTCAGTGGACCTCCATCTCAATGTAGGTTAGATGTGGAAGGTTGTGGTAAGTTGTTACTGAGGCTTTACTTCATAACTTAGGCCAATCAATGCAAGTCAAAAACACTTGGGCTTAGGCATGTTGTGTTTAGATGGGAACCAAAGAAGGTTCCCATCTAAGGTTCCCCACCAAATATAGTTGCCCACCCAAAATAGCTGATTTATAATTTCAGTTAACTTAGCACTGGAGAAAAATTCCAGACAGGCCACCTGTATATAAAGCCCAGCAACAGTAGACTTAGGCAGGAAAGTCACTCGAGGCTGATCTATACAAATAGCAAGCAGTTTTCTTTGCAGTGTAAATGCACCTCTTCCAAGCAGGTTTTCTTTATCTTGTGTTCTCCTGGGGCATGCAACTGTGCATCACCATTACTCAGAACAGATCAGGTTATGTTGTTGCCCCAAACTCTCAAACAAGTATCTGAGGGCATCCTGGTTGAAATAGGGAGTTCAGCTATTCAGAAAAAACAAGAACACATACACAGCTTGGTGAGAAGTGATTAGGAATCACTAAAGGAAAAGAACACAAAAATGTTAGTTATTAATTTAAAGTGACTTCAAAAAGCAGTTGCTAAACCCTTAGTGATTTTTTTGTGATACCTAGGTGTTTGGTAAGTGCTGCTCACCAACTCAGTTTCTCATGGTTTTAAGTGAAAGAAATTCACTGTGATTATTTGAAAACAACACTTATTATTTAAATGTCCTGTCGTATGTTTCTGTACAGTAATGTCTGACTGCACAGAAACTATAATGGCCAACTGTTTGTAGTTTTCAACTGGATTGCTTTAATAATTGATCCATCATTACAGGCCTGGGGTACTGTGAATCAGTAAAAAGAATAACTGTGAGACACAGGTCCAAGACTGTCTCTGCCTAATTTGCAGAATAGTGCCAGGAGGATGAACACCTAGCAAAGTGTCTCTTTAATATAAAAAGTATAATTAGATTTGGTTAATTTATTTTGGGGAAAAATGGTTGCTTGTAACCAGAACGTATATTGCAGCAACACTTTTTTGTCAGATGTTGAAATTAGCAAAATAATGCTTAGAAAAACCCTCAGTGACTTGCCTTTTTTCCACTGAGAAAACGGTTAAGCCAGCTTTATGTATCAACAATTTTTGTATCCTTTTAAAAATAATTTAAAGTTTCAAATGAAATAAAATCATGATTGTTTAATAGAAAATTACAAAGGAAAGAAATTCCAGAAGTTTTCTTATCATTACTGCAAGACTGTCTTCTCTGATCTTTCTTTATAACCAAAAGGTAAAACACCTCAGGAGTCTTTATGAGCTGAAGAACTGACAGAGTTTACTTTTTCCCCAGGAGAATGAAAAGTAGTACAAATTATGACACAATCACACTATTCTCCCTTTTTTCTGGATAGTACCTGCTGCCTGCTGACTTGTACTTCAAACTTTTTAGTATTTATGCCAGAGGAGCTAGCCAATGACTTCATAGGCGCAGGGTCGCTTCCTCAGTTGAAATTTAAATGTCATTCATAAATGGAAAGGGAATTTACTTAAATGGTAGCAGCATGTGTGGAGGAGGAAATTGGTAGCAAAAACAAGAGGAAAATGGAGGACAGAGAATACCAGCTATTATAGCTCTAATAGTGAGCCAAGACAGGAAATAGATGTCTACATTACTATTTAAATATTCACCAAGTAGAGATACATTAAGATGCCAGAGCTAAGGGCAATAGAGACAGTCATGATTATTACTGTTATTGCACTGCTTCTCAGTCATGCCTGAGCCAAAATCATATTCAGGAGAGCAGCATGAGGCAGAACCTGTTGTGGATAAATGAATAGACTTGAAATGAGCATACATGCACCACCTAGTGAGAATTTTCCATAAATGTTTGTAAATGTTGCTAAGTAATTGCATGTAGTTGCCAAGTATGCTTGCTTTTGTTTAATTCTGCTGTGTTCTTAAGATACAGTTATGTCATTAAATTGATATTTCTTTTCTTTTAGTTACTGGTAGACCATAACTTGCATGATTATACCAGATCTGAGCAGATACTCTGCCACAGTTTCTACGTAAATATTACTTTGCCACCACTCTTCTTATGGAGCAAGGAGCAAGAAGTAATTATTTCCCTACATTACTGAATTTACATGTTTATTGAGGCATTCCTAAGGAAAAGCAGCTAATGCAGCTGCATTCTAACTGTGTAATATCAATTCATGACCCCCGTAACTTCTAAGTCAGTTATCCGATTTCAGCAGAGTGTGGCAGAGGAATAAGTTTGAGAATAACACTTGTTGGAAGCTAAGATAATGTACTAGGGAAGCATCTTTGTCTTGCTTTGTTCTTACCGTATTCCTTGGCTGCCTGTTATTGTTCACTGGGAGAATCAGAATAAAGAGACGGCTGGGCCTTGGACTGGACTGGTAGAGTTTGTAGTGAAGAATCATTTGCAACTGCACTTCTCAGACAGTGGAGCAGTTATTTGTAGAGCTTTGGAGTACTTACAGCAATTTTTACCATCTATGCTTTTACTCATCCATTTTTTTCCCATCTCTTCATTGTGAATTGCCTATTTTCTAGCTAGAGTTGAAACACAGCCTCATATCCCGGTTGTGCATGCAAGCATGATGTTCAAATTGCAATAAAATGTATTTGAATGTTTCAGGTAAGTGAATGTTTAGGAGAGGAAGATGAGTTAGAACCTTGAGGTCCTCGTGGTTTGTCGTGTATCTCCACCAACACACCATCTTGTGCCTCAGTTTCCTCTCCTGTAAAATTAAGTTCCTGTCTTGTCATCTTTTATCAAGGCTTTAGAGATCTGTGCAATTTTTATTTGCTGTTGCTCTTCTACCCTTCACTTCTGTTATCTTTTCTTGTTTTTAGAAGTGGAAAGATTAGATCCATGCTACTCAAATAATGGCAGCTTTTGAAGAGTCCTTCGCTTGCTATTGATAATAAAAAGTGCAATGGATATTTTTATTCTGTTCTGTCTTGGTAAGGCTGCTGTGATAGGTGAGTTAATAGAAACTAAGTAGAGCAAATGTAGTAATAACTTACTGTCCTGACAGATCTGACATAGCTCTTTACCCATGTACTGAAGATGAATTAAGAGATATGTTTATGATGAGCATTGCTTAAATGGGTGGTGTCTGCATTAGCATACTGCACTGTAGGTACTTGGAATCTTCTAGAATTTCTAGTAATACTTAGCAATTGAATTCCACTTTAAATCTTCAAAGTACTCAGAACATGAGAGTTTACGTTCCATTTAAAACTGATAGATTGTCCATATATGGGAGACAAAGAAAATACACAGTGTTGACCATGAACATTGAAGTGTTATCGGCACAGAGAGAGGCTAGAAAGGTACTGCAATTCCATAGTTCTATTAGAAGATATTTTTGATAGTGAAGATCGTTACATAACAGTTGTCTGCCTGAGAACTTGAATGTACTCTAGGAAGAGTTGCTTATCCTTTCTAGTTTGTTGTCTAGTTCCTGCAACCATTTAGGTATGTACTAGCCTAACTTTAAGCAGAGGGCTACTGCCATTTGAATTCCACAAATATGAAAAAGACCAGGGAGAGAAAGAAACATGAGGCTTTTTTGTCCTTGATATATGCACTGAATGCAACACATGTGAGTAGTCAGTATGCCCTAACAGAGACACATAGTATGTTAATTTTTTCCTTTCATATTAATTTTCTTTGTGGTTTTTTTTGTACAAAGTGTGTATTTTTTAATCATTTCTTTGTGTGGTCTCAGTTTCTTGATTTATGAAAACAGGACTGCAAACGTACTGTCAGGTTTTGTAGCAGACATGTCTTAGTGAGGAGAAAGCATGTTTTGGTAAAGTTAAATGGAATTCAATGGGAAACTGATAGTCCAGGGAGGAGACAGTGAGCTGAAGAGGTAAAATCAAGAGTATAAAAGGGGTTTCAGATATCTGTTTACCCTTGAACTTTCTTTACCTTTTTTAATGATACAAACAATAACAAACAATGCGATGCTGTTTGTTTAAAATGGGTTTATGTCATGTGATGCTATGCAGTGCACATGCACAGAGGGAATCTGGCTGACTGTATGGTATAAACATGAGACAGGCTGGACACAAATTTCTGTGAAAGGTACAAAGGCAGCTGACAGGCACAACACATAGTTTCCCCTTTTTCAATTTCATTTGAGGTAGATATTGTTTGTAAACATAACAGAAATAATTTTTGAAAGAAGTGCAATTTTAATAATTTATTTTTTTGTTGAAATATTTCATAGTAGCAAGCATCATTTCAAAGAATACCATGTGGTATTAACACTGAACAAACGAATCAGTGGGCAAATCTTGAGTGATTCTAAATATTTGCTAAGAATCAGCAGCTGTCACTGCACACAGTAACGCTGGAGCTCAGCACTTCATTACGTTTAAGATGAACTGCCAGACCTATTTCTGACAGAGTTTTAACAGAATCAGTTACCCTTATAGATGAAGGTATTGCAATCTTTTTTCTTTAATATTGTTTCCTATTTTTTCTTGAAAGAAACTTTTTTTTTTATTTACAAGAGAGGAACTGAAGTCCTTTGATCTCTACAACATATGTACTATTTATACCAGAGATGGTGAAACTGCTTTTGTCTAATTATTTTTGACGTATTGCAAGTATTTGCAAAATTCTTCATGGGGATTAAAGAGATCCACAGAGCTCAATCTCTCTATGACAAAGAAACAGTATTCTCAAAAGGCAAAACAATTGGGTTTTTGTCTTGTCTTAGAGAAATCCTAGGCATTTGTCTTCCAACATGGTACATTTTATCTGAGATAGAGAACCAATGCATCACATTTTTAGAAGATCACTAAGTTTCCATAAATAGAACTGTTCCTTACGAGATCAAAATAAAATAATGCTAAAAATGCAGTACAATTGGAAACTATCAATTCCACCTTTTTACAATGTTTGACTACAGCTTTGTAGAAACTGTTCTTTGCTTCTTGCAGAAGTTCCCCTTTTACAGTGCAATATCTTTGAGTTCCTGTTAAGTTATGTACCAGAACAAAGGTTGTGAGGTCGTCATAGAGGCATTTCCCTGCACTGGTTTACAGAACACTTATTGACTTACATGTATTTATTTATGCAAATTAGTTCTCTGTAAGTAATTACACTTCCACTTCAAAAGAATAACTGGATTTACCAACTCTGTGACTGAGTCTGGCCATTTTGTTTCTGGGGTTTTTTTAATCTGTAGTCCCATGAGTCAAGTGAATGGGGGGTTTATCAGCTTTCAACGAGAAAAAATATCTAGTCTTCACAGTTTCAGAGTCTTGAGAATATGGTTCATATGGTCAACAAATAAGAAGCTGAAGTTAATTTTTAAAGGTCATTATTTTCTGCTTCCTCATGGAATTTGTAACACTTGGGATAGGCAATAGTAATGAAATCCACAAAAGACCCCTAAGACTAGGCAGGAGGCTTGAAGAGCATAGGGAATCTCTCAGATATGTGGTCTCAGTCAGGAAACACCGCCAAAGACAGGCAGAATTACCAGTGGATTCTATCTTTATTAACAGGCATTCAACAAATCTGGCCACTTCTGGATACTTTCACCTGTGAAAATGGATAGCTGCTTCTTTCAGCTAGGCTCTTTTCTGCACTGAATTTTCTAAGAGATTTTGTCCACTTATACAAGTATGCACTGACAGATCATAACAAAATAATAACATAAATTTTCCCATTATTTGCCAAAATAGTACTTTTTAAGCTGTTGTACAAAGTGTGGAAAAATCAAGTCATAAGTGCTTCTGCACTGCAGAGTAGATATCTTGCTACCTTCTTTAAAATTTCTGTTTTGTAGATGGAATTGAGTGAAGCACTATAAAATTAAGATGTGTAACTTCTTTAATAATACAGACATACAGACTTTATTTCCTTAGTAAATCTTTTCAGTTTCTTAGAAAAGTTGCATTTCCTGGACATGACATGAGTCATATAGTATGAGCACTGCGGTACATTGTAGGCAGTCTATTAAGAATGTCACACTGTGTTCTTCATTTCATGTCCTTTCCAAGGTGAACAGAAGTGTCATCAGCAAGTGGTTTGTGAAGGTGGCTGTGAGTGTTGGCAGGTAAATAATTTTTTTAAACCAAAGTTAACGGTCTATGTAATCATGTGCATCAATCTGATTTCTGTAGAGGCAGCTGTTCTGCCTAGTCTGCTCTGGTAGGTAGTCCAAAATGTGCAAGACTAATGGGAGCACAAGGCTGGAAAAGGAGTATAGTGATAGCATTCAGTGAAGCAGGAAGGAGGTGTTGTGGACCCTCAAAGTGTGAGAGATACAGAGGCTGTGCCGGATCTATGCAAAAGGAACGAATGATATTAGGGGCCTCACAGATTCGTAGGTGACTTTTTACATAGATAATTTTTAGATTGTTGGAAAAGGTATAACGCTTCTTTCAGAGAAGAAAAAAACCAAAATATCTAAGATTCCAAAACTGTGTACAAGAAATTTATTTAGCTTGTAAATGCTTTTCAACCTTCTGATGTCTTTATCAGCTGGTTAATAAGAACCTGAATAGGTGTTTGCTTAATGACAGTTGTACAACTACAGCCAAATCCTGCAGAAAAACAGTTTCATCTATTTTGAAGGGTTCTTTTAGACCCTGACTAACTTTTGTTAATTTAAGTAATTAAAGGGAAATCTTCCTCAGCGTTATGGGTCTATTTTGCTGCTTTGAAAGGGCTGGCACAAACTACACATTGGGCCCTGAGACTTCCATGATGGTGAGATGCTTGAGTACTGCACATCCTGGCAAACCCTACATTTGAAAAAGTAGATAAACAAATCCTGTGTCACATCTCTCTAACAAAGACCAGCTTGAAGAATCTTCCATCACTACTATAAGAAGTTCCTTCAGCAACAGGCAGAGTTCTCAGTGTTACGTTCTGTGATCAAATAGGTCCTAACAGCAGCCTATGGCTATGGATTGAGACTTCCAGTGTTTTTACAATCAATTGTATGTAAAAAAATACAATTTTATGTGTCCTCCTGAACCCTCCTGAACATAGTACTAACCATTCATATTTAATTAAGGTCCTTTTTTTCCTCCTTGTATACCACCTTTCAGTAGCATAATCCTCCTGCTATTTGGCCTCATGGCCAAAGAGACTACTAGAATCTCATGTTCTTTTGGTCAATTTACACATCTCCCACACCTTCTAGTGGCAGTCTACATGAAGACTTAATACTGCTTTGAGAATCCAATCCTCTGTACTTCACATGACATTTTGCTGCATTGCCTTCAGCAGAGATGCAGTGCTTCAATTTCCTCTTGCAGCCCATCAGAGCTACAGTCTGTGTGGCTTTTACAAGTGATGGCCCAGTGCCGTCACTCTAAGGATGTATTACTCACTCAGTGTATTTACATCTTGAGCTGGACTGAAAAGAAGATGAAAAGGAGGCTTGGTTTCTTGGCCAGTTTTTGTTTTAGAATTTAAAAGAGCTTTTGTATTCATGCATTGCATCCCTTTTGCAGTGTCTCTCTTTCACCCAGGAGCTGAAAAAATTTATAGCTCCCAGATCTCCCATTGTCTTTAAAATACTGTGTAATAATCACAATCAGGACATTGATAATGAACAATTATTTCACACAATGTCAGAATTTAGTAAAATTTTCCACAGATGTTTCTGTTTTCTACTTGGTAGATACCTAAAACCAGTCTATATTCATGCTTTGTTAAAACCCAGTGACTCTAGCTAGTGTTTGTGGTATCTCCTACTTGTTAAACCATCAAGAGCCTAGAGATCATTGAGGCGGTTTTGAAAGGCATTAATTTCATCTTAAGAATTGGTGAAGAAAAACCTGCAGTCAGTCAGTAGCACCCTGAGGTTCTGCTAGTGCTCAGACTCCGATATGCTAGGTGTGCTATGAGTACATAGGAAAAAGTGATCCATGCAAAGAAAAGGTTAGTGTAAATAAAATAACAAAACTTTTCACTTTGTGGTATGCAGCTGACACATTTTCGTAAACATTCCCCAAAAGTCTCCTTGGTGTAGACAATACACATGCAGAGAGCAGCAGCAGGCGGCGCTCAGCAGGTGTCTGCATGAAATGCTGCTCCTGAAGAGATTTCCAAAAGCAATTGCACTGCTTTACCTTTGATGTTTTCCCCAACCAAAAGCATGTTCTGTTTTCGTTTTATTTTATTCGTTTGCTTACTATCTCAGCCACAAATGCATTTTACAGAATTTCTTTCCTTCATGTTTTTAGCTACCATGAGGTATTTGAAATCTCAGTGCAAGGCTAAATAACTTATTTCATTGTCTATACACCAACTATTTACAGGAATCTTTTATTCTTCAGATCATATCACATAGCTCTGAATATTAACACAAGACCACAAGCGCTTCATCAACTTCCTGTTATTGAGTAGCATAGCTAATTTTAATTTAAGCCTTAAATCTTAGGTAGCCATTTGTAATTTAGAAATTTTGTCTCATTAATAGATGCTGTGCCAGATCATCACTGACCAATATTCATATGAATTCTTACTAATAAAAAAAAATACATTCTGGAAAATCTTCAAGTACTTACATAAAAACATATGTCTCATGATACGCTTTAGGTGTGCCATCTGTCCTGCTACCTTGTTAGCAAATACAAAGACGCAATATCTGCTGCAAAATATTTACTATCTGAAGAGAATAAAGAAATTATGTTGGTAATGTGAAAGAAAAACTTGTCTGCACAGAAGGAAAATCAGGTTGCGAGTACTGGAGAATGACAATGTTTCTCCTGTGTCATACATCTCTTTCTTCCCACAGCGAGGGCGAAATGACTGCCCATGTTTCTATAACTAACTGAGAGAGAATAACAGGGATCAAGCCTAGCATTTAGGTTTATGTTTAAATTCAGGTGGTACAGAGGTTCTCAAAGCCTTGTTCTTGCTGATGGTATATTTTATTTTGTTTCGTATTTGTCATGGCACTGAAGAGTCTATGTTTTATTGAAACAACCGGATTTCAAGAGGTGCATTCTTTGCTGCATTTAAGCAGCTGCTGTAATTGCCAGGGGGATCTCAATACTATCTTCCCAAGAGGAAGGGAAAATGTAGTCCGTGCAGGTATAAATAAAGAAATAAGCGGTTCATCAAAAGGTCTTCTAGTAAGAACAGAGCCATGGTATGAAAAATGTGGTGGCATCCAGGGTGGAAAGGAAGGTAACAATTTCCAGATGACGAGGCATGCAAATAAGACTCTCATGCTTTTAGGCATCACAGTAGTTCTCAGGTTTTAATCCAAAAAGCATAGTCGCTCTTATCATTTCCTTCCATGGCAAAGAGCTGAATCGGTAACATGAGTTCATGATACTGCTTGGGATTACAAATTCACATAGGCACTTCCTTCCTCTCTTGTTCAGCCCTCACGCTTTGCCCTTTCCCTGTCAGCAGGGAGTCCAAGGTCACTTTAAGAGTCCCTTCACCTCTCCTGAAGACTGCCCTGCGAGCTGTGGTCTGCTGCTCCTGTTTCACCCAATTAGTGCCTCTCAACGCAGCATCTCCTGTCAATCATTGTCATGCCAGTGGTGCTGCTCCCAGCAATACTAGTTCAACAAAAGAAGAGACAAATAGTCTAATGGTTGCCAGCAGCTGAGGTGAGGCTGAGGCAGAGTAACTGTTTCAGGTATATTAGGCATTTCTGAAATATTCATGTACACAAGAACAAATCACTATACATACATATGAATGGCAAAGTGACATCTGAATTTAGGTCTTTGGTACCAGCTGTAGTTCATTCTTGTTGCCAGCAACAGCGATGTTCACTAATTGAATGGAAAGCTTCAGGATTTCCCTGTTCATCCCCTCCTCCTTGGAAGCCAGAGCTACTCAAACACAGCACTTCCATTGCACTGACTTTCACTGCTCTTCAGGTTCAGCAGTAAGAGTGCTATGTACCAGGAGGGCTCATCCTGCTGGTCTGGCCCACAGAGACTGCAGGCCCTGATATCTGTCACCATGTCATTAAAAAAGAGGAGCAACAGTTCTTTTACATTGAAGAGACAGAAACTAATCATTCTTGGATGGAAAGAACAAATAAATGAGTCTCTGAACAAACCCGCCTGCACACACTACTAAGTTCTTCACACAGGTTCTTAGTCCAGGCAGCCTCTGGGCTGTGTGATATGCTGTGAAAGAGATGTTACCTTTTCATTCCTGCATTTTTGCAGCTCTACTGCACTATTTAACTTGTCAATTTACAGCTCCAGCACAAACTTTTCATTTCATTTTCTTAGAAGTGTCTGATAAGAAAGAAGTATCTCCTACCTTACCAAGACTCACTTTAACTCACTAACCTGATATTTAAGGGCTGACACATTCATTTCTTCCAACACTGTTTAGAATTTCCTGATCATAGAATCCCTAACTAGAACATCAATTCGGAAGATAGGGTGGTGGTATCATACATTACATGCTGTTTAACACTGACGTTAAATCCTTCATCTTCAGGCATGCAAATTTCCTGCAGATACTTGATCTGGTTTATGTGTGTGCACACTAAAAACTCAGAAAATAGTTGAGTCACTGCTCGCAAAAATCCGTTCCAAAGGTTTAAGAAAAAAATCCCCATTGCCAATTTCTTGTCCTAACCACAATTTCTAATTCCTAACGTTTACTTAACCTATGTTGTAGTACTAGCAGTATCAACTCCGCTACCAATAAAAAAATCTTTGCACTAAAAGACATTAAAAATTCTTTGCTCTGGGATTCCATATTTCCTTTAAGCCATTTGCATTGGCCTTGCAGATTACAGGCAGCTAACAGTTTGGGTACCTGTTATCTAGCCCATTCTCCTCTTATGATGATCAGGTATATTTTGACCATTCTTACCAGATGTGTTTTAAATTATTCAGAGATGATAATTCCGCTATATACTTAAGTGATCTGTTCCCATACTAACACTGGAAAACTGACCTTTTTCATTTTCCCTTAATGAAAGTGAAATGATACACTTCTTGTCCTGTTCTCTGTAGACAGGAAGAACAATTCAGTGGCAACTTATTTGAAAGGTGTCATAGTCCTCATCTCTCTTTCAGTGTTTTCTTCAGCAAGTGAGTCCAGGTGTTTTGTTCACGTCTACTGCCGTTTTTGTCCCTCTCCTCTGACTTCTCTTCCTTTTATCAATAGCTTTCCCAAAGCACGAATTTCAGATCCAGAGATAATGTACCTCAGCTGAAGCATTAGTGCTGGTTGGAAAGAAATAATTACTACCTGTATTTTAACAAAATTGTATTTAGTTTAAATTTTTCTGTAATAACATGACCTTCCCATAAACCTTCTTCATTATGATGTCTGTTACGTACTTTCTGACTGCAATAGTTAGCAATTGTTTGATTGGATTTCATCTTAGATTTGTCTCGTACCTGACTGGCCAGTCACTCACGGAAAATCTCAGCCTCAAGCTGAAATGTTGTATGATATATAATACCTCACATGATCCAGTTTGCTAAGGGGAGGACATGGGTACTGTAATGCTGCACCTGACATAGAAGACTTTGGACTGGCATTCCAGACCTCTTAATAAATTCCTGTTAAAATAATACTTAACAAAGTAAAATGTAAATATTAAATGCTAATAGAAAGTGTTATAACTTACTTGGTGGAATGTGGCTCATTGACCTGGATAGTTATCCATGTCAATATATGTGTGATTTTTAAGCATTATTGTATGCTGTGTTCCTCTTGATGCTGCTCCACTTATTGCTGTGGTAATACATTTGGTACAAGGGACATATATAGTGCTAACATTTCTATGATATACTTACCCAATAAAAGCTTTTTCAATTCAATATTTTGACAGGCAAATTCCATTAATACATCCACAACAATCATGTTCCTTTTCTTCAGAACCTAAGAGGATTATTAAAAATTACAGACCATACCTCCATACACTTAATCTCTCCAAATTCACTTTACAATTGCTGTCAACATCAATAATATCAGACAGTATAATCAGGTTTGTGTAAAATATAAGAACTTGGGTATTCTCCAAAGGGGGTGTTTTCCCCACCCAACATGCGAGTGTTTTGGGGTTTTTTGGGACATAAAAACATTCTCCCAAATGCCTGTGGAGAAGTTATGTGCTTTATGACTGCCAGGTTGCAGCTCCTTCCTCTCATCCCATTCTCTATACTGTACCTTTGGGCCACCTTTCCATTCACAAGCCGTGCCATAAATAAGGAGACGAACAGGTCTTCTAATACCACAGGAGCTTTTCTTTATGAGAGGAGGGAGCTTAGGAATCCATGTCCCTTCTTCTTCAGCTGTCATAGGTTGCATGTGACTAGCCAGAAGCACAAGGCTACTAGCCAGTGGCAAAATTACTTAAGAGTTTGTTAAGGGCTCATTCATTTCCACTGCTCCTTTACTGCTCAATATATGAGGGAAGTTTAAATAATTTCTGTAGACAAATAACATAGCAAGTAATTTCTTCCCTGGTTTTAGTATGGATTTTAAAGAATGCTTGTTGCACTGTTATTAGGTGTTTACAGTGCATGAAAAGCATTGTCATCATCAAGTATGCTGCACATCTGCTGCTTTAGTGGCATTCTTAAAAATGGTTAAAGCTGGTAGAAATCAGCTCTTACTAATTTTGACACATGGAGCAAATTAATCCTTTTGAAAATCTACATTTTCAAGAAGGTATTCTGGGGGGAAAAAAATCATATTACCCTTATGTATATTGCTCTTAAATATAACTATACCTACTGATTTAATCTTTATTTTTGTTGATACTTGCTTTTCAATATCAGTATCAACTCTCATTCTGACCAACCCTATAAGCAACAACTATAAAATCGGTTTCTATCATGGTTTTGTGCAAAACAACCGTGTGCACCCGCTTTCATACCAGTCTTATCAGTTAACCTCTTAAAAAAACCACAATTTAGTTTTTCTGTTAGGTTCCTGGAAAGTCAAGCTAAGTGTGAGCAACTGGGCTTCGTTACTTGTTTCTGATATGTTTTCCCAGTAATCGTATGATTTGTCAGGCAAAGACAACTAAGATACAGAGGTATTTGTATCTTAAATCAAAAGTGGTTCAAATTGGGAAGTGACTTATACACTGCTAAATGTTTTCTGTACAGGATTCCAACCACCTGTTGTTAAGTAATGATTGCTTAACGGAGCCCACTTTATATTGAACAAAGGGCTTTTATTCTTTTATATTCTGGTGTTGTCTAAATTTATTGCAAGTGTCTCTGACAGGGGAGACTTATAACAGAGAATGACTCTAATGTTTGAGCAATAATACAACATCGATAGCATACATGTTTAATAAATTTAATGATGTGAATGATGAGCCCTAATCCCAGCACAGTCAGGGCTTCAGTCAGATAATCTGATTCTTCTTTTCGTAATGCCCAGTTTGTAAACGATAAGATAGATATGTCAGATATATGCATATGGATATAGATCAAAAGGGTGACTGCACATGTTGACAGGACACTAATTAAATTAATCTACAGTTAGTGATTACCTATTCTGAGCTGTTAAGTTTGCAAGTGATAACATAGGCTGCCTTCTTTTTTTAATTAAAGAGGTATTGCTGCTGTCTGTCTCTCAAGACAGGGAATGCCAC
Source organism: Steatornis caripensis (assembly GCA_013398225.1). Classification (NCBI taxonomy): domain Eukaryota; kingdom Metazoa; phylum Chordata; class Aves; order Caprimulgiformes; family Steatornithidae; genus Steatornis; species Steatornis caripensis. The sequence goes on along the minus strand of VZSC01008668.1, from coordinate 108,846 downwards.
CTACTGCACACGCACTGCCTCGGAACTGCCAAGAATTCATAACTTCACATGAGTACACCTGAACAGAGAATACTTTGCAGTAATATAGAAAAGTCCTCCTTCATGAGGGACAGACAATGCCTTAGTTCTGACCTACAATACGTAATTCATTTCCTACAATAGATAGAAAATAAACTGAAATTTCTATGCAAGTGCATGGAAATTTGGTAAGTAATGGTTCTTCCATCAGCTGTCCTACATGGCCATGCAAGTGTTCTAATAAATAGAGCTGAAGAGCTTCAGGGAATCTGAAAGCTGTGACCATGACACCTCCCAGTACCAAGGCACTTATTGTTTTGCTAAAGGCTCCATAGATATACTGTGGGCAAACCTTGATTAAGATCAGAAAGTAAAAGTACTGAAGCAGTTGACAGTGTTGACATTTAGAAAAATAAAAGATGGTTATATTTCTGATAATCACCTCAGTGAACCAAAGCAGGAAAAAGAGACTATAAGGCACCTGTCAAAAATTCCTTACCAAGAGAAACTTCATGGTTAATTCTCAGAAAATATGTTTTGGGGGGGTTTCAACAAGCCCTTAAGTGACTGTGCAAAGACACATACTACCATTAGGAGAAGTAGGATTTAATAATGTATTTAAGATTCTGTGATATGCCGGACAGAGCTACCATTTTGCATCCTTAGAAATAGCACTGTTGTCTCAGGAAATAATACTGAGAGGGTTTCTTGACAAACTGTTACCAAAGAGGTTGTACAAATGCAATGCAGTTCATTTTCCACAGCAAAATGTCATCTTCATGCCAAAATGAGATAGGCGTGACTTCTCTGATGGATGGGACAGGACAAAGCGATTCCGATCAGAAGGCAGAAATGCTGAAGTTTGGCTAAAATCAAAACAAATTCAAGGAAGGAAATCTTTTCAATCCATTTTCCTTTAAATTTCACTCCAGCCGGATATTAGAAGCTAAAAATATACTTCAAATGACTACACAGAAAACTTTGCAACTGTTCTACATGAGGTATTTGCACGTAAGCAAAAGATACAGGTTTACGTGCCTTGCTTAGCCTGAGCCAATGACCATAGAATTAATAATATTATTTTTCTTATTTCAGAGAGCTTTAGTTTAGATAGTTGGCAATAAAAAGAGAAAAAAGTGAAATTAAGAAGTAAAAACAGCTCAAGGTCAAAAGATTTTACAAGTGATGAGCTAACATAATAGAGCTATATATATTTAACACATATTGATCAGCATCTTATGAACAACGGATTTAGGATGGATCCATACTTTATTGCAAACCTTTCTTTCAAACTAATGGATTTTTGTGTTTATAGGCCAGATTTGTAATTTGAGGGAAAGATTTACAAGAGGAGCCTAAAGGATGTAAGCACTCAGTTGTTTATGAAGTTCAATGGCATTTGAGTGTCCAAATCCCTGAGGCTCTATTATGAATTCTAACAGTAACTTATTGACAATAGTCTTTCAGTTCAGAAAGCACAAAATGGTTACCCTTTACAATAACATAATATTTGTTTTGTAGCCATAACAATAACCTAGTCTACCTTCCAAGGACAATTTTGTAGTCAAAATCAGGATAATTAACACAATTTACGTCAATGGAAAATTCACCTTCGTGCATGTGGGAGTGCTGATTTTACTATAGGTTTACAAACACAAGTTCCTGCCTAAAAGATGTTATCACTGGCTCCAACTTCTCACATCCAAAAACTTTTTTGCCTCTTGCCTGCTCCCTCCCACATCTATTCAGCAGACCTTCAGCTCAGCCCAGAAATGCTCTCTCAGCATCTCTAACCTGGGCCTGATCCAAGGCCTTACAGACTTTATTCCCAGGTCCCTTTCCCCAGGAATTTATCTCGTTCCAGAAAACACCCCAGTCCATCATTTCACTGCTGCTGTCAGGCACTGAGTCTAACTTACTTATTAGTATATGAAACCAAGAGTTAGGCATGATGGAGATGGATCCGGAGTGTTAGGTAAAGATCCAGTTCATCTTGTGGTCTTTATAGGTAGATTTTTGCGGAAGGAAATTCTGATAAATATCTGCATGTGCACAAGAAGGACTCTCCCTCTTCAGCTGAGCTACACTTGGTGTGAGGTCTGGAGAAAGGAGCAAGCAGGGCTGAGAGACATATTCTGCTGTCCTGATAGTAGGGCTGGCCAAAGGCAGGGAAAAATGCCTGTTTTACAATGCTTCAAGTTAGATAAAGGATATGAAACTTTATAGCTGTCATTGCATAACATTCATTGACTACTAAAATGTCTGCTGCAAAGTGCAAAGAGACAGAGAGGAAATTGAATGTCTTTGCAATAGGGCCAAAATAAGGATGGTGGTAGCTATTATGGGAATACTTAATAAGGTCTCTGAGTTGCTCTAGCAGCATAACATATCCTTTTGACACAATGCCTATAAATAGTGATTACTGCTTGACTGAGGGTGTGAGGAGGGAAATTCTAAGACAAAGTTAATTTACATCTTAAAAGAGTTTCCTCTTAAAAAATACACCACGGTAACAAAATTTCAGTGTTGTAATGATTAATGTCACCACACTGTACTGACTCTACTGCCTCATAATTAAATAGAAGATATTCAGTTGTACAGCACTTGAATATGATAATGGTTTATGTATTAACTCATTCACCTTGCAATTTCTCGACCTATTTTTCATTTTTAGAGGCACATAATGGTGGAATCTACACAATAGCACAGGCTCTGAGAGCAGTCTTTGAGTAGTCATGGGGGAATCATAGAATCATAGAATGGTAGGGGTTGGAAGGGACCTCTGGAGATCATCTAGTCCAACCCCCCTGCTAAAGCAGGTTAGCCTAGAGTAGGTTGCACAGGAATGCATCCAGGCGGGTTTTGAATA
>VZSC01008668.1:90301-102791 GCA_013398225.1 Steatornis caripensis | reverse complement strand
TTGTTGAACTTCATGAGATTCCTCTCCGCCCAACTCTCCAGCCTGTCCAGGTCACGCTGAATGGCAGCACAGCCCTCCGGTGAGTCAGCCGCTCCCCCCAGCTTTGTATCATCAGCAAACTTGCTGACGGTACGCTCTGTCCCTTCATCCAATTATGTCTAGGTTTGCATTACACTGCTCTGCCAACAGCCTTTTTAGCTTTAGTATTGAGTCACTCCAGAATTCTTTATTCTTGTTCATTCCAGTTTGGATTTGAAGAGATACCATTTTATACTGTGATTCCGAGGAATGTCTGAATAAGATGTTGCCCAGATTCTACAGTCCAAACTTTCTTTTTCTGACATAATTGGGGAAGTTTAGCTTGTTTTTCCAAGTTCCATAAGTTTATTTTCTTTTCAATATATACTTTCTAAAACCGAAAGTCCAAAATGTCTCTTCAACAAGACATATGGTTCCTCCTGTGTAAAGCTGGGATCTGTAAGTAGAATGTCCTGGTCACAGTCATGGATGCTGTGACCAAGAAATGTATGGGGCCCCATCCTCTCCATTTGCTTCATTTGATCACACTGGCTTTACTAGAATCATTCCTGATTTGCCCTAGCATAACAGAAAGAAGGATCAGGCACTGAAGTGAGGAATTCTTTCCACCGTAGATGGAAATAGGGACTCACTGTCACTATTGCTTTCAAATGAATTTCTAAATACAAATACCTTTTATACTGTCAGTAATATAACACGGACATGACAGGTTCTGTTGGTTTTCTATCAGCTACAGCCTGTGTCAGCAGCTTTTCAGGATCTGGAATACACTCCAGTTTCCACACTAAAAGCCATTTCTTTGTGTTGATTTTTTGCTAGGAACATCTGTGAGTGTTAGTGCCTTGTAATACATTTGTTATTCTTTTTTTCATAGAAAAATCTGTAACATGTTCCTTGGAAGATTTATTGTACAGCTTCCACAGTAACTTCCTATTCTTTTCCATATCTCTTCTAAATGCAATTCAATTAAATAGCTTGATGGTGTTTGTATTAATGTAAGCAGCATTCTTGGCAATATGACAAGCTGAACTAGACTGAGTTTTTGTGGTTTTATGAGAGTGCTGGCCATAGCTGATGTTTCTTAAACTAAATGTTTGAAAACAAAAACATGAGGTTTTTAAAATGTAAGATTCCTATCTCTGGTTATGTAGAAGCTGTTCTGGGCAGGAGGCAAATATTGCAGGATAAAAAATATCCTTTCACAGATATTCTGCAAAATACGTTGGAAAAAAATTCAAAGGCACAAACAGTAGTTCTGTGTCTGACTGTTAGTACTTTTATTGTGGAAGCATCTTGGAGCTCTAATTAGGGACTAAAATCTCTTGTTTCAGGCTCTACCAAGGAATAAAAGACGACACCTGCCCATACAATATGTAGACTATGATTCATTGATGTTTGACGGAGATAAGAAGTGATGTTGAANTGGAAGCATCTTGGAGCTCTAATTAGGGACTAAAATCTCTTGTTTCAGGCTCTACCAAGGAATAAAAGACGACACCTGCCCATACAATATGTAGACTATGATTCATTGATGTTTGACGGACATAAGAAGTGATGTTGAAGTGATGGTCTACAGTTCTGAAAGAATTAGGTAAGTTTAATATTTTTTCTTCTCTTTTATATTAAAATGCTCATCTCTTCTAATCCTAGACATTTACCTCTATCAATTCCTTGGAATTAATTCAGAACTTAGAAATGTGGTGCTTGCCTTGCCAGCTGTTTACAAATCTCCCTACATAACTGAACTATTGCATCTCAAAGCTGATTTGCAACAACTCTACCAACTCAGCTCTTGGCCTTTCATAAGGGGAGGCTTCAACTATGACATTCGGTGGCACTTTGCAAATGCCTAGGGAAAAAAAATGTGAATGCAGAGTCTATTAAGATCACTTTCAGCATCTGCATAATCAGAATTTGACCCAAGGTCCAAGAAGAGTTGCTTGTTTAATGGCATTTCCCCATGGTTTCACTTCTGGACAGTAACCTTAGTGTGACAAACAGCAGATTTCAAATTAGCAGATTTCATACCAATCCAAGTACACTTAGATCATCAAAAACTACAGTTTGACACTATCAGATGTCTTCCAGAGCCATGATTCAGGCATTTAAAAACTCTGAATGAAAAGAGGGAAATTGATCTCCACTAATTTTTGTTTCTTCTTTGAAGTATCAATTACTGCAATTACTGCAGTGTAGAGAGCATCTTTTCTGCATATGGGTTTTATAGGTTTGAATACTGAAAATATATATTGGAATATGTAAATTGCTCATGTGGAAAGTTACATATTGAAGGCCAGTTGCAAGCACAAATCCCCATTTTGTGCATGGAAGTGTTTGTTTGCTGGTGTAAATGGATTCTCCCATACGCCCTATACTTTTAGAAATTATTTGCATAAAGCCCTTTGGAAAAGCAAACAATGAAATGAGCTAAGACCAAGTACAATATAGACACAAAAATACAGAGATACTTTTCTTATCAGTCATTATTGCTGTCTCTTCTATCGAAAGAAACACTGGACAAATAGATTTCTATGTAAAGGACATAGCCTAATGCAACAAAAAAATCACAAATATCTTCTTAAGATTTTCGTATTAGCCCACTCACATTCCTTTTTCTTAGTACTGTTGTATACCTATTAGGTGGTACTTCCCTTGCATGCTGCTGATGAGGAAAGGGCTATGTCTTAAGAAAGAAAACTTCTCTCCACAGACCATATCAAAATATACACTGTTATAAGTAGATTTGTTTTGAAATAGAGTATCAGTAAACCTTCCTTAGTTTTACTTCTTGCTACTGGAAGGTCGATAACTGGCCTACTTATGCCATCTTCTGGGTAATTACAGAACTGTCTCTGCACAGGAAAAGCCTCTATCAAGAAGAATTGACAGTTATCTGTGCCTTCAAATAATTTGTTAATTGAATCCCTGAAGTAATTTTCTTCCTTATTTTATAGAATTTAGAACAAACCAAAAACTACTGAATTATTAATAATGTATCATATTCAGCTATTACGAATAATCAGTAGATTGCACAAAAAAGATCTTTGTAAGTGTGGTCCCAACAATATTGATAATTTCGTGAGTTATGTTTTACAAAAAAATACTTTTTTATACTGGTATTTTACTAAGAGCCCCATTTTCTCAAAAGACTGGGTTTTCATCTCTTGGAGATAATCAGAAAGAAGGAATAGATGTTAGTCATGTTGCATAATATGTGACTGGAGATAACTGTGCTGCATGACACTCCATCACCATTCTGATGCAAGTGATAGAAGAGCCTGCAAAGAGCAGATGATGTGGAACTTTGCTACTCTATTTATTCATTTAATCACTCTTGCCAAATCTCACATCTGGTAATTACATCCGTCTAGGGGACAGGGAAAAAGGCGGAAGGGCCTCCACTGTCTTCTGTAGCCTCAGTTTGCTTCATTTTCCATAGCATCGAATGGTTATCTTGCAAACAGGGTTTTACTGCAGCGTCCTCAGTACACCTCTCTCCAGAGGTGACACAGGCAGAGCAGAAGAAATGTAGAGACTTACCCTTCAGAGTAAAATGTTTTGTGAGTTTGAATTTCAGTTCACACCTCATAGGTTAACCGGCAATAGTAGACTCCTGCTACAAGTGTTAAGAAAAAAAAAGTGGGCATCTGAAATAGTAAATATTCAAGTTTTTTGAGAGCCTTCTGTTTTTTGAGAAATGTACCAGTCCCTAGGAAATGTACATTCAGGATAGAATTAAGTAATTACAGTAGACATTGTGAATGATGTTATTCTAGATATTCAGATCCAGGTCAAAGTGCCATGTTTCACCAACAGGGTTAGCACAGGAGAGTAGAGGTTTCCATTTTGAAGGCTTCACATCTCTTTTGAAAAGTGTGAAATAATGGAGTGTGAAGAGCAGAAACAGCACAGGGAATTGATGGCGCAGCTTCTGCTTGCCTGTGCTTTGCACGTGTCTTCCCTCACTTTTCCGCAATCACCTGCTTTCCCATCCAAGTGCAATTACAGGCTAACATGGAAAGCCATATTGGAATGGCATAATTCTCTCATTATTCTCAGTCTTCAGCATCAGCACGTGTTAAGAAAGAAAAAGCCCATTTTCAGTGTCTTTGAAGGTGGTAATGGCTTTTGAGCTGAGTTGAGAAACTTTGCCACTACGTTAAGTGCTACAACGACTGTTCCCTGCTTGCTTTCAGAAAACCTTGAGAAAAGTCCCCAGCTTGGCCTATGGTTTTTTTTAAAACACTAATCCAGCACTCTGTTACTAAGAGTTTAATTATTAGGACTACGAAATACACCACCACCTAAGGCATTAATAGAAGGAACTAATTATAGCCTACTCAGCACAAGGTTTACCCCTCACTTATAAAATCTCTTGTCATTTATTTGTCCTTTAAATGACTTCTTGTAATACCTTAATCGGGACAAATGGATCCTTCAGAAGGGAAAAAATGACCCCAAACTGGCACAGAAAGATTTGATTAAAACTTATGCTCTTTCTGTAGCAGCCTAAAGATCCCGGGGGATCTGCCATCGCTCAGCAGAGTAGAGGAAACAGCAGACAGGGGAAATGCTTTCTGTGTGAGACAAAAAGATTGTATTGCTAACGTGGTGACATCCACTCTCTGTAGGACCATCCTATGATCACTCTCTCTTGTTTCCTTTAAGGCTCAGTGTCAGAAGTTTGGTTCCAGTGTGATTAACTTCCCCTTCAGTGATTGTGTGTCATTTACTTTTAAGATTTTTATAAACCAGGCAAAACAAAGACAGAGATGAAGATTGTGCAGAGACAAACATTTGTGCTGCTGGGACTCCCACTGACTCGGGCACAGCAGGGGCCAGAAGTAATGGGGATTCGCAGGCATCATTATTAGACCTCTCACTGTGAACAGGTAATTGAAACACTATAGCCCATCACCAGCATTTACAAAACAGCAAGCCATGAAGGTACTTAGTTTAAAGCAGACCCTGAACAAACCAGAGGCTTCACAAGCTGCCTCTGCCATGACATACAAGCAAAGCATAAGCTGAGGCCACTGGTAATACCTACAGGTGTTTGCAGAGAAAGCACTCCTCTGACACCAGCCCTGGCGTCATCCCCTGAGCAATGGCTCTTTCTGTGCGGTTCTGTGGGCGATGCACGAGCTGTCTGCCTGGTTTGGGGGGGCACATGAGACACAAGCAGAGGGGCCTTGGGAAGAAATATGGCAAGTTGCCTTGACTAAAGGTCCTGCCCCTCAGCCTAGGTTTGCCGCAAAGCACTGGCAGAAAAGGGGTATGTGTTAGGCAGGGACCTAGCGTCAACCTTCATGTGAATGTTTGAAAGATCCCTCAGTGACTGAGAGTCTGATGATTTGCTGTCACCCTCAGTGGAGACAGGGGAACAGCAGTTTTGAGGCCCAAAGCCTGACTGGGAACTCATCATAATATTCAGCATGTTGTGTGGTACAAGTAAGCATGCTGCCTCCGGGCACTTAACCTCTTTGTCTGTCTGCCAATGTACACCTCAGCCTCATGTGGTTAAGAGCCATTTACTGACTAGCTTCCTGCAAAAGAGTGATTGATTGATGCAAATGTGTGATGTAGTTGAGCAATGCTCTGACTTAGGCCTCATTTTCAATATTTAATAATCATTGTGTCTCACAAAAGTCTCTAAATAAACCTTTTTGATTGCAGTAATTTAGTAGTGGAGGTATACCACATCAGCCTGGGCCTCCCTTCTGCAAACTCCACTAAAAACTCACTGCTGTCACTAGCAAATATTTCTATTTTTTAAGACAATGGGAGATTAATAAATTCATTTCAGTTTCCTTCATTCCCATTTGAGAAGAAATGTCAACTCAAACCTTATACACAGATGGAAAAAGAAATAATTGTCATATGGAGCTGAGACGCAGAACTACAACCAACGCTAGACTGGATCCTCTGCACGTTCAGTTTTGCTGTTGTCCAGGCACCCCCAGCTGACTCATGACAGATCACCCGTCTGTATTTTGGCAGCACAGATCATTAAGAGCCTTCAGCAGTTTGAGTGGTTATTTAGGTGTTTGTAGCATCCTTTGTCATTCCTACATGAAAGTACCATTCCTATTAAAAGGTACACAGTGACATTTAAAATATTAGAACAATCATTCAAATGAACTGAACACCTCATTATGCACTTACATAGTATATACAGCTACCATAGTTAGATAAAAAGACCAACAATGTGATTACTAGCAGGAGTTCAAGTGTCACATCATCTGTCATAGTTTAAGGCTGGGCTGGCTATTCAACAGACAACAGATGCAATCACAAATTTGTGATTGCAAATGCTTAGTAAGAAAGAGGAATATTTTTTGTTCAGGTAATGGCACAAATGATAGGGCTTGACAAGAATTATGAATACTGATAATTCAATGATTATAGTGCCAAAAGGGGATTCTGAAAATCTAGATCTATTCTGTAAGTCTCTTTTCTACTATAGGAGCTGATTTATGATTTCTGTGCATCAGTCCCTTATCTGTAAAACGAAGGCTTTAATTATTTGTTACTTCCATCACTGTTTGCTCCGAGACTGTATATACTAAAAATTTTGTACTGTTTTGATATGACCACAGCAGAGTGCATATTCCTCAGCTCTGGACAAAAATAATGGTGTAAAAACCTGCTGCAAAGGTCAACGTTATTGGTGAAAGAGAAGACATACACAGAGCACGATGGCTAAGTGCCATTCCTTAGTTTGCTGCGAGCTCTCTATGTGACTGCGGTCAACCAAGCAGCTCTTTCACCCTTAATTTCTGTTCTTTAAGTGTAAAAACTAGATTTACATCACAGTGATGCTGGGAAGCTGTATTAGCTTAGTGTGTCTAAGTCTTCTAAAGCCTTGAAGACAATGAAATAATGAATGTCACTACCTGTATGGGCACATTATATATGACTACAACAAGCCCCAGTGAACATTCTCAGTTGCTATAGAATAGCTTTTCATTAAACCAGTTCTTTTTTTTTTTCCATGCAAGAGAAAGACAGTTTTTTTCTAGCAGTAGCAACTGTGGGGCTGATCACAGCTAACGTTTCTGTGTTTGTAAGAATGGTGTGCTATAGACCCAACACAAATTTACATGAACAATAAACAGAATACTTTATTATTTTTAATCTTGCATAATTTTACAAGAAATAGCAAAACAGCACAATTCTAATCTTACCAATATGGTTATAGTTTGCCATGAAAAAGTCATCTAGGCCTGATTTGAAGTCTTCTATCTGGAATTATAAGTTAAGGGCAGTTTATCAGAGTAGTGAATTATTATTTAAACAGATCCTGCTGCTGGCATTTAGAAAAACTTAGCTGCCTACCACTCAGCCAAATTCTTTTATCACACTGGACTGAAGTTTCCAACTTTGAATTATTAGTTAACAGCTTCTGAGCAAACGCATTATTTACTGTTTAAGTAAACTTTGAAACAGAAGAACAATGCCTTAGATACCAGACTTAGTGCTTGCCTTTCTTTTAGCACAGAATTGTAATAGAAGTAAAATTTGTGGCTAATTCTATCTCTTATTGCCTGTATAACTTACGTAATGGCAGAATACTATCTTCTGAGCAATTCTTTCCTCATTTATGTATTGCAACACTGATAGCCATGATGCTGTAATTGAGTATAGGTCAGTTGCACACATTCAGACGTGTACAAAGCACAAAATTTTAAATTAACACCTCCTTGGTTTCCATATAGGGAAATTTGATACCATCCCTTCTTCATCATGTCATGTATTTTATCAGTGGTGCTTGAGGAAACCCATGAATTTCTTCATCACAGTCACTTGTAGCTAATTTAGACAAGTTGTTATTTGAATGAAATGAATAGCCATAACTTGCCTCTGTCAATAATTTCTTAACATTTAAAGTATTATTTACAATAGTGTAATAATACTAACAGCCACCAGATGCCAGCACAAGCAAACAGGCACTAAATAAGCACCCGTTTTCTGCGAAAAGGAAAGTGGTGCAGGCCTCTCAGGTCATTATGCCGTTACAGTCACACTAAGAGTAGAAATGTACTTTCTCTTCGATGTTTCAATGACATATAGAAATAAGGGATCTGATCATCAAGTCAGGTCCGCATGGTACTGTACGAAAGTTAATCTTGGATTTAAGGAGCCCACTTACTGGAGAAAGGACTGTATCACCTGCCTAGCTGGTAATCACCTTCTCTGTTCAAAACTGGCTTATTTCTATATGGAACTTTGACCAGTAGATCTGTTTTTTCTCTTTGTATACTAAATTGAGGAGCCTTAATATCAGATCTTCTATTCAGGTAAGTCTGCACACAGTATTGCAAAATCACTCCATCATCTCTTCAGAGTAGAGTAGACCTTCCACACATACCATGTTCTTGGCCACAGACATGCAAACAGCGTAGGCAGGAAGAATAAAAGGCCAGGTACTCATGGTGCAAACATACTGCAACGCTTTCTAGCGCAGATGGTTCTTTTTACCTGAATTTGTCAGTGCTTCTGCCAGAAGCCTTTGTAACACCATAAAGTAGTCACAGCTTTCTGAAATTAAGTGAATGATGGAAATTGCTTCTCACAGATTTCTTCCAGAGCAGAAAACTTTGGTCCCAGAGTGTTCAAAAAATCAACAGGCAAGTCCTCACTGCCAATGGAGACAGAGCAGGAGGAGTTACTTCGCTCTAGTTCTCCTTCCTCAGCGTATCTGTAAGGTTCATAGATGGCCCTGTAATCGTCCAGTGTGCTTTGGTAATACAGTTTCTAAAGAAGAGGAGAAACAATGCAAATCATCAATGAAGCTCCTATTGCCCTTTTGGAAATTAAAGTAATTAATGGTATGCAAATTAGACAGGTGAGCCAGGAGGTTACAGTGAAGAGTATGAATATTTCTCTGATAAGGATGTATTACAAAAACTGTCAGCTGCGTAAGCACCAGAACTTCCCCTAGAGTACAAATGAGGCAGAAAGAAGCATTTCATCTGTCCTGGACCAGACAGCTATCAAGTAAACATGACCGCATAGACGCAGGCACTTTGGCCCAAGGAGGCATGGAGGACAGGTCTGTGAACATGCAGTGGCCAGACAGGACATGGGAAGAGGAACTAGGATTTCCCTGCTAGTACAGATGTGAAAGAGCAGGCAACCGAGCTTTAACCTTGCACAGCAACAGAAAGCATTTTAGTCTTGCTTCCCCATCCTGAAGAACTTGTCACAGGTGACAGACCCCAGCCTTGCAGTAACTGCTGGGTGACCAGCCGGAGGCAGCAAGAAGTCCAGGAGACAAGACATTTACAACAAGGAAGAGTCTTCAATGTTTCCACATTCAACATGTCCCTTGCTTTTCATTGTAATGCTTCTTAGATGTGGGCTAAGAGAGTAGCTGAAGCCATAGCAGCTTTCCAGTTTTGCAAGCCTTTTTTCCTATTCTTACAAGCCAGCTTGACAAAGGAGGGATTCAACATTCGTTTCTTACCTGACCCAGTATTTTGTCCACCGTCTGTGTGATGCAATCTAGGTGTCTTACAGGTAATGTCTCATAGCTAGCATACAGGCCATCCTGGAAGACAGACATAGTATCTCTAGTGTTAGTCACCTACTAACATTTCTTTCAGATACAAATAAATCCAACGGTCTTTCTCTCTGCTACATCCATTTCTCTTGTGCTGTCTTCTCCAGTTACGTTGCAGCTTTTTCTTTCAGGGACTTTCTTCGTATATACCATGTGTACATGGAGTCACCAACTGTAGGCATTCTTCATAATCTCCAGTAATTAAATACATTTCTTCCTCTAAATTTATTGGATTCTTTTTCATTAACAGCACCAAACTGGACCTCAGAACTTTATAATGTCTACTCACACAGGTAATCCTAGCTCCCAACTATGGTCCTAGGGGTTGTGGAATTGGGTTCTTACATACATAAAAAAGACTACATTTTCTTTGCCTGCTGCAAGACAGAAATTGTTCTTAGAGTCTCTTGGTGATCACTATGTACTTATTAACAGAACACATGGCAGTCACCTACTGATGTAGACCAGAATTTCCTTCAGGCATTCTTTAGAATAAAAATAGACAGCTGTTAAGAGAATACAGTACAAAAATTCACAGAACAAACTCAAAAGCCTTCGAACTCCCACAAGTACATCTTATACTCATAAAAATAGTCATAAGTCCTCTCCACTCTTTTACAGTATGTTAAGTAGAAGATGTTGACCAGCATGTTTTTCATAGGTGTCTGAAGAATGATGGTTCCATTTCACTTATACCAAGAATCGAATAAAATCTTGTGCATATCAATTCAGGTACCGCAATAAGAATTTTGGAAGAAATTACACTTCCAAATATTTAGAACAATAACTGAATGAAAAGAAGTGCCCATCTCAAACTGAAAGACATTAGATAAAAATAAGTTGTCAACAGTATTTTAAATAGCAGTGGAATCTCCAACGAGCGACACTTATTTTCTAATTGAACTATATTGCATTATTCTTCCCACTAATATTAATACCAAACCTCATTCTTGGGATTACCAATTTCTGTGGTATAAAAAAGAGCATTTACATGAGGAAACAGGCAGTTACCTCAGCAAGCACTTCTTTTCCAGCCTCCAGAGACACAGGTGGTAGAGCATCATGATCTGTAATATCCAGCTTACAGGGAGAGGATGGTATTACTAAGAAACTGAACTAGGCTGTGAAGGATCACACTTTTGCAGACTATTCCCTTTTCCACTTTCAGTTACTTCCTTGTTGAAAACACTAGTATGTGCATTGTGACAACAGAAGATGTGCCTCCTCATCTGCTGGATTCAACAGCAGGATGAGGCACCTGCAAAGGTCCTGCTGGTACCGAAAAATGGTAGGAGTGGTGATAGTCTGTCACCAGAGCAGCATTATCCAGTTCATGCAGAACACCATTCCCCAGATATGCTTCACAGCAAAAAAATCTATATTTTGCTCAATACCAAAATCAGAGGAAACATAATCAGAGATGACTAGTACCAGATTCAGCCACACAACACTGGTGGGGTAATGTGAATATATGCGACTTACCTGAGACAAAGACTTTCTGCTCTCTTCATTATAGTTGATTAAAGTCTGTTCATCTTCTTGAGGTGGAACAACGGTTTTGCTTTTAGATCCCAGCACATAAAACCGGCAAAGTAGAATACTGGAAACTGTTGAAACAAGAAAGGGAATGGTGAAACGGGCATTGTAAATAGATCTGTATGGCTCAATATAATGGGTTGATGAGGTACCCAGTTCCAGATGAGCTAACTCAGAAACCTCCAGCAATGTAGCTGTGCAGAGGCAATACCTAGCCTGGAGTGGTTCGCCTGCTTTAGAAAGCGAAGCTGTTATCTCCACAGAGCACTGCATTGACCAGGCAGACATACTACATCACTCAGAGGTACCCAGAGGAATAGTGGTCAGATAATCTATTAATTTTTTCTTCAGATAAAGAATCAATAGTTCTTCGCTTCAGCAGTAACCAACATGAGCTGTTACAGAGGAAGCAGCTCTATAACAAGCAATTACTCCCATAACCCTATGGGAGAAACTCACCACTTCCGGTTAGCTGGTACATGGCTAATGTCAAAAAGTCAAGTATTCAATTTTACTCAATGCAAACAAGAGTATTTACTTTGTTGTACTAGAGTTCAGCTTAATGACACATTTATATTTGCCAGTCATCTTCTAGCCACAATATAATCATGATTTTCACAAGTAACAAGCTGAAAAACCCCACCTGTTAACTTTACATTTCAGTTTTCCAGTTTAGATATTTTCATTTTTCATAGATTACATACTTGTATTTACTGTTGTTCATACAATAGTATTCCTTGTTGTTTTCCCTTTTTCACTCCTCTATAATACACAGCACTCACCTTTTCACATCCCAACCATGAGTGCACATAAGTTTCACTAATCTTTCTCATGTTTTTTACCCTGTGCTGTCAGCCTTGGACACCACATTCGTCTGCATTACACATTGTATCACAGTGCCTAGTAATTTGAAAGTTTTCTTGGTTCCTGAAAAAGATCTCTTCAGTTACAAGATGGAAAGGGCAATGTCTTGTGCTAGAAAACTAATGTCTTCCTAAAAGCTGAAGAGAGAACAGGTCATGGACCAGGACACAGATGGAAGCTCCATGAAGAGTGCAAGTACTAACTGCTTGCACCTTGACTGCATTCTAACACTGTCCTGGTTTGGGCCAGGACAGAACCGATTTTCTTTTAGTAACTTTGCTTTTTAGTGAAGTCTCTTCTGAGAAGCTGCACTCTCTGAAATTAACTGCATGTTTTTCCAGACAGTAGCTGCTTCTAGCAGTGATAAGGCTTGGTGTTTATAGTTAGTGCTGGAACATCAGAAGCAATGGTATGCAGAAAGGCCCTTGCTTATAGTTATCCCTATGGAGACCAAGGTCGATGCTTGCTTCTGCTAACTTTCTTGTG
>VZSC01008668.1:42094-90145 GCA_013398225.1 Steatornis caripensis | reverse complement strand
CTTCTATGGCCGGCGTCCGAGGAGGACTCTGTCTGATTCTTCTGCCTTCGATCCCGATCCGTGCATTCCTGAATCCAGCTCCTGCCTGCTGCTGCTGAGTACAGTCCGGGACTTTCCTGGGGCGTGCCCCGCAGCGTCCGGGTGACGTATTCGTCATCAGTGGGGGGGAGCTCGATATCAGTTTTGTACATATTTGTATATTTGTATATATTTCATTATTATTATTATTCATTATTATTGTAGTTAGATTAAAGCTGTTTTAACTTTTCTAACCCATAAGTCTCTTTCCCTTTTCTCTTTCCCCCCCCCACTTTGGGGAGGGAGGGGGTTAACAAAGAGCGTCTGTCGTTCGCTTAACAGCCAGCCCAGCTTTAAACCGTGACAAACACATTAAGGCAAATGGTCTTTCCTGTTAAAGCTAGTAGATTTTAACAAATGTTCATGAGCTGCAACTGCAATAAGATCCAGTGGGCAGATGACAGATAACTTCCACGCATAAATTAGGAAGTTACTTACCCAGTAGTAATAGGAAAGCCATCAGTATTATTGCAATGGCACCACCTCCAAGCTTCACTGCGGCTTGTGAAAGCGGAGAAGCTTCATATGTATGTCCATCTGGGCAAAAGCAGAGCCTAACATGCTGATTACGCCTTGTAGAAAATCCTTGCCTATCCTGAATAATCATGGGCACCAAGTAATTACCTTGTGGGAGGCTTCTTAACATTAAAAGCTCAACTGACTCCCCTAAAAAGACAAGCAAATTATTTCAAGACTCATAGAAAGAAGTCTGACATTTTACAGTCCCTTCTGTTGATAATCAAAGGCAAACTCATTTGCACCCCATTTTCAAATACTTTTTCCAGCCTTAATGCACCATAGTAAATAGCACAAAATGACATCCCAGTTTATTGCCTTGCTGAGCCTTCCGGGCAAAGAGATCTGTCCCAGTCTTGCTGAATTCTGGCATAGCTGCACTGGTAACCTCTTAGAAATCATTAGGTAATAAAGGTGGAAGTGGTTCTTCAGCTGGCTTATCCCCCTTTCTGCAATTTGAGCACATTGTTTCTGGTCCTGTTCTCAGCAGAGATGAAGAACAATGTAAGGTTTTTTACAATTGCAGTAACTTTATATTTTGAAAGCTTTTCTTCCATGTCCTTTCAGTCTCACTGAGACTAACCAGTAACAAACCATAAAGGAAAGAGACAGTGAAATAACTAGCAGGCACATAAGTGACAATAAACTTCTCATGAAGGACATGAAAGGAACAACTCACCAAAGTTCCTTCCTAATTTCCAGTTATGCTTCACGTCTTCAGAGTCCTCAGCCAGCTCAAATGTAAACGGCCCAGAATACAAATGGACCAGAGCAGATTTCGCTTTTATAATGAGAGGAGGCGTCCCTTTTTTTTTGTCACACACATCTAAAGAAGGAGCCACTAATGTTGGCATATGATCGTTAATGTCAGACAAGTAAAGCAGGATGGTGCCCGTACCAGTCTGTGGTGGAGTACCTAGATAGGAGCAAAAGAAACAGAAAACCACTTGTAACTGGGTATGGACAAAAGCCAGTCCATTGGCAGAATCTCTGTCTGGTTTATCCTACTAGTCACACATAACAGAAGTTTTAAACATTAGGGTGTTCTGCATTACCATTCTCCACTTAGATCCTTAGTCTGGCTATCATTTTATATCTAACATGCACCTCACCTCAAATAGTCCAAATACTGCTTGAATATTTTTTGACTGGCTACTTACCATGATCAATAGCATGAACCATGATGGTGTATAGGCTGTTGTTGACATAAGGAGATTCTTGATCAAATTCTTGTGCCACAGTAAGAACTCCAGAGTTCTCATCCACACTGAGCCAACCATCTGGGTCACGGGCTAGTTCATGTCTTAAAAAGAAAGGAAAAAGTTACAAGTGCTGTATTTTCTTAAACGAAGAATAGAAAATTTCTACTGCACTTTCTTTTTCCTTTCCAACACTGTAGGTGTTTTTACTTGTTAGTGATGCTTATTTTTGTTAACTCTATGACAAGCTGTGTGTTTCAACGCAGCCAACAAACAGCTCCCCATACCTTGTACAGGCCCATCAAAACTGTTCCTAGGGGCTAAGAAAGTATCTAATTTCCACATCGGATTACCATTCTTACAGCCAAGCATACCTTAGTCCTTTCTATGGTATCAAAATTTTGTCATCAAAAGTAAAATATAAATAATGCAACCTGGTTTTAGGCAAAACTGCTTTGAAGACAACAGAAACATTGAGCAACCAAGGACTGACTGCACCTTTAAATTGTATCTTACAGAACCAACTGTCTGGATCTGCAGTAACGTCAATAGGAAATCTGCACCTCTAACGTGTATGCTCATATAACTGTAAATATATATGTACATACACCAAATTAAACTTGAAAACTTCTTTATATTCCTAAGCTAATTCTTATTCTGAGAGTTAGAAGCATCTCCACTTACTTTATCTTATTTGGCACATCATCTGGATATGAGGCAGGATACCTTCTAAATACTCTCCCAGGCTTCATTGAATCTTCTTTTTGGACAATAAGTATAGGAGGATGAAACCTAGGGGCTCCTTGTGACTGTAAGATCTTGATGTTCACAGTTGTATACGTGGATTCTAGGCCTGAGATCATCACAATGCCATTTTTACACAAGAAGAAAGGTTCTTCATTTGCTACAGAAATGACAAGTCTCACCTCAGAGTCATCTTCATAGTTGAGAGGCTGAAAATCCCAGACAAAAGTCTGATTAGCAGTTATAACCTTTGCCTTGGCACTCCCCTCTATATACCCAGAACTCAGAGGTGAGCTGAGCTCACCAAACTCAGCTAAGATGCTAAGCTACTGGTCTTGTAATCAGACTGGCCACACTACACATTGCCGTGATGTAGCTCATCTGTTACTGCTCCTTACCTCAATAATACTCAAAATGCCTTCATTTGTGTCTGGATCCGTCTCAATGGTTCCTTCTCATTGCCTTTTGTTACTCTGTATTTTGCTCTCCAAGCTGGAGTGTTGGGAGAGTCTTTATCTTCCACTCGGAGGCGTAATACAGCTGGATGTACTTGACCTGCTGAAATCTGCAGCTGGTACTGGGAGGGGAAAAGAAAGAACTAAGGGCTGTTTCTATTCCTCAAGAGGAAGAAGCTTGTTAGCCAGTTCTGAGCCAGAGCTCCATCACCAGACCATGCGGAGCTGCTTTCTGCACACACTGTTGTTGCCTGCGGTGGTTCATATGTCCCCACTCAGTGACAGAGAACCCCTCTGGGAGTTACAGAACTATCCTCCAATACATTCCCCCTGACTTTATAAAGAACTTATTACTAAACCTGATCTTCATCTACAATCAGGAGTCTACTCGTCTCTACTAATATTGACTATAGCAATAGGCCCATAAGTGCCGCTGGAGCTTTTCATCCAAGACTGTCTTCTGCCATGTAGAAGAGATTGGTGCATACAGGCTTAGGCTAGAACTAGTCTGCAGATGTTACATACCTGACCTTGTAGCAAGCAATTATGTGTGAGAGTTTAGGTAATTTCTTCACAATGATTTAAGTTTTTGATGGTGCAATGTGGCCACCGGCTTGCCTGACTAGGACTCCAAAGACAGGCTAACAAATGCCAGTTAAATTACCTAAGGCAGAAATATTACATAAAAGATGAGATCGTAATAAAGTGTAATTGGTGTTTATTTTCTTCATATAAGTTGTTCACTGGTTGAGATCTGAAAATTCAGACTCTTGCCTTCCAATACGTAAACAACATTGTCCTTGCATCACAACTTTTAAAAATGCTGTGAAGAATAATACATGTACTCAGACAGAGGGAACGAATCCCTGCTGTGAGAAGGCTGGGAATTTTACTAGACTGGAGTTAATGATGATGAAGCACAGATTTCTTGTATAAATCTCTTTCAGCAGATTATCTAACCTTATTCTCTCAGGTCTTCCAAACACCATTCTGAAGGTAGGAAACCTACCATAGTAACACACTGGTAAGTGTGTTTGCTTTCATAGGTGACTTTGTACTCACTGTCGTAACCCAGTATCTACTCTTACTGTTCACAACTTCAAACATTTACACATACTAGTGCTTGACATGACTGCACTCTGCATGCGTGTACTGGTTTCAGCTTGGATAGTTCATTTTCTTCATAGTAGCTTGTACGGTGCTGTGTTTTGGATTTGTGATGAAAGCAGTGTTGGTCACATGGGGATGTTTTAGTCATTGCTGAAGAGTGCTTACACTGCATTGAGGCCTTTTCTGCTTCTCACACAACCCTGCCAGCGAGTAGGCAGGGGGTGCACAAGAATTTGGGAGGGGACACAGATGGGACAGCTGACCCCAACTGGCCAAAGAGATATCCCATACCATAAGGCATTGTGCTCAGCAATAAAAGCTGCAGGCAAGAAGGAGGAATAGGAGGACATTCGGAGTTAGGGCATTTGTCTTGCCAAGTAATCATTATGTGTGATGAAGCCCTGCTTTCCTGGATATAGCTAAACATCTGCCTGCCAATGGGAAGTGGTGAATGAATTCCTTATTTTGCTTTGCTTGCACATGTGGGTTTTGCTTTACATATTACACTGTCGTTATCTCAACCCACATGTTTTCGCACTTTCACTTTTCTGATTCTCTCCCCCAACCCACTGCAGGGGAGTAAGCGAGCAGCTGGGGTTAAACCACATCAAAGTGTCAACATGCAAATTACAAAAACAGTCTTTATGGGACCTGAGCTTTTAATGGGACCAGAAACTGAAAATGGTTAGCTTATCTGAATTCATGTGTAGCTGTCTACTCTTCACAGCTTTTAACTGATCAGAGCCCTCTTCTTGCCACCAAGCTCAATTGCTCCCATTCATACAGCAAACGCTCTGCAAGCACTCTCACAGAACATGCCAGCAGAAGCATTGCTACCACACCTTACTGTCCCATTAAGATGTACTGAGTTTGTAGGCAGGCAGTTGAGGGCCATTGAGGTCTTCACAGATCAAAACTAGCATCTTTTAAGAGTCGATTGTAATCAGCACCTTAGCTTCTAAGAAGTTTAGAATAAGCTAGTCTGTCAGCATCCTTATGTAACAGTGAGGCAAAAACCTTCTAGTGCTGTACACAGAAAACTAACAAAGTTTATCACTGTCAATAGTAAAGCATTCTCTTACTGTCCACATTTTTAAGAGATATTTTTTCTAACACATAAAGCTTATTTGCACATCTTTAGGCCTGATTCTGCAAGTGTCTAAGGATTCCCATTGCCACTGCTCAGTGTATTTATCAGTCTGAAGGACTGAACTGTATTTAGAAAGGCTCAGTAAAGTAATAAAGTTTTTCCTTACATTATCATTAGTAAATAAAGGGAGGTGGTTGTTTGCATCTTCAACAGCTACATTCACTGTTGCAGTAGATGACAGCTGGGGAGTTCCATGGTCACTGGCTTTAATCAGAAGTTTGAAAGAGTTGGCAGTCTGAAAAACAGGAGAAAGGAATTTCCAAATTTAGTTTAGAAGCAGTTCCCCCATTTTGCCAGTCACGTCCACAAAGCTGGATGTTAGACCATCCCTCCCCTTATACATGGTTAACAGGTACTTAACATGTATCATGCATTAAATGATAAGAAGCTGCTCTATGTACGTCACCTTATAATCCAAGCATCCTGACAGAAGTATTGATCCTGTGGTAGGCTGAACATTAAATGTGAATCCATCTGGAAGGGGCATTTGCATACTTAAAGAATAGGACACCTGAGAATTCGCAGTGCCATCTTCATCTTTGTCCAAGGCAGTAACGTGGAAAACTGGCTTATCTAGGATGAAGAATTGAGACGTTAATAAAAGTGTAGTCTTGACATGGGGTTTCTCAAGCCTGTCTGCAGGCTTTTGGACACACAAGTACTAAGAACACCCATAACTTCTCCTGTGGCTATGGTTATCCCTGCACAGGTTCTGGCCTCCATATCTCCATATGGGTAGCATATCTGCCTAAAGTACTGTTAGACCATAGAGAGAATTATCACACTCCTGAATTTACTTCATCAAAAGCATTCACTATTTATTTATGCCAGCTCTCAGCCAGCTTCTGAGAAGCTGGCACCATGTCCACGTGTCTACACAACGCAGATTAAGTCTTTGTATTTCTAAGAGAGTCTGTCTGACCATCTTCTGTGAAGCAGCATGCATGTGCAGCTTCCAAATCCACAGTTCAGATTAGTCTGTTAAAGTCTTGGCTTTTATTTAAGAAGAAATGTCTTGAGAGTTTTTCCAGAATTTCTCCAACATTATGCTAATGTACACTGAGGTTAATCAGACAAGAAGTCAAGAGGCAGGAAATAGTCCTTCACAGGAAATAGTCCCTAAACCCAGGAACAGGTAAGTAAAACCTGGGGAGAAGAACAGTTTTAGTAAGAACGGAAAATAAAAGACAAAGAAGTTAAAAAGAGAGCAGTCACACACAAACCAGTAGCATCCCTTGTTTGGATGGCACTTACCTTTACTGTGGTTCTCTCTTATTGTAACACTATATTCCTCCTTGGGAAACTCAGGTGCATTGTCATTAATATCTTTAACCTTTATCTTGAAAAATAAAGGGGGGTCCAATGGTTCACCAGTTTTTCTGCACACAATATCGAAATGTATCTAAATGAGTAGCAACACAGATATCAGAATGGAATGAATGGTATCGCTTAGATATCAGAACGGAACAAGACACTTCCAATTTTGAAGCTGCTTCAGTCATATTTGGCCAGCATTTGGCTTTGAGTTGCATCACTAAGTCATCATTTCACCTTTCAAAGGTGGTAGATTCATAATGGTCATCCTGTGCATTAAACAATACTTTTCAAAAAATCAATACCTGGAGCTGGGTTATTTGAAATGACTGCCTAATATAAAATACATAAATATCCGTGGGGCCAGACAAAAGAATGATTTCACATGTGCTTCCCAATTCTAAGTATTTATTTGAGTATTACATTGTTTTCTCTAGTTGCATTTCTATGATGTTTTGGCTCCATATCCATGAATGTGCAGGGGATTCAATTCCGAATGCTGAATTCTCCTTTGCCACACTTTTTTCTGCTTTAAAACCAAGCCCAGAGTGTCTGCCCTGGAACAGCCATGTGTCCAGGGAGGGGGGAAGAGAAAGCTCTCCAAAATGTATCTTTTCAGTATGGAAGGCGAGACCTTGCACAGAAAGGCACATGGAACTATCAATTGGGCACAGTTAATCCACAGAGACACAAACAGAAATCTTCACAGAATAAACACAAGGAGACCACAACTGAAGATTTTTTGCAAGAGGAAAACAAACCCACACTCACATATTTCATTCATACACTTGTTATCACATTTCTTTCATTACACTTACTGCTTATGAACACTTTTTTGCTTTTTAAGGAGAAACATATGCTTACTCTTATGTAAAGTTACTGTAATACAGCTTTGCAGCTCCTCACGCATTATCTTTTTTTTTTTTTTGTAATGCATAACTATTTGCTTCCATTCTCTTGATAAGGAGTTTTTGGGTTTACAACTCTGGCCACTATAGCTGTAACACAATTTGAATTTCAGGATGACCTTTTCATTTTTTAGATTATGATCAAGGGTCATACCAAAAATAAGATAGAAAAGAAGTGTACAGATATTTGTGGAAGTCCAAACATGCCACAAAGATTTATAATCGATAGTGATGTGGAAGTTACCTATTGGTCTCTGCTACAATAATCATCCCAGCATTTCTTTAGAGGTTCAAAATAAGGAGGTTATAAAAATACACACTTAAAATTCTTATAGGTGTGTCTCATTCTTGTCAAGCCTTCAGCCATGAGAAAGCGACTAACGTTTGCAAATAGTTTTAAGTATTTCTTTAAAGTGTGTTACCTGAAAAGTTGGGGTCTTTTCTCTGTCAATGGTACAAAGTACATACACATGTCCATTTGCATCATCGTCTATAGAAAACAATCCAATCTCTGGAGATTCATCTACCCCAGGTCCACTGATTAAATATTTTACTGATGTATTAAATGATTTGTTATTGAACAGCTTTTGAAAAAAGAAATAGCACAAAGCAGTGTGAGTAGAGAAGACAGAACAGAAATAAAAAGAATTTAGATCAATTCTCTTCCTGTCCACCTTCTCTTTGCAGATGGGGCCTTGCCTGCAGGCTTGGTCTGGGACAACTCGACATCCTTCTGGGCTGCAGCATCACTACTCTATGCACAATGTGCACATACACAGCTCTGTGCGATGACTCTTGCCTCTCCTGCTCTATAGTCTTCTTTCCCCTGAGTATGCCTGCAGCTTCCCATAGAAAGCAGCAGTATTCCCCCACCACCACCACACAATTCTACCCAACTCTGTGTAAATAAGACAACTTCAAACAAGTAAGTTTTTCAAAAAGGTGCCGTTTGATGCACAGTTCTTGCCCTCTCCTACCTTTGATGTTTTATTGTACAATCTGTGTGAGGTTCAAGAAGGTTGTTTCTACCTGTCCAGCATGTTTTGGGAACGGTCCTTTGTCCTCCTCTTGAACATCAATGGTGGTGATAACCCAGGTCGTTTTCATACGCTGTAGAGGATGTAGACTGTCTAACTGGTAAGAATCTACCCACTATTGGATAAAGAAGTGTATTTAGTGTCATAGTTTGCATATTAAGTTGACTATCTGTTGTTACATAATACTGACTACCAACCTGAATATTCTTCTTTTGGATGGCTTGTCTTAAACTGAAATTTTCAATTTCATGAGAAAAACTGTTGGCAGCAGTAACCTTGTGAGAAAAAAAAAAGGTGATTGTGAGAAGCGTGGTTAACTAGAAACCATTGGTATGTTGTCTAGGAGGAATTTGGCTTCACAGAAACATATTAGTCCAGTTTTGACAGCATTTTATTACATTGTATCTAACCCTGGAAACTCCACAAATATCATCCATTTAATTCCAAATCAATCGGCATGAGAGATTGGATACTAATTTCTCTGGTCAGGTGATGCCAGTCCCAGAAACATGCAAGCACAGCATCTAACAGTCCATGGTATTATCTCTATGGCTTTTCTCAAACCAAATATCTCCAGTTTTTGAACATTCACCTCTGCCTCTCCGTTTCTAGTGCTCCTTCAGAATTGTCTAGTATTGGCAGGACATAAATCTACTACCAGAAAAAGTTACGTCTGGGAAGCATTTCAGGTTCTCAGAGACTCTGTCCTGTGACTGTAAGTGTCTCAAACACAGCTGATTTACCAGAAGACAAAGCAAAGTCTCTACTCCAGATGAGTAATATAAATTGTTGAGAATGGTGACTGCACCTTAACTGGCAGGATTTGCCCTTTTATAAGCACAAGCCTCCTGCATGGGCTTCAAACAGTGCTTTTTACTTGAAAACTTTCACCACAAAGAAGTATGACAGTACTCAAATCACACTATTGCCATTAGCTCACACGTAACCTGCACACCTTCCTCCAAGTTCTCACTGCTTTCATTGGAAAGCTTGGGGGTTTATGACTCATTCCATTAGATGTCTCCAGTGGCACTGAAAAAAACGAAGTGGAGCTCTTCCTGCATAGACTTGGGCAAAGGTCAGGCCTTTACCCCACAACCTTTTTCTGAAGAAACAAATACTTATAAAGTTGCCATGGTTATAAACTGCTCACCAATAACGCTTCAGAGCTATTCTGTAAAGCTGTTTTATGACCTGGGGAAAACCTCCATCATGTAAAAACAGCAAGGAAGGCTTTAACTTGGCACTTGCGTGTAGTAGTTACCAGCTTCGTTCCAGGTTCAGCTCTGCCAGCTCAGTTAAACTTTGTGCTGGACCCCCTGGACAAGCTGCTTTCCTCTCTGTGTATGTGTAGCTGCTTTTAATTACATTGGAAGCTTCAATTGTGTATTTTATGGCTTCCACACTCCTCCACGCACACCAGTTGCACAGCAACGGCTCAGGCCATATCAGTTCCAGACGGTGTCACTGCTAGAAAGGAACAACGTGGTTCAGGCCCACGAACCCCACAGAAGTACTCGTGGAAATGGCACTGAATTACTGCGGGGGACCATTAATCCAGCAGAGCCAACACCAGGCACCAGTGCCCTCTGCCAGTCATCAATACCCTGGAAGGGCATGCCTACCCTACCCAGAGCAGGAGGAGCAGAGGGCCCCCGCTCCAGGAAACCCGCTCCAGGAGACCCGAGCCCGCTACCTGGGGGCAGAGGAGCCACCACCCTCTCTCGGAGGCGCCGCGCGGGGACAAACGGAGCCCCCGGCCCCCGCGGGGAGGGAGCGCAGCGCCCGCACCTACCTGCAGGAGAAGCAGCGCGGCGAGCAGCGCCATGGGACGCGGGCAGCCGAGCAGAGCGGAGACGCGGAGCGCAGCGGGGACGCGGAGCGCGGGAAGGTCCCGGCCCCGGGCAGCGCGGAGCCGCGGGAGGCGGGACCAGCGCGGGGCCGGCCCGCGCAGGGAGCTGCCCCCGTACCCCGCCGTCACTGGGCTAGTTCCTTGGAACTTTTTACAGTGGCTTATTACGGCCGACATTCTTTTCCCTGAGCAGTTACCTGCGGTTTCACTGGCATTCACAGGGGAATACTTCCGCCTCGTCGGGCAAAATAAAATTAAAAAGAAAAAAAAAAAAACTGTTGATTCTGTAAAACTGAAATGACTCAAAGCAAAGCTCGTTCATCCTTTGGTGTTTTTTTCAGTTTGCAGCCGCCGCATTAAGTATCACACAAATCAAGTGTGTCGTTACTGCATTTTTTATGGCCATTATACAGCTAGAATAAAACATGTGGCTTTCCTTGGCAGTAACTTGGAAATGCCATTTCCTAATAACCGATTCACAGTTGTCTGCAAAAATGCAAACATGCAACTTTATATTTAATGGGAGCTACTTTTATCTGCCGTGCCCACAAGCGCTCCTTTTATATTACTTTGGACTTTGAACCAAGAACAAGTTCTGGAACATCTTACTTGAAAGCTTGATACAGACACCACTAGATTGTCCCGTGCAATCCAAAAGCCATCAAGCAAGTATGAATTTGTACACCTGAAGCTGAACTTCCCGCCCAGCTTGTGAAACATACATTTTAAATAAAACTACATAAAGAAGAAGGAAATGAAAAATTAAGTCTCCTAAAACCATGTAAAAAGAAGACTGAGTGGCAGAGAGTATGGTGAAGGTCCTGGCTTCTATGAAAACAACTTCCACAGCATTTTCCATTCTCCTGCATTGCTTTTGCTGGGCACAGGGAGGTTTATTCTTTTTTAGAATGGGAAAATAATTAATCTAGTGTTCTGGAAGTTGTGAAAGGAAGACTTAGAGGAGAACTGATCTTCTGCTCAGGGGAGAAGAAAAGCAATAGATCATGTCAAACATGCCACAAGGTTTTAAATAAAAGCGGGTGTGAGGAGGAAAGCAGGCAGATGATCTTCTGAGATTCACTATTAACAGGGCAAAAAGTAACAGGCTTAAGTAACAGCGCAGGATAGGGTGGTTTAGACATCAGGAAAACATCAAATAGCAAGAACACTCTGATTGTAAAATTCTTGAGTGCTATCTCACAGAAGAGTTTTGTAGTGTTTAATATAAAGATTACAGAAATAGCAAAGCAAAGGGATTTTCAGCGATAGGAAATGCCATTTTTTCCCCTTTGGCTCTTTCTCCCTTCATTTTCCTCTTGATTAGTCTCAGGTGAACATATGAACATGCTGTACATGAAATTAAGTTAAACATACTTATCCATGTATACTAGCCACATGAGAATGTGGTTCCCTGCAAGCATCTACGCACATCTTTGCTGTTCTTTGGATCACGTTCTAAGTGTCCTGGAGATTATAACAGAGAATGTGAAACTCATTGATTGGTGCATTTTTTAAAAAATGTATGAATACCATGAAATAAGTTTTTCCTATTTTCACCTATTATGATGCCTTAACACAGCCATTACAGAAGGGACTGCCATGTAGAGTAGAAATAACCACACAGCTTTAACTACCTAGCTTGCCCCTCAGCAGCACTACAGCTGAGATATGCTGAGCTGCAAGCTCTAGCCCACACTGCAGTAAAGAAATTCTCTAAAATAAAAATTCAGAGGTGCCATCTTGTGGATTGTTGGAGGTTGGCTTAAAGACCATGGGCATAAGTCCACTGAGCAGTTGTACGAGCAGAGTGTGTTCTAGCAGTTTAGCATAAGCAGGCTTTTAGCATAACTAGGCCTTAGTTGAAACTGCTGACACCCAAGGATTGTGGACATGTGGTTGTCTGAGAAAGGTCACATTCCCATGAGTGAGATGAAGAACGTGCATTATGAAGAACCGGCTACTGTGTAGCAATGCAGGGACGGACGGACCGGCTGTCATGTAGCAATGCAAGGACAAGACTGTATGTGAAGAACTGGCTATTGTGTAGTAATAGAACTGGCTATTGTGTCGTAATGCAAGGATAGACTGATCTTGTAGTTAAAAGTAACGTGTTAGCAGAAACTAGCTGAACCATGTATCAACTATGAAACCACTTACCAACCGCAGGAATGCAGAAGGCATGAAGTTTCGCATACGGGCAGTAACCAATCAGCAGAGTATTATTTGCATATGTATGATTGGGCTTGCATATTTATGATTAAGCTTGCATATGTATGATTGAGCTACATAAATAGGGATAGCACAATTGCAATAAACGAACAATGCTTTATCACTCACATTGAGTCGACCTGCGTGTTCCTTCGCCACTCGCAGTGGATGATGAAAAAAATTACAACTGAGTAACAGGCAGTATCTCACTTTTAATATAGTAAATATACAGTAACTTTGAATTACAAGATCACCTTCCAATGAAATTACTAGAAAAAATATCCACAAAAAGTTCAAATAAATAAGAACACATGATTACCAACATCAAAAGCTGGGCTGCAAATTCACAGTTAATCAAGTTCCAGTCTTTCCAGATATCAAGCGGTCTGTTCAACTATTTTTCAGGAGAAAACCCACTAATGCCAATGAGTGCAACAAAGGCTCAATACCTTTAAAATAAGGCAAAAAATAGTACATTATAAGCAATTTCATACTGTAGAAATTTCAACTATAATATCAGATCCAAAAAGGTATCACATACTGACTGAAAAAACTGTCAAAATACTCTCAAACTTCTAACAAAAATAATTTAAATAGCAAATACAAGATAGAGGTAACTCAAACAACAATAAATGAAACACAGAAACAACACCTGGGAGTGCTGGTGGACAACAGGCTCACCATGAGCCAGCAGTGTGCCCTTGCGGCCAGGAAGGCCAATGGCATCCTGGGGTGCATTAAGAAGAGTGTGGCCAGCAGGTCGAGGGAGGTGATCCTCCCCCTGTACTCTGCCCTGGTGAGGCTGCATCTGGAGTACTGTGTCCAGTTCTGGGCTCCCCAGTACAAGAGAGACAGGGAACTACTGGAGAGAGTCCAGCGGAGGGCCACAAAGTTGATTAGGGGAGTGGAGCATCTCTCTTATGAGGAAAGGCTGAGAGAGCTGGGTCTGTTCAGCCTGGAAAAGAGAAGGCTGAGAGGAGATCTGATCAATGCTCACAAATATCTAAAGGGTGGATGTCAAGAGGACGGGGTCAGACTCTTCTCAGTGGTGCCCAGCGACAGGACAAGGGGCAATGGGCACAAACTGGAACACAGGAAGTTCCACCTGAACATGAGGAGGAACTTCTTTACTGTGAGGGTAACAGAGCACTGGAACAGGCTGCCCAGAGAGGTTGTGGAGTCTCCTTCTCTGGAGATATTCAAAACCCGCCTGGATGCGTTCCTGTGCAACCTGCTCTAGGCTAACCTGCTTTAGCAGGGGGGTTGGACTAGATGATCTCTAGAGGTCCCTTCCAACCCCTACCATTCTATGATTCTATGAACACAAGCAATAATGGGATTACAGTTTAGTCCCACGAAATAAGCATAACCATCCTGTGCAGCAATACACCCCACTTCCATCATCTTGGGCACAGGTCAGCAGCAAAAAGCAGAGCGGCACTGGCAGCACACAGGCAGGATTGCTGGGAGCTACGGTCACAGCATCCTCGGACAGGCATCAGTGGGAGATGAGAGCTCCCTACTTCTGGCAATCCATTTGCTTTAAACTCAACTTCCTCAGAAAGGATACTGCTGAGGCTTTTTGCTCTATGAGAAGCATTATCACCCCACAACTCTGAATTCGTACCAGCGAACGTAATCTCTCATTTGGAAAGAAAAATGCAGTCTGCTTTATCAGCCTTAACAAGTGGTCACCCCACGATTTGGGATACTGAACCAGCAGCAGGGATTGAGTCTTCCTTGCAACACTTCCACTTGCGGAACATGTGAAGCCCCTCTTCCCAGAATGGTACACACTGCTCACACAACAATAACCCCTCTTTGGAGCATAAAGTCTGAGGGAGTAACTGCAGAAGCTTCATACCTATACTGCTAACAGAACGAGCATCTGGAGGCATTCTGCAGAGACTTCAGAAGCTGTTGTTTATAACCAAGAGCTACTATAAGGTGTGAAGGGGTGTGGGGGATGTAAACTTTAAATAACCACAGTATTCCACTGCAGAGATGCAAGTAATGAAGAAAAAAGAAACACGTCAGGATAAAAACAATATTGTTTTAGAACTCTTCATGTTATGCATTAAAAATACAGTATAGCATTACTAAGGAAAACAATTTATACATATTGGAGTAAAATTCTGTTTCTTCACATCTTTCTAACAGGGTAATTTCATTGAAAACAACAGAGTTCAAAGTTTATACTAGTATAACTGAAGTAGAATCTGGCTAATTATTTAAAATGCAACCTGAGTGTATTGGTTTTGTAGGTAGTACTGCAGAACATTAAAACTTTATATTCTCTAGAAAAAAAAATCATTCTGTTTAAATATCTCGCATCACAGTAAATTTGTTCTTCAAGAAGCATTGTCAGTGTTAGGCTTAGACACACATATGATCATATTGATAAACACAGTGAAAAAAATACAAATAGCCACAAAACCACTGTGCTGTGCAAGTATTTTAATTCCGAACTGAATATATTTGATGGAATAAACTTTTCTGCTATATTCAGAAGTGCTTCTAAAGACAATATGCATCAATACAAAATGAAGGAAACAAATCACAGTCCTCTTCACAAAAGGAGCTCTTTTTATCTATAGGCCCAGAACAAGCAAAAACCACAAGCAAAAGGGCTGCACCATAAAATCCAACCCTTGCAAGTCTGCTCACGCTACGAACTATTTGTTGAGGCAAACCCAGAATTTCTCTTTCTGTATGTGAACAAAGAAGACCGTGTAAGAAGTATCAAATCAATGAACAAAAATTAGACTTGTGTGATTATCGTGCAACATGCTTACTTGGCCAGATCACAGCCAGAGCTTAATGATGAACAAGTATTCAGACTTATTTTAAGTGGCATCCCCATCTCTATGTGCTTAACTTTTTAGTCTCCAACATCACATTCACGTCGACCAGATCACAAGCACTATATTAAAACAAAACTTTCCTAGGTCTGTGAGAAAAAAAAACTTTTCTCAGTGCCAATCAATCACCTTTGCTCTGGTCAAAGCTGACTGAAACACTATTTATTTATTCTTAGGGTGATCACGCAAAACGTGCCTGTATCTACATGCCCTTCTTGTAACCTACGAAAGCATCAATATAGAGTAACATTTCAGAGGAAAACGTAGCGTACACTAATATTCAGTGCTGTAACAACATGCTAAATTAATTAATGCATCTAACAAAATTTGTTTTTAAAAACTGCTATTGTGATTATTGACTTGATCCAGCTCACTTTGATGGGGGCTTACGATAGTGCACTAAACCCATGTACTAAAATTGTGCACTAAAGTAGTGCTTATTGGCAAGAGCAGTCCTACTTTCACTCCCGTTAATGCGAATCAGGAAAATCTGGCTAATGAAGGCTCACAGAACGTAGCCAAAGCTTGAAATTCTAGCACTGGATGCAAGAACTGTTCATCTAAAAAAAGCTGAAATACAGGATGAGTCTGGAACAAAACAAAAGGATGAAATAGCAACAATAGAACGTGCTGGTCCTCTGCATTTGCTGGTGTTGAATGCCATCCTCTAGGTTTCACCACACCTCTGACACAGCCAATTTATTTGACCTTTGAGCATGTCAGACTGTTTCAATTTAATTGCATAGAGCTGAGTACACATGCATCTACAATTCATTTTAACTGTAACCTCACAAATACTGAATATGGAAGTATAATACTGTACATTACACTTGTTTCCTTTACCAATTTATAATTTCACATTTGGTCTCCAGTAGACTAGGAAAAACCACTATAAATATTTCTTAGACTATTCCTGAGCAGTGTTTTTATGTACTGTAAAATATTACAGTTTATTACTACTTTTATTAATATTTTCACAATTTAAACTACATATAAATCCATGCTTTGAAATTTTACAAAGCTGAAGATCTGGTAGGCACAATGAAAGAACAGAAACAGCTGAGCATCTTAAAACCAAGATGAGACCAACAAGAGAAGTGCAATTTAACTATATACATAACGTACTCTTTAGTATTTGCTACTTCATTTTCTATCACAATGTGAAGGATCCAATTGTAAAATCTGGTCCGTCAGACCTCAGCTCACTTCTCGCAGACAGCTCACTGTGACTGGTGGCTGAGGATGAAGTTAATGCTGCTCGGTATTTCATTTTAAAATCAAAGTACAAAACATCCTCTAGAATTTCATCTTTAACAACATCGTGACCCCAGCTGCTGTGGTTGATTTGAAATTGTAACAGCTGAACTGACACTTGAATACTCACTGAGCTATCCTTCATATTCTCTTGTAGCTCACAGAAACCAGAGAAAACAGAGGGTCCAAGGATAGGACCCAATCCTGGTTGTACAATTCCTTTCTGCATTTCCTGATGTCACTTCACTAAACCTTCAAACAAGAAGCCAAGCTAACTGAAGTAGACTGGACCACGGGATAAATAAGTCCTCTTGGGTGACTGAAAATAGGTATCTTTTGTATCAAAATATATCTTTCCTTGAACTTACAACAGCCTTTAAATTCATCTCTTAAGAGCCTATTTTTATGTTTTGAGAGGCTACCAGTTCTGAAAATTAAGCCACAAAGTCTCTAGTAATAACCTCATTTTGCATTCATCATAAATATCCATGTGCAATTTGAAATTTGGTCATTTCCTCTAAATGACAAAAAGGATCAAGGCTTACAAAATGAACTTCAAGGAAAGCTGTCTGTAAACACAGTGAAGATTTCTGGGTATAAAAATACGCATTCCATTTTCTTAATCTGTCACTACTGAAGCTGCCTATTCCTAACAATATTTTGTCTTAAAAAGAATCCTTTCTGCATTAAAATACTTCAAAACATTATCTCCATTCTTCTTACAAAAATAATAAATATCCAATTCATAAAAAAAATCCATCATCTTTTGTGAAGAAATAGTTTTGACTTTGCATAGATAAGCATGCTCCATTATTTTATAAAAACAGTTAAGCCCTTTTCCACCAGAAAACACCACCACCACACCTTTCTCACAAAACAGCACATCTGTTTAAGAAAAAGAGCGTGGATCCCGTTCTCTCAAATACACCAAGGTATAAGAAACACCACCGACTTCAATGGACTTCAACTGGTGCAAATAGGAGGGCATGTTATAATTATATGTTTCTCTAAACTTTCATGCTCTGCTATTATCTTCATTGAGCAATCGTAAATATTTTGGAGGAAGGACCAATGGAAGACACTTGCCTTCAGGGAAAAGACTTCCTGCTGGCCTTGCTGGCTTAAGATCAAATGTATTGAAAAGAACAGTGCTGACTTAGAACCATGCATCAGGAACATATTTTCTCAGGTTCTTCCTATGAAGAAAACATGACCCTTCTGCATTGGCCAATTCCAGCAGTCAAGAAGCATCAACATTTACTAATGAATTTTTCTTCATTTAAATTTGTGTGATGGTTGCTTTGTGCCATTAGATTTTATTTTCTTGTCCCCTATTGGATTTTTAGAAGGAACATAATTGTTGGCATTCCCATTTTTCTTTGGATTTGTACACACATATGTTTTTAAGCCTTTGATGGGAGCAGATGAGCCATTAAACACTGGGATTTGCTTAGGGGGTCTGATATTACCAACACTCTGAATTTTAGAACTGTTCTCAGAGGGCTGCATATTGAGAAACTGTTGCTTTGCAGTTGGGGTTTTTTTCAGTTCACTCCTTCCTTCACCAGATTGTCTCTGAGAAGACAGTGCACATCCCATTCTCTCAGAAGGTTTCAAGTGACCTGGATGAGAATATAACCGGCGATTTTCTTCACAGTATGAATCTCCCCTGTGAGCTGAATAGCTCCTGGGCAGCTTTGTAACACTTTCCTGGGGAACTACTTGTTTGGTAGGTAAAGGGCTGAGCAATGCTTTGCCTTTGCCAGGGCTTTTTAGTGTACGGATGGAGCCGGGAGTAGTCTGTGGCATGGCTTTGGCTGCCTTTCGTCTCTCATTCTGTACAGTCCGCATTTGCAGCCATTCCAGCTGCAAAAGGCGATCAATGAATTTCTCAAGAAATCCTGTTGGCTTTGGTCGAAATTCAGTTTTACCCTCTACATTAACAAAGATGGCCAGTTGCTTCAAGTTCCATGAGTTGAAAGGGGGTGGCAGGAAGTCTGGGTAGTAATACTCTGATTCTTTAAAACTCGTACCAGGGACATGTTCCAAACAACCTGGATCAATTTCTTCAGCTCTGAGAACGAGTTCTGGTGGTGTGCAGGGAGATGGGGGAATGGGAATCCTTTCTGAATCGGAGAGATCACTGGCACTATCATCTTCAGCATCTTCTTTAATAATTTGTACTGATTCAAGATCAAGGAACATTTCATCTAAAGATGCTTCTTGCCATTTAGAAGAGCACGGACTGACTTCAGCAACATGTTCTTCATTTTTCTTTTCCAACTGTTCTTTTTTACTGCCATAAAAATGTTGCATTGGGACATCTTTAACCCTACAGAAACTACCTTGTGTGCTGCCCTTTATGCTAGGAGGGATTCTGTGCAGGAAAGATTTATTTTGCCTTCTTTCCGGGAGACTCCTCTTTGGTCCTTGTACTCCATGCAGTGATGTGCAAACACTTGTGATCCTAAATAAAAAGAAAGATCGTATCCTGTTAGAATGATCAATGTTTTTGGAACAACATTTTATAAAGGTCTTGCTACCTCCTTCAAGGACATAGATCTACATGAATGAAGCTAAAATTGGCATGGAAACTTAGTAATGAGGTAAAACTAATATTTTTTGGCAGAGATAAAACTGCCTACCACTGAATTTTTTTTGTTTTATTCTGATTTTGCCTGAGAACTCACTAAGTAAGTTTCCATATTGATAACTTATTGTCCTCATAAACGCTGAATTCTGGAACCAGTTAAGTGAAAGGCAAAACAGAGAAGCCATGATTTCATCACAAGCATTTTATATACCAGTTTGAAATGTCTACAAATTAAACACACAATCTTAACATAAAATTACCTTTTTTGCTGAGCATTGTCATCCAGCTGGTTTCTTCCCTTCTTAAAAATACTTGGTTGGTTACCATCTTGAGTGTCATGGGAAGTCTGAAAAGATATGAAAGCATGTGATGTTACTAAGAAGCTGGCACAAACAAAGCATCCTTTTTCTGTAAACAAAACAAAAAAAAAGAAGCAATTATTTACCTTTTCACTGGCACTTGATATATTTTTGCCTAATCTTCCAGGAGAAGATTTCACATGAGAAATTGGTTTATCTAATCCTTTGGTGCTCGGATGGCTTTTTCCATTACTGTAACTAGCAAGGATTAAACAGAATATCACGTATAAATAGCAACGTATATGATCATCAGAATGATGAATCGTATATATTGAATACAATAAAAGTTTAGAGTGCAATTCAGTTTAAAATAGAGAGAGAGAGTGGATTGCAACTATTCTTAAAGTTCATCAGAACTATGCCATGGTCACTTGGGGTTTTTTTATACTACTAATGCAAAGTGAATAATTCAGTCAGATGATATAATAATAGACTTGGTCCTTATATGGAATCCTCTATCAGAGGATCCCAAAGTTACTTTGGGGATAATAAACAGTAAATATTAGAGACTACATATTTAACTACTGCTTTCTAGAGTACCTGGTACGTGGCCCTACCGCAATTTAACAAAATTAATTCTAAGTACAACACAAAGACCACTGCAAGCCAAATCTTGCTTGCCTTTCTCATTTGCATAGTCTCAACAAAATTTAAGAGATTATTCCTATGAAGTGGAGTGCAAGTGAGCAGGGAGCATACAGTCTATTCTGATATGAATACAAACTATTTCACAACAAAGGCAGGCACAAACAAAACTCACCATTTCATGTTATACTGGGGTTGTGGAAATATGCAAGCAAAAGGAATGTCATTACTGATCTGGACAGCTTAAAACTAAAATGCACATTCCATCAATTGCATCAGATAAATTTCTGTGTAAGCAAACAGAATCATTAAATCAGTGTATTCTGTAAGAACCAGAAAACACTGTTTGGTCCATAAACAAGAAATATTACTGATTTTATAAAGCAAAGCTTTAAAATGTCACTTTAGAACAGGAACAAGCAAACTGTACCCTCCTGGTCTAATCTCATTTGACTGCAGTTCAGTTAATTTGTCAGGCTGTACATCCTGTTCACAGTTTTTATGTCAGTAGAGTCAGATTTTGTTTTAAAAAACATGATTTCACCAATTCACGAGTTTATAAAAGAATGAAAGTTAGTCTTGTGCCTCCAGCATTGATGCAGTCACCTCTGCCACTTTGTGACCTGCATGATCATCCTGCACAATCATTTCTGTCGCAGTGGATCAGAGGAAAGAATGAGAATCTGAACAGTACAGCCATGCACTTAACTGATCTACAGTATTTAGAAATTTCTGTAACTAGAAAGAGCAAAAATAATTTCCTTACTTTACCATTCCTTTGTGGTTTTCATTGATTCGGCTTTCCCTTTTCTGTGTCTCTCCATGCAGTAATAAGGGATATTCTTGAATGCCTGGTCCCATTATCAGTCTTTTTAAAGGGTATCTGCACCTTTATTTTTACATAACCTTCAAACAACTCCAGTCTTTTGGGTTCGCAGGACACAGCACATGAAATGCAAACATCACCACTTCCTAGAGGGAGGTAAACAAACACGATGCACATTCCTCCCAACATGATTTATTTTTAAAGCAGTAAGATACACGTAATCAGCTACCAAACGGTACTGGGAAACACTGTCCCCTTCCCCAGCACTTGCTGAATGGGCACCAGCATCATTCGCCTGATGGTGGCAGACCCATGCCAAGCTGTCCGCACCCACGCACTGCACGGGGAGCCGAGCAGCCAGCCAGCCTCTCTCAGGCACAGCCTGGCACCAAGACTGCAGAGCACAGCGGGGCAAAGCCAGCCCCGGCTGCAGGCACCGGCCGTGCTGCGGGAAGCCCAGCTGTGGCTGCAGCCTCCCAGACCCAGCCTGCCAGGCAGCGCCGGAACTGCACCCGTACCACGGGAGGCTGAGCCAGCCGCCCCGCAGACCACGGAGCTCTTGCCTTGTGGTTTACAAGCCAAGATTGTTGGTAAAATACAGAAAAACACCTGAGGGTACAGCAGGTTAGGAGAGCTACTGTTCATTGCATAACGTGCTCATCTTCGTTCTGTTCCTCCTGCGCAGTACCGCATGTATTGACTGGAGCCAAGTATCACAGACAAATGGTGGGTGTTTCTGCTCTTAACAAGAGCATTCCGTTTGCATCAAGTTGTCATTTTTGCGTCAGAAAATGCACTCTTCCTATAGTCAAATATGCAAATTTTGTATCAAATACTTGGGTTTTTTCTTCTTTCAAAACAAATATCTCAGTACTCATAGGTTCCTACTAAAAATACTCAGAGCAGAATTTGTAGCATTCTTTCATTTTCCAGAAACTGCATTCCCATACCAGGCTGCACGGAGACGACAGCACCACCAGACCTCTCTCCGCTCACCTTTCAGTTTTGTCGCTGTGCTATTTTATTTATACATTCATAGCCGTACCTATTCACATAGGTCCAGCCCTGTGTCCCGCCCGCCCCCTCCCCTCGCCTCCCGGCCGTCCCCCACGACTGTTCCCGGCGCCCGTCAGATCCCAGCGGCCGGGACCCGGGGCTTTCCCACACCGCCCTCTCGCACACGGCGGGGAGCTCACCGGCTCACCAGACCGTGGAACGCAAGGGCGGCTTCAGGCCGGTGTCGTGGCCGAGCCGGGCCCCGCTCCGCGCCTTCCGGCTAGCTGCCACCGTGCTCCGTAACGACGACGACTGGAGGGCAGCTCGTTAACTCACGAACAGNTTACCATTCCTTTGTGGTTTTCATTGATTCGGCTTTCCCTTTTCTGTGTCTCTCCATGCAGTAATAAGGGATATTCTTGAATGCCTGGTCCCATTATCAGTCTTTTTAAAGGGTATCTGCACCTTTATTTTTACATAACCTTCAAACAACTCCAGTCTTTTGGGTTCGCAGGACACAGCACATGAAATGCAAACATCACCACTTCCTAGAGGGAGGTAAACAAACACGATGCACATTCCTCCCAACATGATTTATTTTTAAAGCAGTAAGATACACGTAATCAGCTACCAAACGGTACTGGGAAACACTGTCCCCTTCCCCAGCACTTGCTGAATGGGCACCAGCATCATTCGCCTGATGGTGGCAGACCCATGCCAAGCTGTCCGCACCCACGCACTGCACGGGGAGCCGAGCAGCCAGCCAGCCTCTCTCAGGCACAGCCTGGCACCAAGACTGCAGAGCACAGCGGGGCAAAGCCAGCCCCGGCTGCAGGCACCGGCCGTGCTGCGGGAAGCCCAGCTGTGGCTGCAGCCTCCCAGACCCAGCCTGCCAGGCAGCGCCGGAACTGCACCCGTACCACGGGAGGCTGAGCCAGCCGCCCCGCAGACCACGGAGCTCTTGCCTTGTGGTTTACAAGCCAAGATTGTTGGTAAAATACAGAAAAACACCTGAGGGTACAGCAGGTTAGGAGAGCTACTGTTCATTGCATAACGTGCTCATCTTCGTTCTGTTCCTCCTGCGCAGTACCGCATGTATTGACTGGAGCCAAGTATCACAGACAAATGGTGGGTGTTTCTGCTCTTAACAAGAGCATTCCGTTTGCATCAAGTTGTCATTTTTGCGTCAGAAAATGCACTCTTCCTATAGTCAAATATGCAAATTTTGTATCAAATACTTGGGTTTTTTCTTCTTTCAAAACAAATATCTCAGTACTCATAGGTTCCTACTAAAAATACTCAGAGCAGAATTTGTAGCATTCTTTCATTTTCCAGAAACTGCATTCCCATACCAGGCTGCACGGAGACGACAGCACCACCAGACCTCTCTCCGCTCACCTTTCAGTTTTGTCGCTGTGCTATTTTATTTATACATTCATAGCCGTACCTATTCACATAGGTCCAGCCCTGTGTCCCGCCCGCCCCCTCCCCTCGCCTCCCGGCCGTCCCCCACGACTGTTCCCGGCGCCCGTCAGATCCCAGCGGCCGGGACCCGGGGCTTTCCCACACCGCCCTCTCGCACACGGCGGGGAGCTCACCGGCTCACCAGACCGTGGAACGCAAGGGCGG
Source organism: Steatornis caripensis (assembly GCA_013398225.1). NCBI lineage: Eukaryota > Metazoa > Chordata > Aves > Caprimulgiformes > Steatornithidae > Steatornis > Steatornis caripensis. Next base: position 66,471 of record VZSC01008668.1, on the reverse strand, counting down.
CTTCAGGCCGGTGTCGTGGCCGAGCCGGGCCCCGCTCCGCGCCTTCCGGCTAGCTGCCACCGTGCTCCGTAACGACGACGACTGGAGGGCAGCTCGTTAACTCACGAACAGCCTCCACGCGTTTTCCGCCTTTCCTCCCCGCCCAGCGCCCAGCCCCCTCGCCACCGCCGCCTCTCGTCCCGCCAGCCCCGTGCCCAGTACCTGCCTCCGTCTCAGCTGCCACCGGCAACTAAGGGCAGGTCGAGAGCAGCGACGTCAGGCGAGCAGTGCGCAGGCGCGCGGCGGCGGCGCGCACGGGTCGTTCCGTTCGCGCGGCGCGGCGCGGGGAAGGAGGGATGAGCTCCGCGCATGCGCCGCCGATGAGGGGAGCGTACGCTGCAGCGGTTGTGCCGGGGCCCGCTGCCCGCTGCCGGGGCCGTGCGGGGCGGCCGTCCCGGGCCGGGGGCCGCTGCCGCCGCAGGCGCGGGCTGGGCCTTGCCTCGCCTTACCGCGGGGCGGAGGGAGGGCTGTGCAGCTGATGTGGGCTGTAGAGTGCCCAGACGCGGATCCCTCCCTCTCCAGGCACAGCACCGAGCCTGCCGCCGCAGCCCCGCCCGACAGCCTCCGCCGCGGCAACCCCCGCGCTCCCTCCAGCCTCAGCAGTAGCCTCGGCTCCGCTTCCATCCCGCCCTACAGCCTCCCAGCCTTCCCCAGCCTCGACAGCCCTCGCGAGTCACCCAGCATCCAGTGTGACAGCCTGGAGTGTCCCTGCTGCTGCAGGAGCGTGGGCTCGGTCGGTGTCTGCGAGGACAGCCTGCAGGCCCCCCTCACCGTGTGTAACGGCCGAGGGTGCTCCACGGTGCGCCACAGCAACTCCCAGGCATCCAGTGACCTCTCCGACAGCCTGGAGTCCTTCGGTGTCCAGCATGACAGCCTGCAGTCAGTCTCCAGCCTGCATGAGAGCTTCACGTCCTCCAGCATGAAGGGTGATAGCCTTGAATCCCTTTCCAGCCTGAGCAGCACGTCCACCAGCCAGCACAGCGGCCTTGAGTTTACCAGCCAGTGAGACTGCCTTCGTCTCCCCCTACAATGCACTAGCCTCTGGTTCACGTCCAGCTACTGTGAGAGCTTCCAAGTTTCTGCCCTTTGTTCAGCAGGCAACGTTGTTCCAGTTGATTCTTGCTGCATGCAGTGCAGCAACCTGAAATACTGCCCGTGGCTGCCATTCCCAAGTTACATGCTTCAGCGAGGCAGTGCTCATTATTATCTGCAGTGCTAACACTGATTTTTTTGTCATCGGTTAAGAATGGAGGCACCTGGTCCTTGGAGGAATCCCAGCTACCTCTCTGATCTCTATCAGAACATGTTACGGGCTGAAGAAGCATCGGGACGAGGGCAGCAGCAGCCCTTAGCAGTCCATACAAGTAGCAGCATGACTCTTCGGAGCAGTACCCCAGCCAAGGGGGGCCCCCAGCCAAATAAGCTTCAGAGTAGCACTTCCTCCAGCTGCGATCCGGCTTTACGGCCTATCATACGCCGCCGAGCAAGATCTTTGCCTACATCGCCTGAAAGAAGGAAGCGAGCAGCAGTGCAGTGTCAAGTTCCTGGTTGCCAGAGTGGTATGAACAGGGTGAGATTTGCTGATGCTTTGGGCTTGGAGCTCACTGAAGTGAAAGTCTTCCACTCTGGGGAGGATCCATCAATCCCCTTGCATGTCCTTTCCAGGCTCTCCATAAACTCAGACCTCTGGTACAGCAGGTCGGACTTGGAGTTTACCATGCAGTGCTTGGTCCCTGACTTCCAGCAGCCTGCAGACTGTGTGGATTTCTCCTCCCGACTTCAGGAGCAGCAGGTGTGTCTTGAACGAGTGACCAACTCAGATTTGGGGCTCAGTGGCACCATCCAGGTTCGCAATGTTGCTTTTGAGAAGCGGGTATCTGTGCGATACACCTTCAACGAGTGGAAAAGCCTTCATGAAGTGTGTGCTCATTGGCACAGTAGCATCCCCGAGAAAAACGGGCAGGATCAGGTTGATGTTTTCACTTTCTTTCTCCCTGTGCCTCCTTTCCTCCTTCAGCTGTGCTCTGTAGTCCAGTTTGCAGCAAGGTACCAAGTCAATGGTCAGGAGTACTGGGATAACAACAGAGGCAAAAACTACAGTCTTACCTGCCGGACTCACCCCCTTAAGATGCCTAGAGAATGTGAGGAGAGCTGGATCCACTTCATCTGAATGAAGAAAGGGAATGCAGAGCAGCTTGTCAGCAGTCTCGGTGGCACTCTCTTCCTTGGCATGGCTCTGTGCTTCTATGGCAACAGTCTCCTTTTTGAAACCTGCCAAACTGTTCCAGGGCAGGGAAGTAGCCAATGACCTGAACAAACTGTTCTGAACCTCTCAGAAAGAAAAAAGGGCCAAAATGTGTATTGAGTGACATCCGTTGAAAGCCCAAGTGGATTTCTTGTAGTGTGTGAGTTGGTGCAGAATGCTCCCAGGGGATGCGGTCAGACTACCAGAGAGCAAAACAAGACGTTTCATGTTGCTAGTAATATTCTAGGTTGCATAGAATATTTCTAACTGATTTATTTTACCATTTTGTACTGTCTGTTTCTAAATGGACAGCATGGCTTTTCTGGTTTTGTTTCTAATTTTGTTTATATTATCTCACCAAGTCTGGGCACTATTCCATTTATGCATAATTTGGATGGCAGACACAGTAGGGAAGTACTTGTATTTATATATATATATATATATATATATTATAAGACCGTAACCGTGTTAAATATTTCCATTAATATTTGGGTTGGAAATTAAATGTTACTATGAGCAAAACATGTATGAAAATATCCCATCAGCTCCTCTGTTTCCCTTAAGAAAAGGCTTTTTTTTTTTTAATCTCTAGTGTTTGTTGTAGGCAGCAGGAATGATTGTTACCGAAGTTTGTGTAAGGCACGTCTTCTTGGGAAGTTCTCATCTATTCCGGGTGATGCACAAGTAGGTTTTTTCTCTAGGTGGTGCTACAGGAATTGTCCTTTCCTTGAGCACCTGTTTTTACTAATGGAAACTAGAGCAATTTTGCACTTGGGTGGCAATTACAGTTTAAGTTCTCAAAGCACTATATGAATGCTAATGATCTCGCACTGTTACCTGAAACAGGTAAATTTACAAATCAAGAAATGGATATGAGATAGATATATGTGTGTATATATATATATATATATATATACAAGTAGACAGTACAGGGAGCTGGTTACAGAGCCTTAGATTAGCACGCCAGAACCTTGAATCCTGGCTCCCTGTTCCCCAGCATCCCAGTACTACTGCAATAGTACCTTTGAATTCTTTAATCAACTGCTTCTCGTTATAAACCAGTTGAACTCCAAGACTACATCCTTTGCAACACAAAATGGGCACTTCAAAACAAAATGATGATTTTACTGGTAAACCGATCCTTGCATAGACCCATAAACAGAATTCCTTCTCCAGCAGGGAAAGCACAGTAAACACGCAGGCTTCCCATGCTTCTTGCTTTACTACTTTCATTCTATGGATTTAGTGTGGTTTAAGATTGGCAACAGGCGTAAATCTGGCAAGTAAAAGATTGTCCATGATTTTTTTGTGTGCATATTCATAACTGCACGAAAAGTTTTTATGTGCAGCATAAATTTGCAAAACTGGCTGGCAGGATGTATTAGAAGAGCTGTTTTCTAGGACTACACTGTGAAAATCGGGCCACTTATTCAGGCATCTCACTTTCAGTTGCTTCTTACTCCTCAAAATCACAAGTTGTTTTTAAAATCACCATTGTAAGCAACCCATGGCCAAGTATGTATTAGTCCAAAAAGTCTCCTGAGTGATTCTGGAAGTGCACAAACCCCAAGAAAATTAATGTGTCTGGTAGCTTAGTGTTACTGCTTAGTCGTGGATCCCATTAGCAAAGCAAGGATTTCAAGTGAAGGAGCTGGCTGGTTCCATTAGTCTTTGGCTTTCAAAGAAACTGAAGTAATGAATGATTATTCTATGAGCTTCTGAGTACGTCTTGCAGAGTACTGAGAAAACTCAATCCTGTTTGAAACTGTTGAGAATTGACTGTGTTGTTTGCTTTAACTTTGTATTGGAGCACTGTGAGGTTGAACATTTAAGTTGAAATTGTTTTGAAGGAGTCGGTGAGGTGCAGTTGCCAACTACAGAGAGGAAACCTGCCTGCTTTCAATGTACCTGTGTTATTCTGTATCTGGGTTAGAGAAGTGACCATCACCAAGCTGGCAGCAACTTTTTTCTCCTAGAAAAATCAATGCAGGGAACTGGAAGTCTAGTCTTTCCCTTATGGCACAAAAAATGAGAGTTCAGTAAGAAGGGGCGCTATCTAATTGTAATTTTTTTTGCCTCATGTGGTGGGCTTCATACGACTAAATGACATATGACAATATAGGACATAACGTATCTGAACGAGTCAACCTGTGCTCTTCATAGTCAATGGAGATGGTCAGCAGGCTACCTGTGGTGTGACAAACTGTCATCTCTGCTAAGTATGGAGAGAACACTGCGGGACTAGTTCTGCCATACTGAAATTCGCACCAGTGGTGCAGGCTGTGCCAAATTATGCCAGACTCTGTAGATTATAAGTTAGATCAGCTGAAACACACCTTCAGTGACTGCAGAAGAATCTTGGCATAAATTGAAATTGCATACCCTTAATTTGGTGAAACTTGCTCACTTAAGGAATTCCATTGACGTTTATCCAGTATTGTTGAAGTCCATAGAAGCTGTGTTTTAGCTAAGCGTCAGCAAAGTAAGAAGAAAATGAATGCACACACACACACAGAAGCACTTGTGCTCAATAAAAGGCGCTGTTTTGAAGTACTGTTTCTCCCTCTCCCAAATTTGTGTATTCAATCAGTAACAACTCTGAATTGTCTCTCAGCACACCTTTAAAAATCCTTCTTTTAGGAGACTGGTATTTGACACCGGTTTACAACAGATGTTGCTGGAGCCCAGTGCAGTACTTGGCTTACTGGCAGAAAGACACTGTTGCCATCTTCTGGGAGACTTTCATGTGCTAGCAAATGTCAAATCTGAGTGTTACTGCAGGCAGGGACAGATTATGTAAAGCTGAGGCTGTCGGTTTAAAGGTTAACGTCGTGAATACCACAGTGTCAGGGAGAGGTGAGAAATTAATGTCTCAGCAGTATGAGTTTGGCTTGTGTTGTCTCCCTTCCGCAACCTCTCAGGGTATTTGCATGTGCAAAATTTTGAATACTAAAGTATTATTCCAAGTTTGCCTTTTTTCTCTTTGCTTGCCTTGCGCTGGTGGAGAAGAATTGACAGTAGCTGTTACTAAACCGGTTGTCTGGCACTGCTGGTGGAGCTGAGCAGGCCTACCTTGTACTGGAACTGAGAGTGGTCTCTGGTTTAAGATGTTAAACATTCACACATGAGTACTGGCACCTCTCACATGAAAGATGAAATTGGCACTTATGTTTTCCTGTCACATTAAGTAGTGAACATGAAAAGGATTCTAGTTGACAAAAAAGGGATTAAGCCATTAAGTAGTGGTAATACACACCTGTCATGAAGGTAAACTTATGACCACCTTTATAAATTCTCAGGACAACTTGACTGCTTGCACTGTGTTCAAATTGAGCACTGCCCTTATCATGAGGATTTTGTAAAAGTGAATTCTTCACAAGGGTTATTCCCGTATAATGCACTTTTTAAAAACCTGGATTTATTATGTTCATACGATAAATTAATGTGTTGTAGTCCACAGTTTCAAGGTTTTCAAGAATGTTTTTTAAAGAAACATGGAAACCATTTAAATGAAAAGAGGTTGTCTTTCCTGATTAAATGTCTTGTCCATAATAAAGTACATTACACACTATATCAATAAAGCACATATGCTCTACAAAAGATCATTTTGTTTTAGTGGAGAGCTGTACAATTACAAACTGCTTAATTCACTTTAAAAACAATACTAAAACTACGGCTATTGTAATATGAAAGATTGTAATAAAACCTTTTCACAATTCTATGTTGTTTTTGTTCATGGTACTCCTGTTAACAGTTAACAAAACTAACGAGGCAACTTAGTGCTGAGTTGTCACTAACAGAGCAATGTGGTCAGGAAAGTAAGGTGGGTTTGGGTTGCTAAAAAATGAACAGCACTTGGTAAAATACAGTGCTTAGTGTCTATAGCTGCAAAGATGACCAGGCTGCCACTTCTTGCCTGGAATTTGCTGTCATTTCACCTCAGAGTTCTGTGCATGCAGCACCTGCAGGATTAAGATCTGATGTTGGAAAAAGGCACGCTGCCAGTTGATTCCAATACACTTTCAGGGAAAACAAGAGAAAAAAAAGCACTTTCCAATGCTCTGCTAAACTGTGATTAACACATTCATTTCTGAGCCTTACAGTTGTGTTATCCTTTCTTACATTTGTTCAGTTCTCACTGCTGAAGCCTTTCCTCTCAAACCACATTCTTTTCACTCACAGGTTTCTTGAAAATATATCTTCATAGGCTATGTTAAGAGAGTGTCCATCTCTACAGCAACTGATTTATCCTCTATATGAAATGCATCTCTGTCAGTGTCAAGCATTTACTTGATATGGTTCAAGATTTGAATAATCTGTTGCCAGGTGTCTTCTGAAGCAAAATGGAGACAGTTGACTAGAAGACATAATTAATAAAGGCATGTATTACCAATTACTTTTTAATCTGTTAGTAACGTCAACACTGCATTGTCAAAGTTGCTTGGGGGAAAGATGATTATTGCAAATTACAGTTTAAATACATGGGAATATCTGTATTATGCTGAGTTGCTTCAGAATGTCAATGTCACTTTTTATTACAAAGTATAAAGATTATGTGTTAGAAATCTATGCATGTAGATGCGTAAGGGAGGGTGCTTTTAGAAAGCATGGTGTTATAGTATCTTGTCTTTATGACTCATTTTTACATTTTCCTGTACTACTGATCTGAATCAGAAGTAGCAGTACAGTACCACCTTAATTGTCGTAACTTTACCCACTAAAATAGAGTATTAAGCCTCACCTGGAAATAAATAGTGGCAGCCACGGTGTAGACTAATCAGGAGACCAGCAAGGGATAAAGACAGTGGTTTTCCATTTTAAGAAATCACTTGAAAACAACGTGTGTTTGTTTTAGCCTGGGAGGGGTGGCTTTTGCTGTGAACATCCAACCATCAGGTTTATCTTATGGGTAGTGTTATTTTTAATATAGGTGTTATTTTTATATTTAGTTTCAAGTTCATAGATTCTTTGTATTTATCTTACAAATAAAAAAACTAAATTCCAGTTTGTAGAAATAGTAATATGCTAACAGTCAGTTGTACCTACAATACTTAATTTAGTTTATCATCAGTGCTCACTGCAATGTTATATGTACTTTACAGCATTTACCGGTAAAGACACAGAACGGCAAGTCTAAATGATTAGTCATTTGTCAACAAGAGTCTAATGTTAGTACTGACTTCTTTCCTGATTTGGCTTTCTCCTTATGATCTCACATCTGCAACTATTTCAGCTGACACTTGATATTAAAACTGTTGGCATCAATGCTTGTGACCCTTCTCAGTTCTACATACAACGGCAGCTGTGCCAAAGATTGGTTATGTTAACCAGTATAGTGTTTTCCAGTACCTGTAATGAAGGTAAATATTTCTGCTACTGTAGTGAAGAGAGAGTTCCTGTACATAGTGCTACCCTACTCTAAAGATAGTTTTGCTTCCATTTTCTCTGAAATTTCTAAGTGTAGTTGCAGTATCTGTGGCCCAAATCATTTCACTGCTTGTTCCAGACTGTTTAATGCATAACTTGATGAAAATTCTGCTTTGTGTTGACCTCCCTTCTGCTGAACCAAACAAAATAGACATTAGAGAATGAGAAATGACCATACAGCAGCCTCCCAGCAGCATCAGTGCACCTAGTGCAGGAGGGAAGGTGTATGATCCACTTCTCCTGTAATCTATGGCTCGCTTTTCTTTTGCTATGGGATGAGTAAGGTCGTTTTCTTTACAAGGTCTGAAAATGTGTGGATGGTTTAAGCCTGTGCGTATGCTAATGTGACTGGTAAGGGAAAGCATCACATGCAAAATGTCTTTTATTACTTCTGCTTCATATGATGAAAATACAAGTCAGTTTTTATAGAAAACTTCTGATGCTCCAAGTTCCTCATGCAAAGTTTTGTCCCTAGTAGGTTTCAGTCAAGCTATACTTCTACAGATCTGCTTCACATCACCCACTGCCTTCTACTAAAGTATCCCAACAGCGAACGTGGCAGCAGTTAATGCTGCAGTTGATCCCTTTAGCTGAACACGCCTCCTGCAAAATGCTCAGCACTACTCCCATGGGATCAACGCCTCAGTAGCAGTACTCCCATTCTCGTACCACTTGTCATTTTCTTGAGTTACAGTGACATCTGGTGGTATTTTAAATACTTTCTGTACAGCTTTTTTGCCTTTTATAGTACTGATTTTCTTTCTTTCTTGTTTTAGAAAGTCACTGGTGGTGTTTTATTTACAGTTGCTGCAGGATTATCTGCTGTGAAAGGTGATTCTTCTCCTAGATGCTCCAGTATCGCTTATTCTAGGTGTGAACAGAGACGGTTCCTGATACTCCACTGGAGTATCTGAGATTAATGCTAAACTTTTATCACCCGTATTTGTGATGCAGGTGACAGATACACCAGTATCACACCAGTACAGGTAAACCCCAATTTCTGTTGGATTTCATTTAAACACATTTTCCAGTTCCCACTGTATAATAAAAACCACAAATGTCTGTAAAATCCCTTTATCCACGACAGGTCTGCAGCTGAGTTCCTCAGTCTATTCTACTTACTCAGGCACTTGACGGTAGTGAAAATGTTTCGGAATTAGGCGTAAGAATGGATTACACTGGTTTAGCAAACTCATGCCCAGCAGGTCTCGTCTACACCCTGCACTGAAATGAGTGTTCTAAATACTGGCCATCAATACGGTCAGTAATGCGTACCAAGCCGGGCAGGGGCCATCCTGTGCAAGCAGGCGCAGCCCTCTGACACCAGGACCCTGCACCGCACGTGGGTGAAACCACCCGCGGGCCTCTCCTGCCGCCGTGGCACAGGTCGCTTCCCGCTCCTCCTGCGCTCACGTCGCCCTGCTGCCGTGCCTGCGGCGGTTCCCGTTGCAGGAAACGCTCGGCAAACGCTCCGTGCTCTCCAGCGCGATGGGCGAGCAGGGGCGGCAGCCAGCGGCGCCGGGCCAGCGGACCCCAGCACCTCTCGGCGGGGACAGCAGGCTCCCCACCGCGGGAGGCGGCGGGGTTTTTCAGGGCCGTTGAGGCGGCTGCGGCCCCGTTCGCATCCCGCTCCCGCCCGGGGTCACGAATCACCACGGCGACCGCAGGCGACAGCACAACCAGCAGCAGCAGCACCACCTCGCGCCAGCCTGAGGCACGCGGAGGCACCGTCCTCTCTCCGCCCATCCGCCTGCTCCGCGGCAGCTGCCTCACGGTGAGGAAAACCCTCCTCCCGCTCCGCACCTCCGTCGGCGATTGGTCCTCATGCTCTGCTCTCGGGGAATGATTGGCTGGAGACTACCGGCGCTGGGCGTGATTGGCCGGCGGGAAGTGGCGCTTTTTTCCTGCTGCGGTGGTGAGGTGAGGGGAGCCATGCTGTGGGGGCGTCTGTGCAGCCCCGCGGCCTGCTGCTCTCCAGGCGTGGGGCGCGCCCCACACCTGAAGAGGTAGGGGGCACTACGGGGCGTTTTCCTCTCAGTAACAAAGTTCTTGGGGGAGGTGCCAGGGACTACGTATGTTTCGAGGGCACAGGTCTCACTCCCTCGTCAAGAAGGAGGCACCTGGAAGGGGTTTTTATTTTCTTCTCTGGTGTGTCTGACTAGGCAGGAGCCAAGAGACCAGTGAGGTGATAGCAAAGGCCTCAACGTAGGAGTTTCATTCTTGTATCAGAAAAAATAATTTTAAAACCACTCTGTATTTGTTATTTCTGTATTACTTAGGAGTACAGAAATGACTAGTGTGTGTTCCCAGTTGCTTGTTGTACACAAGTCGTTCCCTATTCTTAATCGTTATTTGCCTTTGCTTTACTTTGTCTGATTCTGAGTAATTTCTGGGATGTGGAGACCAAAACTGCACGTGATAGACTGATGTAGATTAATTTATGTAAAGCATGAGAAAGTTTGGTTTTTTACGTGTTAACTCTCAAAAGAAAGAAAATGCTTTTGTCTGCTCTTCGGGATTAAGACAATGTTTTCTGAAAACTATAATTTTGAGGTCTTGCTTTTTGGTGGTAGTAGTGATCTTGGAGCCCATTACTGGGTGTATAATTAAGAAGGCTTTTTCCCTGCATGCATGTATCACAATTTTCTTAAATTATTTAATCTGCCATTTTATAATGTGGCCCTGCTGTTGACTTACCTATTCTGAATAACGTGGTGTTGATAGTATTTGGCTCTGTGGTCTTTTTTTTTTCCCCTGAGAAACACTGAGTCTGCTGCAGGACCCTCTGTTCCTCCATGGCCAAAGTTGATCGTTCCCTCTACTCTTTTTTAAGCAGTTGTTTATCCATGTAATGATGTTTCCTTATATCCCCAGTTAGTTCAATTTCTTAGCTAGTATTTATACTAATGACAAATTTTGGAATTTATAATGTATTTTGACTGATTTACAGACGTGTTTGCAAAACCTATTCGAAGTCAATATCAGTGAATTGTGTTTTGGTCAAGTGATGCTTGTTCCCTTCTTATGCAGCTGAGTAGCTGAATTACAAAAATGGCAGCCAGGAATGAGACGCAGGTATGTACTTATGGACCAGAAAATGAGTACTGATTGTTTTAATTACTACCTTAAAGCACTCCTTCAGGTATTTGCAGTGTGGCATAGAATGTGGTAAGAAGACATTTTCCTTTGACGTAGGTTAGTGCTAAGTAGCTGGGTAGAAAGTGAGAGGAACTGGAAATTGTTATTGTTGAAGATAAGTCATATGCATTTGACATACGTGAATCACTTGGGATGATAGTTTAAGATGTTGAAATCTGTTTATAATTGATTTAGAAAGAATAGAGTGGAAAAATAGTTGATGAAGGCCGTAGTCCTAAAATATATTAATATATTTTAAAGTCACTAATAGGTAACTTAGAAATGCAAAATATTAAATGCACTAAGGGGTATTAACACAGTGAGCACTGATGTAAGCATTTGTTTGTAATATGAGGAAAGAAAAAACATTCAGTGAAAGAAAACTGGCAAATAATTTAAAACTCAGTGAATAAGTGTTGGCACGGTTAATGTATTGGGTATGGTGTGCTATACTTTAGGTTTTACATTTAATGGTTTTGTGATTCAGAGTATTTGCTTAGAATGCAACAGATGATTACATAAAACCTATGTTAAATCTTGTTAAATCAGTATCGGTGTGAAGTACACAGTAATACAGTTGCTCTGTTTTATTGTTGACAGTTTGAAAAGTTAATTGATGAAGTTACAAGAAAAAAAGACTTTCAATTATTAGAACAATTTCTGGCAACAGAATACTGTGAAAATGTCTCTCACAAATGCAGCAAACAGTTTGTCAACAAATTAGACAAGCTTCTGTGTCGGGTAATGTAATCATTACATCGGAATCATCTATACTGTCACTGTAATAGTCTGAAAAAGGTTTTTTTGTTTGGCTTGGTTTATATCAGCAGTTGATTTGAAAAACTGAAACAAAATTTAATAAAATCTCTACTTCAACCTGCAATTAAGGTGGCTTTTGAGAACAAAAAGGCATCTGGTTATTTAAATACAGGTTCTTCTAGAACTGTACACTAAAGCTTGTGTTACAATTTCAATTTCAGGAACTTGACAGACAAGAAGTTAAAAGCATTTCTACTTTACTAAATTCTATTCAGAAATGTGGGAAAAAAATCAGCATAGCAGGAGAAGATGGGCTACCAGCGATGATAAAACATGGTCTTATTGGAAGGATAAGTAAAACTATAAGCATACGTGATCTTAAAAAAATTGATAAAACATGCATAAGTAATGCTTCAGTGCTGAACATCTTAGCATTCAATTTTATCCTTGATTGTTTCTGAATTAATTTTCTGAATTAATCTCATACCTTTGCAGTAAACATTTTTCAGATTTAAATGTTCCTTGACAAGTGGCTCTGTATAAAGTGATGCTGCTCTACCACAGTGAAGGTTTTGCAAATTGTGCCATATATAATTAATTTAGATATGCTTACAGCAATTACAACAAGATATCTTTTTATATGAGCTTGCTATACTGCTTTTGATTCAGGAATTGGAATTTCCTGGTGCAATTTAAGTAATTTTTTTGTTAATATTCATGATAGCAATATTGTACCTGTTCTTTCGACAAATTATAGTGCTATTCTAATTATTTTGTGTTACTTCAACCTACATGTTAAATGCATTAACCATTGGTAACTCAACGTAATAAATATATTGAAAAATAGACACCCCTTCTTATTGCATTCACCAGAGGTTTAACTGAAGAAAATAAATGGCAATGTCAGATGAGTGTTACTCAATTGCATTTTCAACTGCTTTAGTAATAATAAAGTGGGGTGATAACTTGATGCTTTTATTCTCGCCTACAAACACACTTTTCCATTCAGCCATTATTCATTTTCCAGCTCTTTTGTCTGTGGTGGCAGTTGTAAAAGTAGATCTCTAGTTTTTATGTTAGAAAGTCAGGTACCAAAATCACTTGCATTAGTTTGAAATCACCTACATTTGTTTAGTGTGAGTGAAAAATTTCGGTCTAGGGCAAAAGTACATTCAGCAGACTAGTAACGTTGCTGTTGTTTTAATCTTTGTATAGTTTTACTTAAGTATAATACAAACTATAGTCCTTTTTCATGCTATTAAAATAGATTTACTTTTATTTTCCCTTTACATGGTTAATTGGTTTGAAAAGGTGAAAGGAATTTTGATCCTCGGAGGAAATGAGAAGAATGAAATGTTTACAAGTCTGGCTGAAGATTTCTTCAACATGTTGCTGGTAAAATATATTAATGATAAAATACGTTATGTGTATTTATCAAAATAATTATTACTAGTTTAGCAACAAAAAGTCTTTCAAATTATTTCTATTTAATATCCTTCTAAAGTTAATGTTACAGTGATGTCTGAAATCGATTATAAGTCTGTTTGGATAAAGTTTGCCTGTATTCATATTTTCTGTTCCTGATTAGCATAATGAAATAAAATTTAAAAAAAAAACAACGTAAGTGTTCAATGAACAAAAAAATTTCATCTTGGTCTAATTTTGATTACATAAATAGTTGGTATGCTAATCCTAGGACCCTAAGTTGGTAAGATCTGCAAGTTTTCTTCTGTTTGTAAAACTTTTGGTCATTGGGGAAATAGTTTCCATAAATTTAACTGAAATATAATTTTGGGAAACCACACTTGATATTAGAAGTCTCTTATGTTCTTCGTTAAGGGTGAAAATCCTTAATGCTTTTGATTACTTGATTTAGGTGTATGTTACCTGATTTTTATGCTGTAATATTTACAGTATCAAAATGATGTGGGTTATTTTGGTTTTTATTGTAGGCTATATGTGATAGCAGACCTGAAGGTAAGCTTAAAAAATGTGTGCACTGGATATGATAAAGTGTTCTGAAAGAGACTTAATAGTTACCAAATAACTCTTACTACTTGTGGAGCCACCTTGAGGGAGTTCTAAGAAGAACATGTATCATGAGGGTGGTACGAAGTTTCTTGATCTAATGTAAATATACCACCAGATCTATATGCTTCAGCTGATAAACTGTAACAGAAAAGGGCTCATCCTCAAGGGCGCTGTTCTGCAAACAAAGGACTACATTTCTCGTTGATGTGAAAAAAGCTTGACTGTCAGCTGTAACTTTATTTAATTTGAGGTTTCTCTACTGACAGATTTCCTTGTAACTTGCTGCTGGCAGTAATGAAAAAGCAGGATAGTCTCTAGTGTCCTCAGAGATGGCAACTGAACTGAGATTTTTCCTAGAAATCCTAAAAATCAGTTGTTTCTAAGCTGCTGTCATAGCTCAGCATAGCACAGTAGTGCTTCTTTATTGACTTTTTTATAATGAATATCACACTGCTCTTACCCTTCAGTATAGCACTAGGTAGAAAGTCACTACAGACCATTATGCTGTCATGATCAAAATGAAAGATTCGTTTCCTTGTCCCTGGGAAGATGAATTCCAAGGTCTGAATTATATCTCAGACAGCTAAGTTATAGAATTGATCCAATTACATTTTAAGAATAGTGATCTCATGCCCAGGGGACTTGTGCAGTGTTGCACAGGAACAGAAACATCATAAAGAGCCATACTTACTATAAATTGAAGTAACTATTCTGTCTTGCATTTAACCATGAAGCTTAAAATCTTTATTTTTAAATATCAGTAATCCTATGTGGAAAGGAAAGCATGCTATATTTTATTTCTAAGTGAAAATGAATATTTTTCCAAGTGCTGATGTGGAGCATTGTAATACACTCTTGATAACTGTTTAATTTATTTTTCTCATGTTCATTAGATAAAATGCAAATACTAGAAAGCTTTGTTCTGAGAACATGTACCCTCATCACTGATGTAAGAATTAGTATTTATGTTCAGCAGGAGGTAAACATTCTTCTTTCTAAGCAAGAGTATTCTGGTTAGTGTTTCAACAGACTTTGTAAATATAGTAAATTAACTGTACAGATGCTACAAAACAAGATAATATCATAGTCCTCTAGTATCAGAAGGATATTTTAATGTTTCTCTGGGTGTGTTTGTTGTTTATATGTTGGGGTTGTTTGGTTGGTTTGATTTTTTTCAGATTACTGACCTATAATTTTTGGTTTGGACAGTAAATTACAAAACAGTGGTATAAAGATTCTGGTGAGAAGGCTGTAGAAAAGTGTAGGAAATAATATGCTCCATTACAACTGCTATAAATAGGATTAAGATTGTTGGCTGTAAATTCTTTAGATACTTGCTGGAAATTTGTATGCCTTCTGGTGTACTGCAAATTTCTGCTATTTATTATAGTAACCTTAGGTTGTCAGGTTTTTTTTCCTCTCTAAAGTGTTACAAAAATGTCTTCTTTAAAGGCTACACCCTAAAGGAAAGGCTTTTTAATGCAAATTTAAGGTACACTTTAGCTCAGCAATCAACTGCAGACAGAACTCTAGCTTTTGGAGGGTTTTTTTGTGTATGTAAACCTGCAGATAAGAAAAATAACCTTTAACAACTGATAGTCACTTTAAAGCTAATGTAATTTATAGACATTGAGGTAGCTATACTAAGATAAATGCCATTTAAGGTCAGGTAGAACTCATTGTCTTTTCTAGTTTTGCAATTATTTAAGCCAGTTGTTTTCTTCAGTGGTAGGAAATGTATTACAAGGGCCCAAAATAAGAATAACTTAAACTTGACCAACTTATTTTATATGTAATCTTACTCCCTTTTTTCTACTCTTCTTAGGTAGTAAGAAAACTTAATGTAATGCTTGACAACACACCTCGAGATGCCAGGAAGAAGATATTTTCTACAAAGGAAATGTTGCTTGTCATGTAAATAATCTTCAGTATAATTTTTATATCATTCTATCATTCGCATAGCTGGGAAGGCAATTTTTAGTAAGGGTGCTTATAATGCATGCAGATTGCTCCCTGTTTAACTCACTTCTGCATTTGCTAGTGTGCTGACAGTGGTAGTGGCCGTGGCAGGTATTCTCATGGATTATTCTCCATTACAAGCCTAAATTTACCTCTTTCCCAGTCTGGGTTAGGCTGCTTCTCATCCCAGTCGCCTTAAAATAATTAAACTCTGATTTATAAGAATGTATGTAAAGCACAGTGAATCAGTGACTGGAAGGGCAAGCTATTCACTTGCTATTAACTTGATTTGCTTCCTCAGTGATACTTTCAGCTGCATATCCTTAGCATAACAGAGTCTAATAGTTTAGTGCAATCAGGGTTTCATCTCATACATTGAAAGCTTGTAATAAAATAAACTTTTATTCTATGCTTTATGTTGCTGTCATATTTTGATGAAATGTTACTTTGTTTGGCAGGAGTGACATGGGGAGGAGAATTTTGGATGCTGGAGGTGAGCATAAGACTTAATAAACAATTTAATATTGAGCTTCTTAAAAATTGAATGCAGACCCATTAAAAATCCAGAGTAGATGTTTAGAAACTGCAAAATGTTGCAATTACAGTCCTCTGGAAAAAAACCCCAAATACTGCATGAAAACAATCTGCAAACTGGAATGTATGTATGCAGTGTATGGCTATGTCTTTGAAGTTCTCAGTACTTTTCTTCTCTAGAATACAAGTTTTAAAAAAGCAAAAGCTCATAAGGAAGTCAGCCTTTGAGGATGGTGAACTGTTAGCCATGTTTAGTAGTACTGTAACTTCTCTGAAGGCTCACTTTGGTATCTAACAATTCCCCAGTTCAGACAGGTAAAAGTTGAAAACTTCTTATCTTTTGCTTATATGCCGTGTATGCCAGTGTTGCACAGACATTCCTTGAAAGTTTGGTTGGAATTTCATTTTGAAACAAGTTGTTTAGTCATCTTTATTTCATTAGTTCTTTATCTGTATATCCTTCATGGGTTATGTGTTTGGATATAATGTGAGAAGTAATATGAAACGTTCAGCACTGCTTATACCAGTTTCCTACATAATATTTATTTCACATCAGTAGTATCTTTAAAACTACTGTTCCTGTAAAATATATTGTGCTGTAGACTATGACCTGCAAGTAGCCATTACGGAAGCTTTATGCAGAATGATATCAGAGAAACAAAGAGGAGAATTGGCGTGCCAGTGGTTTTCCATGGAGTTTGTGTCCAATGCATTCAAAGGAATTAAAGATTCTGAGTTTGAAACAGTAAGTCGTATGAAAAATATTTCCTGGGAGGTAAACTTTTGTTTTACAATTCTTTAAGAAATTTCTGTGTTTTAATAGGATTGCAGAAAATTTCTGAACCAAGTGAATGGCATGCTTGGAGACAAAAGAAGGTAAAACTGAATTTTTTAAAGCTAATACATTTTGTTTTTTTTTTTTTATTTTATTTTATGGCCATTCATCGGGCCTTTGTATCACAGAAGCTGGTTTTGGGTAACTCTGAATTAAAATAATAGAAGTAAATAGGACTAATATTGCTGTGGTATAAAGTTAAGGAACCACACAGAGTTAAGATATTTTTAAAATATTAAAGAAATTGAGTAATACCATCTTTTGGCACATTGTCACTTATACTGTCTTCTCTATCAAGATGTTAATTTTATGTAATTCCCGTATTTGGAAAAAAGACGTAAGTTTCAGATTATTAGACAACAGCTTGAAGAAACTGTTCATTAAATAAAGAACATACGTTTGATAAGATTCTTAAACAATATAAAGTGTATGCTACACTTCCTGTAATAAATGTTTCAAAGGAGCTAGTTTTTGTATTCTATTTGCTTCTGTTGCAAAATCCTGAGATGCTTGTTAATTGAATAAACGTATAATCTAACAATGGTTAGTAATCTATTGGTATGTATTCCTTTTATTTATTGATTTGGGATATTTACATTGAGATAATGATCAATGAGTTTGATAAAATATCAGCAGATAAACTAGAAGTATTACAATAGTGACAAGAGGTCCGAGACCACTGCTTTAACTGTGAGGATATATAAAATTTCACGTTACCTCGGGGGAAGAAGTGCAGTCTAGTGACTGCTCTTTTGATTGCTATGATGTCTTAGTGTCTAAAGTGTGCAAGTTTTGTCCTGAAAACACAATCCATTTGCTGTGTTCAGATATGCAAAATTTATTTACAGCATTTTAGGATACATGACAAAATATCCTCTTCTTACAGGGTTTTTACATATCCATGTTTATCAGCAGCTCTTGATAAATACGAGGTAAGTTACAGGTTTAATTATGTATCTACAGATTTTTATTTGTGCAGCTGAAGAATTTCTTTGCCTTCCAGTTAAGAAAAAATAAGGATCAAGTAAGAATTTTTCTTTTTTTAGGAGTGTAGAGATGTGCATGTATAACACAAAGTCTGTTAGCTGGTATAAATAATTGATCTCTGCTCTTACTCTTTTATCTTTTTTTTGTTTGTTTTAGCTACAGATACCATTGGATGAAAATCTTGAAGAATTTTGGATTGATTTCAATGTTGGTAGCAGAAGTATATCTTTCTATGTGGCAGCAGATGATGAAGTAAGCTAATTTTTGTCTGTCATTCTAGCTTGTTCTGAGTAGATATATGTTCTTTCAAGTATCAAATTTGTTTCCCCACATGAACATGCAGAATTTATGTATGCATCTATAGTGTGAAGGGGGGGCAGGGGAATCTGGATTTGGTGTGCATACTTAGATCAAACAATTCCAAAGTAATGACTTTCTAATACTGTTTGTAAACAGTTTAACATATGCACACGTGAACGAGAAGCCATTTACGAAATTGCAGTTATAATTTTTGTAGATGAGACTCAACTGTTTAGATTAATGTCTCTACCAAAGCTTTCCTGAAACATTGCTCACTGTTATTATGAAGCAGATGTTCATTGTCACTCCTTGTAACAGGGGATTTTAAATGTTGAAAATTTGTCCATACTGAATAACTTTCTGATCACTACATTTCATTTAATTGCAATAGAATGCTTTTCTAGCTTTAAAAGTATATGTTTTTCATATAAGGATCATCAGTGGGAAACAGTCATTATACCAGAAGAAGAGGTAGACCTGTACAGCCTTGAAGGTATTGGCACTCAAAAACTTGACCTTTTGTTACACACTGACTTGGCTTTTCAATTGATTGATCCTAAAGTACTGACTCAATTCTCAGCAAAGATTCCCATTTAAAATATTTCAGGTACTGTTTTTATCAGGAATCAAATTGCACTGCAGTCACGTTGTATTTTAGGAATACAGGTGTGATTTTATTAAAATAACTTTAAAATAATGTCTTATAGTCGTTTCAGTGCGAAATAAGGCATAAGACAATGACATTTAATAATGTTCCCTTTAAACTAGTTTTGTAAAGGTTTTTTAAGAAAGTTTTGTAAATATCTATAATTTTTCTGCAGCTGTAGCAAATAACCTTCAAAGAAAATTCTACAGGATAATATACAGAATAAGTATTTCTGAAAGATTGAGTCTTGAGTTGTTTCACTAATAAAATTTATTGTAGGTTAGAGTGAATTACATAAAATATCTTAACAGCTGAACTGAAGAATGCAAGTAAGTTTCGTGTATTTACAAACTTTATATGTGATGTTGTTAAATTGTAATGAAACTACTTTTCAAATTTTGTTTTTGTCCAGAAAAAGAGTCAAAGAAATTATTAACAATAGATCTAAAAAGCCCGATGAATGTGGGTAATCAAGAAGGAGAGAAATTTTTTTTATATTTTGATTCTATCTTGGAAATCAAAGATGTAATCAGAAAGATTTATGGATTTAGTAAATGTAAGGTAAGATTTAAGCACCTTTTTGACTAGTTTTTAATTGATTCAAAATAAATGTCTCCTTGCCATGTAAATGCTGTTATAGCTGTGGTTATTGGTAACCGTTTATACCGAGAGTTTCTAATTAACATCACTGCTACAGAAAAGCATTTATCCAGTACTATGTTAAGCTTCGGTAAAGATGCGTGGTAAGGATGAGAGAAAACGCCCTCAAGTTGTGCCAGGGGAGGTTTAGATTGGATATTAAGAAAAATTTCTTCACTGAAGGCATTGTCAAGCACTGGAACAGGCTGCCCAGCGAAGTGGTTGAGTCACCATCCCTGGAGGTATTTAGAAGATGTGTAGATGTGGTGCTTAGGGACATGGTTTAGTGGTGGACTCAGCAGTGTTAGGTTACTTAACGGTTGGACTCAATGATCTTAAAGGTCTTCTCTAACCTAAATGATTCTGTGATTCTAAGAGCTAAAATTAATTAACAGAAATTAATTGGCTGGAAAAGCATCACCATAGCTTAATGTCAGGTTTTGCGTATATGGTAATAATTTTGCAGAAGCATAAGAACTGGATGCATACAAATATTGAAGTCTTTCAGAAATGAGTTATTAGTTGTCCCACTTTGCAGTATGCTTACCACTCTTACGAATTTATTCCTTTAGTAAAAAATTTTTAGCAAGCCATAGCTTACTCTGTACTAGTTGTAACAAACTACTTTGCCCTGAACTCTGACTGAGAAACTTGTGAGGAACGGAACTGCTATGAGCTTGTAGAATCTATTTTCCTTGAAAATGTGATTTCAGACACTTATGAACTCTGAGTTAAATATTTTCTTTCTGTTTCTTGTTTAAAAAAAGTGAGCAAAGTGTGTATTTTACATAGATGGTTACTCACTTTGTAGGGCTTTAGTAAGAAGCAGTCTGCATCGGTTGCAAAAACAACTGTACATGTCTTATTTGATGAAAGCGGATCACAGGTATGTTACTTCAGTATGCTGAGATGGTTGTTTTCTTGTTTTTTATATTTAGTCTGATTATTAGCTAGTTTATGATCATTCACCATAAAAACAAGGACTTCTAAAATGCCAATAAGAAAGATAACTCTAAAACAAGTTAAGTGATTTCTAGTAAGTATGTATTGTATGTTTGGGGAAATCATAACATTAATATCCAAATCATAGAATACTTCAGACACATATACACAGGGTAAGTTCTTTTATGTGAATTGTGATTTGGTAACCCATCCTCGCTAGGGAAAATAACAGTTAGGTGGGTACTTTTCAAACTGAAAGTATATAAGCTCTGAAGTTTATCAAAATCTACACTGAAGTGTGTATTACTTAGGGTAAAGAAGTCGCTCTGTGTGTTTTTCTAAATACAGAATATAAAACATAATAAAATCCAAGTACTGTATAAAAATTTTAAAAATCAAAAATATCAATAGGTTCTGGTACCAGAAAGTCAGTTGTCACCATGTTTGGAAGAAAAATCTGAAGAAGAGGAGAAACGCAGTAAGTACAAAACCCAGCAACTTCCTGGAACTTTGAGGACTCTGAATAAAAGTAACAGTCAAGAAAAATGCAGGGGTCGTTCCTCCAAGGTAAGTAGGATTATCAAAACAGAAAAGAGTACATCAAAAATAAAGTAAACTTAAATATTTATTATATCTTATAATATAAAAACCCTGTTATTTTACAGTTGGCATAAATTAATATGGGGTTTGATTGTTTTTCTTGTGACTTGATGTTAAGCTATATCAATCCCTTTGCAAAAAAAAATTCTCATTATTATGTATTTTGAATCTATAACATGACAAAAATAAAAAGCAATTGTTAATATTCTTTAGACCATTATGCTCTGAGAATTCTATTTAAAGAGAAATGTTTTCAAGACATGCTTAGGTCTCTTACAATATGTGAAAGTCCAGTATAGCCTCACTAATGATCAGCAATAGCTGTAATTAAGAGACAAGTCCTGTAGGCTTGGTATTCACAAGGACTGATGATTACAAAACAGCATGTGGTTGTCAAGATGAATCCCGTGTCGTGGTTATTCAAACCACAATTTCTTGGGACTGCGCCTATGTGTAGCTGTTTCTCTGGTTTAAATTGAGACGAGCCCAATTCACAAAGCCTGGTGGGTTTTTTTTTGCCCTGCAGTCACTCTAAAGTTATAGATGTGCTATGGTTATACTAGGACTAGCTACAAATAAGCTAGGGATGGGGGAAAAGATGAAGCAGTCACCATGCCTTCATCGTGCAACAGCCATGCAATGCATGTCTTGATAGCAGAAGTCTAGTAAACCTGTTCCTGAGGTTCTGCTGGTTTATAGCTTATGTGATACCTTTGCAGAAAGTCCTGGGAGTCGTCTTCGTTACTCTGATTGTTAACAACGGACAGGATTTGTCCGTACTTCATTGAATTAATTTGGAAAACAACAATGACTGATCTCAGTTTAAAAATCTTTGGTTTGAGTATTATATAATTCAATTATTCTGGTGGATTTTGTCTAAAAATCATAAAAGTCACATTATATTGATGTGTGCAGCAACAGCAATTAACATTCCAATAATAGAAAGCGTCAAAAGACTCTTGGAAATAGATTTTTCTAAAATCTTGTGTTGTTATCCTTCAATCTGTATTATGGTTGAGTTTTTTCTGTTTCTCAAGATAACTAAATCTTGTAAAAGGAAAGTGTCTGAAGCATCCGTGCTTATTCCTGGAACTACAAGATTTTCCCCAAGGAATCCACTGCTATTTGTTAGTGCGTGTAAGTTTACAAGTACTTTCAGGGTTAATATATGCTAGAAATAATCTTTGAAATACAGACATGAACTTTGATCCTATGCAGAGCTGGAAATGAAAAGTAGACCTTATAAAATCACCCTGGCAGGTACTTTAAACTTGAAATTTTTAAAGTAAGCCACTTGCTACTGGTCTATAGACATGATGCAGGATAGTAGCTGCGTGTGCATTCCGAACAGCTGAAGGCCACCTATGGTTTTTATTGCTGCTGTCAGTCAGCTGTTTGTGCTGGAACAAGTTGATAAATCAGCAGTTGATTAGAAGACCTAAAAACACAGGTGTGTTTTCATCTCTCTCATATGCTCTTGGTTTGAAGAATTCTCAGCAGTTAGTGCTATTATAGCAGTTGCAGTGGAAAATCAGTTTTCTCCGGTGTGTACACCTATCACTTGCATTTTACTCTTACCTAGAAACTGCATGTGTTTCTTCAAGGGGCAGTTGATTATATGGCCAGTGAGCAAGGCCAGATCCACTGCAAGGTTGAGTCACAGGTCCAGTGCTACTGATAATTACATCAGAAGTGCTTCTTACAGAGAAAAGGATAAGGAAGGGACTTCATAACAAATAGGAGTCATCACTTTCCTAATAATAGTCTTAGTGTAACAGATATTTAATACTTTCTACAAGGGAGAGATTTGTAAGACAAAGACCAGTAGAGGCTGAGATGCAACTAACTGATGGCAGAACAGCAGGACTAACAAACTTGATTTTCTTGCTTTAACTGTCTCATGTGCATCAGTGTCCTTAGTTATGTGCATCCATGTATCACAATTAATTCCCAGGCTAGGAAAAAAAAGGGCGTTTTCAGATTAGGATGGGACAAGACAGAGAACTTCTGTAACCTTTTGTTTGGAATTTAACCACACAGTCTATTCCAGCAAAAATATGCTACAGTAAAATCTTTAAATGGGTGACCAGCTATTTTCTGCCAGGCTGTAAAAAGCATTGCTTGCCTCCTGACATCCACAGTCTATGGGCTCATTAACCTCCATGTAACTTAATTGAAATCAATAGAATTATAAAAGGTATATAATGAGTTTATATAAATACTAGCTAACTTTTTTTAAAGTTTATGGAATACATGTGATCGTGGGCAAAACTCTTCATATTAATGTCACAGGCAGCACAGTATTGGTAACAGAAGAAGTGGTAGAATTCTAACATGTCTCTCATTTGCTTTCAGCCAGTCCTTGTAAAGGACGATTTAAATTACCTTTGGAAATGATGAGCTCTGCTGAAACATCTAACAATAATGCAATAAATGAGACC
The DNA here is from genome assembly GCA_013398225.1 of Steatornis caripensis. NCBI lineage: Eukaryota > Metazoa > Chordata > Aves > Caprimulgiformes > Steatornithidae > Steatornis > Steatornis caripensis. Next base: position 42,949 of record VZSC01008668.1, on the reverse strand, counting down.
AGAACAAAGAATTTCTATCAGGAACCTACTGGAGTATGTGTGTCATCTGTAGCAAAGTCTTTTACTTAGAATAACATCTATTTTTATTCTAATTTGTTCCTAATTCATATTTTGAAGAGCTAGAGTTTTGCAGTCAGCAATTCACTTTTAGAAAATAGTGTGGTTTACTTTCTTGCATAATATTTTCTTGTCCTCTGATTTCATGTTTAATATGTCTAAAGTCAGACTGAACCCTTACAAAATTAGCTAAAATTTGCATTCGCTCATCAGCTCTGACCCCAGAGTTAACTTGCTTTTACTAGAGCCACAGTTCTTTTGTACATACTATAAGAATGGTGTATGCACAGAATCTCAAATTAATTATCCAGTGTTGAAGTAATCTATAAAACATATAATACATTGAGCAATAGTTTTGAAATGTTAATGTCTTAATGTTTTAGCACTGGTTTTAGTGCATTTTTGATTAGGCATTCGCTAAAACAAAAGAAAACTACATAGGTGTAACTGAATTGCAGTTTGAGTATATGTATTTTTGCTTCTGTTCCAGTTGAACAAAGACTTCAAAGTAACATTTTTATTTCTGGTTCTAAATGTCTTTCTGGGTCAGATTCAGGTCAAATCCCAGATTATGGGATTCTGAAGCATTTTTTGATCTAGCCATGCTTTAGAAAATGACTTTAACGTATAGAATGTGTAGTTTAGAATATTTCAAGTGTTACTTTCTAGGAGAATTTTCCTTCTTTTGCTTTTATGGATTGCAATTGTCAGTGTTACTTGTTGTGCTTTTTAGAGTGGGCAAAGATGTACACTAGACAATGAATTTTATGAAACAGAACAGAAGATCTTGAAGTCAAA
>VZSC01008668.1:25572-35663 GCA_013398225.1 Steatornis caripensis | reverse complement strand
CCCCCCGAGTCATTCAGTTTAAAGCCCGCCTCACCAGGTTGGCCAGCCTGTTGCCAAAGATCCCCTTGCCCTTTCTAGACAGATGGAACCCATCCCTCCCTAACAGATTAAAGTCACTGAAGTATGTCCCATTATCATAAAAACCAAAACCCTCGCAACGACACCAGCCACGTAGCCAGGAGTTGACATTCATTATCCTTCTACTCCTGGCTTCACCCTTACCTCTAACTGGTAAAATGGAGGAAAAGATGACCTGCGCACCAACATTTTTCACTCGCGCCCCCAGGGCTCTGTAGTTTTCCTTAATTCTGGTCAGGCTCCGGTGTGCAGTGTCATTTGTACCCACATGAATAGGATAGGGACTTGGAAGACATGCAAAACCTGCAGTATAGTTGTGTGATCTGGAGTGAGTTTTTCAAGAGCACAAAAATGAAATAGGCTGATCTCTTTTAAACCACTTTGTTTTTTATTTAAGTGCCTGAATAAATTTGTTATGTTTGATAAGGTTGTTATTTATATAAGCAGTATTCCAATGCATAAGCATTTAACAAAATTTATCTGGGTTTTTTTTTAGGCCCCATTTAAATAAATCCTATGTCCATAAGGTAACATATTGCTTTTGTTTGAAATTTTTTCGTATCAGATATATGTACATGTATAGTGGTAGCTGGTAGATGAAAAGTGGAAGTTTACAAACATCGCTGAATGTTAAATATCTGTAGACTAATGTTAATTCTGCATTGACTGTATATACTTAAAATACTTTTTATATATTTACTTAGTGGAATAATATTTTTACAGGCAGCTATCAGCCAGTGAAACTCAAATTAATTTCTGTTTACATGTTTTATAATTGAATCTGTTCCTTTTTAACATGGCAATGCTAAATACTTAGAATAAAAGTATTCTAGTAAATGAGATTATAGAATCCTTGCATGGGATATATCCAGGACACAGAATCATAGAATCATAGAAATTAGTCTTAATGTTTTGAGGGGAAAGAATTCTGAGGTTTTGTTGATATCCTTAAAGGATAAATTCTGAAAGATTTAGTTTCTACTAGCTCTTGTCAGCTGCTAGGTTTTTTCATATGTTCATGATGAAGAACTTGCTTTTTGAGATGACAGTGTGTATGAATTCATAGTCCAAATTTGATGTGAGTTAATTTTTTATTTATGTATAGGAAGAAGTTCAGGATAGTCACCTGAAAACCACTACGTTTCCTAATATAACTGCTGGTCATATTATGTAAGTAGTTCAAATGTTTTCAAATAAAATTTCTAATTACCCATACCTAACATTGTGAAATGTTCATTAATTCAGTCACAAAATTGATCTCTGTGTCTGTTTGACAGGGATGATATCTACAACTTTAACATCAGTGGGTTTGATGAGCCTACAATAAAGCTTGGAGTAAGACTATAACTGAAACTGATACGTTATGAATAGAACATAAAGGAGCTCAATCAACTTAAATTATGTCTACTGAAAGTATAGTTAACATCTAAAAATTCAAATTATGTCACTGTACTAAGTGGGAAAAAGTTTGCCGTGTAAATACCTCCATCACTTTCAAATGTATAATGATATATGCTGTCCTAAGGTTCTGGCCACTTAAAACCTATTATGATGTTTTCCTGAATTAAGAACAAAACAGTTTGTTAGGAGTATAATTATTTTTACATTATCCTATTATCATGAAAGCATTATTGCCATCCTTCCAATCCCCATTGTAAAGACATCTTTGCCCAGATGTTTGAGTAAAAAGAAAATCTAGCTAAGATAAAAGCAAAAGACAACAAAAGATAGTTTTGCTTCTTACGGCTCAGAGGAGCCTGCTGAATTGGTGAAGTTCATGAAGGAAGTGGATGAAAACTAATGTATTAGTTTGAGATATTGAAAGCTTTGGTCAGTTCCAGTTGGTTTTAACTATCAGCTCTGTTCTTAAATAATTTCTAAGATAGAAATTAAATCATTGTAAGTTAATTGCCAAGTATAACAACTAAGCAAAAGAGCCCTTGGCTGTTACTGACTGATGACCTGGTTATTTTTGTTTAAATTGTTTAACAAATGAAAATCTTCATTTGTTTCTTATTTATTTACATTTTTAGATCCAAGAATTGCATGTTACTGAACTGCGTGTTCGTACAGATCCAAACAAAAAAGGGTAGGGATGTTATAATGTGTCCTAGTCTGCTCATTCTCGTCAAGAATAGTAATGCCTGCATTCTCCAGTATTCCAGTATGAAAGTCCAGGGAATGTATCCAAGACAATAATATCATGACTGTGTAGTTTTTTCAAGCAATAAACATAGCTGCTGTGGTCTTCTAGGCTGTTTCATGATTTTCCTTTGGCAAGCTGAAAAAAGGGAAAATGTGTATTATGAAGAAAACAGCTTTAGTTCTCCTGATAGAATACTACAGGGATATAAACTCCTGAACAGAGGGGGGTATGTTTTTCTTTATGATCAGCCTGCAAAGGGACATACTGTTACTGTGTGTTATTACTAATCATTAGCAAATAAGCACATCCTTTAGGATCTGAGGTGAACAGATATTTCCCAAATGGATGTGAAAACAAAAGTAGGTACATTTGTTTAAATCCTTAATCCACGTATAACATGAATAATAGAAAGATTTAGAACAAGTATTTTTAAATGTATCATTGAAAGTTTGTTTGTTTGTTTTCCTAATTAAGGAACACAGATGACAGTAAAACTAGCACTGAAGTGAAAGGAAGAAAAAAAGTAAGGCTCAGGTTTTTGTGGATCAGTATACCTTGTGTTCCTGCCTTCAAATACTAATTATGTAACTGAAAGGTATATAAAAAGTAAATCATTAACTTAAGGACTTTTTTTTGGTTTTGTAGACTAGAAACAATCAAAACAAGAAACATCTCTTTAGTGACACAGATACAGAATACAGAGGTGATGACAGCAAGACAGACCTTAGTTGGCTACAAGACTCAAATAGAAAATCTAAAGTTCAGTTAATTGATTACAGTAGAAATAAAAACTTAGGGAAACCAATAAGCACAGACAAAAGTAAGAAACTTTTTTTGTATTTCTTAAGAATGCTGCAATGTTTGTCCATAGATATTTACTGCACAGCATGTAATGTTCTGTGTTGCAGATACAACATGTTTTTGTTGTCTTATTTCCAAGCATTAAGAAATTTCAAATTAGTTCTAAGAATTTATAAAGGTTAATTTCCAAAAAGTCTGTATTTTATCATGAAAAACTGTTAGAGGATGGGACAGGCAGAGGTTGTTGTCAACAAAAAAACCTTTGGCTTTTTAAAATAATGTGCTGAAAGTAGTTTACCGAATCAGTAAGTTTGTGGCCATAAAAGTGATTCCATGATTTTACAGCTAGAACTCTAAATGTCAAACATTTGAATATTTTGCTGCTTTTTCTGACTCTTTGTATGGTAACAGATAAATCCGGTGAATCTGCTTGCCACGTGGATAAACCTAAAGGCAAAAATGCAAATAAGAAAAAGGTAAATGTAAATTTGCAACTAGATTTGTAATACATATTCAAAGTGTCTTAACTCGCTACATAAACTGTTTTTATATAATTTTTCATAAATATGTGCCATTTCTCCATGCTTATTTCAAGATCATTTGCTAAATACAGTTAGTTCTTTTCAGTTACTGTATTCTTCTCGTGTAGTATTTAGCTAGTATTTCAGGCATAATACTAGCTATCAGAATGATTATTATACATTGATGCTTTTGTAAGTTTTATTATTTTAAATGATTGATTATGTCTACTGCTTAATAGCCGTCTACTCCATTGAATATGCCGTTAGCTTTTCAGCAAGGGTTTTCATGTGGCTAATGTGCTTAATTGAATTTTAATGCCTTTGAGATTGTATTTTTTTTAAATGAATAGATATAATATAGTGAAACTGCAAAATGAAAAGTGATATAGATATTTTAAAAAGAATAATAATTGCAAAATATTGCAACCATATTAAAGCTGGGAGTATAATAGATTGTGATTATGAACACGTTAATGGAAGATGCTTGTGGATGGTTGTAAGCCCCAGTTTAGAAAACAAACCCAAAACCTTCCCCTGTCCCCTTCAGACTACTCTTTGGTCTCTCAGTCTGTACAGTAATTATTCAAATCTATTTAATGTTACTAGCTTAAAGCTACATACATGCATTTAATGTAAATCATGCATATGAAAATATGATCACCACATGTAGATATTGATGATGATGTCTACTCCATGTAAATCAAAACTGAAGAAGGCTTCAGTTCTGAACAGGGCTTCAAAACTGAGGAGGCTTTCAGTTGCCTGATGTTGAATCAGCCTGCTTACTAAAATGCATCCTTTTGTAGTAGTGAAATTCCCCAGATCTTCCCAAGCAAGTTCAAAGTGCCTACTTCGGGGAGGTAGAGTTCCACTGTTGAATAGACTTAGATAAAGGGCATCTGAAGCCCAGGAAGTCACTACTACACTTGACCCTGGAGATGAGTAGGCTGGGAAAGTGCACGTTTTGCAAGAGCACTTGTCAGGAGAGTAGGAGGCAGGAATTCTAATCTCTCCTAGTCTGAGAGGCGTTGCACTTAGATTTTACATCCATTCTGATGTCAGGTCCCTGGAGTACATTAGGTGAGAACATGCTTTACACTATTTCTGAACATCAGCTGCTGTGTAGAGAGAGTGGCAGTTGTTATGATGTAGAAGGGGGACGGGTAGAAAGGTGGACTGATTCTAGTCTAGTGGTTAAGCTAATTGGTTCAGAAGTCATAATCAAGGATAGTGGTTCCTGCTCACAATGCAGGCTTTTGATCTTGTTCTATTTCAGACCAGTTACAGTCTAATTCAAATGTGCACATATTTCAGGGAGCAAGCTTTGGAAACCCACTTCAGCTTTGCTGTAGTTCAAAAATGGCATTTATTTTTCCTCTTTGCTTTTTTAACTCTTACATTTGTGACTGCACTGCCCTATCTACAGTGAAAATTATCTTCCCAAAATGCGTAGTAGACTGATGGTTGGACTTCGTGAGCTTTGGTAAAGTTGACTTTTGAAATTGTTTTGAAATAATTGATTTGAAGTAATTAAACCAAGTTACCTACCATTTATTTGTACATATTTGTTCATTAATTATTCTGATATAAACTGAAGATGTTTTTATTCTTCTAAAGATAGACAAATGCAGAAAACAGAATTCAAGAACTGATGAAACGATAGAACAAACCACCAGACAAAAACGACCTCGAAGAGCAGCATTTGCAAAAAATTACAAAGAGCTTTCCAGTTCAGAGTCAGAGAGTGAATGGAAATCTTCAGCATGCACGTCTAAGGAGGAGAAATCAAAAATACAGGTATACAGTTTCACCTTATTCTTAAAAATCTGTATCTGCCTTATTTTTCAAAACAAACTCTGGTCTACTTTGTACTTAATACTCCTGAATTTTAAACATGAGCAAGTTGATCTGAATTTTATTTATTATTTGTAGTAGTGCCCTTTTTTAATTATGAGTATTTGGCTGCTAAGAAAATCAGTCCTAAATAATCTTCTCAGTCATAGTAGTATTTCAGTTTGTATTTATGAAATTTATTCTGCTGAAAAGAACTACTATGTCTTTTATTTTAAAAACTTAACGATATTTTGAAAATGTCTATAAAGTGGGAGGTTTTAGTGAGCCAAATTTTGTTCTTTTAGATAATGTGATTTTGATAATGCTATGCATGTTCTATGTACAACAGAAATTGCTGACTTGATAGAGGGTATGTCAATACTTTTGCTGAATATGCAAATAGGATTTTTAGTAAATGAAGCAATGATGTTGGGTGGTAAAACATTTTTATTCTTTTAGCATAACATTTCAATGTATATGGACAGGTCTGTAAACTTCATTGATTAAACCCTGAAGCATCGCTAAGTGCCTCCGATAGTTAAGAAGTTTGTAAGAATAGAAATTTGGGTGCTGAATTAAACAAATTCAATGCTTACATTAGATTAGATTCAATGCTTCATACTTATATTAGAACACCTGATATCCTTATGAATTTAAGTACTGCTAAGGATGTTCCTTTTTGGACCTTCTGCTTGTTCAATGGTACATATAGAGAATATACTCTTTACCTGCATATGAATATACACTACTGTATGTTTACAAATAATGTTTATATGCATTTTATATTTTAATAGAAACATATGAATGGGGAAAACAAGGAAGATAATCGGCAAAAGGCACTCCAGACTATTGTATCTATGGATCCAAAGAGAGTAGATAACTATGTACAGAAAGCATTTGTTAAATCAAAGAATTCTGCAGAACAAAAGGAAATTGAAATGCCTTCATCTGAGAGTCCTGCATCTCTTGAGACAATGAGATGTAGGTATTTTGACTTTTAAATTATAGCAATATTGTATCAAAAGTTGAAGGTTGTGAGGATTATTACAGTAGTACAATTTTACATTTATTTCATGCTTTTAAAATAAGAGATACCCCCTGATTCAGTGTGTACCACATAACTTAATGAAGTCTATTAATATGTCACTAACACTTTGGTAGGTTGGTACAGTTATTTGATGTCAGCATAATATAGAAGTGCAATACGTGGGTGTTAGAATGAATCTGGTAACTGCTGAAGTAGTGCGGAGAGTGCAAAAAGTGCACGTGTGGCAAGTCATAAGCCAACACTTCTGGTAACATTGCACACATCTGAGACTTGCAAATACCTAGAGTTGGAACAGTTAGCAATATGGGGCTTTAACTTACCTTTTCTTCATTTCATTCCTCATGCTGACTGTTATGTAACTGTTTTCTAGGTGCCGAAAGAATATCAGAAGGAGATGTTACTCAAGAGCATACTTATATTGAAAGATCACCTGGTCTTCAGGAGTCAACACTAGAAAAAAGGGAGATGTTCAACTTTGAGAAAGGAATTTCTCCCAATAATTTCTGTCCACAAAAAAAGAATATTACAAGTATATGTCTAAATCAGTCCCCTGAGATGACTGTTAAGAAGTTAACATTTGGAAAGAAGATTTTCTCACCAGTTTTAACTGAAGCATCTTTGGTAAGAATATTAAAGTTATGCTACAATTATTTTAACTGGAATGTTCCATTCAGCTGCCAACTGTTTTATGCTTTTGTACATCTCCTTTCACTAATGATTTTTTTTGTTAATGTGTAGCTCAGCGTAACGACATATAAAACTGTAAGTGGAAAACATGCAAAGGGATCTGTATCTGAAACACGTGGTAGTAATGAAGATTCAAGTTTCAGACGTTGCTTTTCAGACACACTTTCTGTTAAAGGAAAACTACAAGATACCACTAAACCTATCACCAAAAGTAAAGAGGAGGTATGTTACTAAATCCTTTGCTCTTCAAAAGAGAGCTGCAGCTTTTTGTCACTTTTATCTTCTTTGTAGACAGTGAGGTTTAAGGGAAATGCATCTTTTGTAATGTTAAATACTATATATGATGTTCACTTGTGACCTGCTTGGTAAATCCTACTAGTTTATTTAAAATATTTGAGATAAATTAGGGAATTGTTTATCATACAGGTACAAGGAAAGAATTCTATCCCAATGAGATCAGTTATAATTAATGTCTTTAAAAATAACAGGGAGTAAATATTTTCTTCTTGACTTTCAATAAAAAAATAAAATAAATGATTTTTCACAAATTGAAGAATTGTGACATCTGCATGGAAAAATGATTGAGGTGAAAAACTGCTCTTACAGTTTTACAATTAATGTATGACTCAATATAACAAGTATTGTAGCATTGGGAAATAAATAAAAACTGCCGTATACCTTCAAACTACTTCTCCTAAGTACTTTTTCTGGTGAAAAAAGCACTGACTCCTTTAAGAAATATAATTTTGTTTGTCTCCTGTTACAAGGAACAATTAAGCCTTATTGGTCATTTGACTTCTTGCTATCATTAATTATTACCATGGTGAAGAATTTGTTTATTCTCTCATCTAGTGAAACCTAGTAGTAATTTGTGCAGAGATTTTTTTTTTTCTTACTGTAGCTGTGTTCATGTCCCTAGTTTAATGAAAAGCAACATAAATGTGGATTTCTGATGAAGACTTTGTAAAAGTGCTTTCATTTGGAAGCTAATAAATCAGTGACTTTTCATTTAGGATTGTGTACCATCTCCATCATCTGTTTCCAGTGGAAGTAAAGTACAGTCTTGGAGTGAAGAGCCTTATGGACCCATACATGAGTCGGGTACAAACATTTAATTTAAAGCAAAAGACTTTCAATGCGCATCCGTAAGAGTTAAGAAAAATCTTTATTTGGCACAAAAATGGCCCAAGTCTTTTAATTGTGTTTACTTTTATACATTTTGTAGCTATTATTCCATTTTTACTCTTTCTCATTTTGTCTGCTCTTTTAATTACCCCCAAAAAATCAAAAAATTTGGCTTTAAAATGCCGTTACTGTAAAGAGTTAGTTGCACTCTTAAGAGTTGGAAGCGTTCCCACTGATACTGGGGAAAAAAAAAGAGGGATAATGGTATTGTCAGGAAAAGAGGACTTGGGGTGAATGTGTTTCACGAACGAGTCTTGCATGGGTCAGATTTCTGTGTTCCATTGAAATTCTGTTGTTCATTTACATCAAGTGCTCATATCTACTGAACATGCCCTCCATAAAGGTAGTGCTTATTAGTTTTTATGTAGTTCTTGAGCTCTAAAGCCAAGACACATACTCCTAGAGTTTGGACCCAGAGGGTCAGTAAACTCTTCTTTATCCTCCCATGTCATTGTTCTAAATAATCCTAAAGTTAAGCATCGTTTTCCTGTTTATTAAAGGACCGACTATACAGACATTTGTCAAACGAAGGTACCACAGTGATACAGAAAGCAATTCTGATGAAGTAGAAATAAGCAAGGAGGAAGAAAAGAAAGGAAACAGAACAACAAAATTACAGCCTAGAAAATTATTTAAAACAGATGATGCGGTTACTTACAGAGGTTAGTTATGGAGTGAAAACTGACTATAGTTGTGCAAAAATTTAAACTAACATAAAAAATTTAAAGTTTTAACAAGGAAAGATAATATCCATTAAAAAGCCTTTTACATGCTTAAAAGAAGAAATGAAATGCTAAATAGTTAGAGAGCATATCCATTTAAAAAGTCAGCAAATTGATATGAAAATAGAAACTGGTCTCAGCCTTCTAATTGGTGAAACTAATCTGTATATAACAAAAGCTGTGCTAGGCCCTATTATAACTTTTTCGTACTGAATTGTGACGTCATCTTTTTTTACTTCTCTTCAGTGTCTGAAAGCATATCTACTGTATCTGTAAATGATCTGTCCGTTTTGGATGGGGAAACCTGGGAACCTGGTTGTTCAACTATCAGTATATGTCAGATGCTCCAAAAAGAATTTACTAAGAAAACTGAGGCAAGATTTCATTTACAATCTTAATTATCTGGGTGGGTGCATGTGCATATGAATGATAGCTTGTCTTACACTACAGAATTTGCTTCAAAGAACATGAAAATACCTGTGTGTGTAGAACTTCAAGAAATGACGGAATTCAAATTTCCCTTTATGTCTTTCTTAGTTTCTTAATGTACCTAACCCTCCAATGATTTTCTTTCCCAGGTCTGTTTTATTTTTTATCCTGTCTGTTGTTTCAAAACAAGCTCATGTATCTAAAGTAATGAGCACACTGCATTTTGATGTTTTCAAATTATCAAAACCATGAATGAAATTTATTTGCAAAAAGTAAGACATGAGCCCGAATAATGCATTTGTTCATCTAAGACAGCTGTAAGCGCACATCATTCATTCCGTGTGTACTTTCTCTATTTTGAAGAAAGATATTTTTCAAATTATATACTTCTACTTAAGTAGAATTTTGTCAAAAACGTAAAAACATGTTTATTTACATTTCACTAACAGAAAGCTTTTCCTTAAAGGATAGGGAGATATTTTTTTTTAAAGAAGTTTTTTTGCTCTGTATGATCTGTCATACTAAGCAATTACAGTACTAAACATACAAGTTCTTTTCCTAAAATGAAAATAATCTGAATTTAATGTTAAAACATCCTCATAGAGCCGCTCACGGAAAATGGATCTTTTTACTAAGCAATC
>VZSC01008668.1:9098-25420 GCA_013398225.1 Steatornis caripensis | reverse complement strand
CTAAGCAATCATTAAGAGCTACCCATGAGCATTTGACAACAATGAGTTACCAGCTTCACGAATGCAGGTCTGTAACAAAAGATTTGTTTTAAAACACCCTCAAAATGCATTTAATACCTTCTAAAAGTAACTCATTTTGTTTTGGTAGGATCAGGCAGCTGGACAAATTTCATTTTGCTCTCCTTGAGGAACTTGAGAATTTTGAAAAAGATTCTCAGTCCCTGAAAAACATGGAAAAAGAATTCTCGGTTTGTATTTTGATTGCTTGATCATGGAGAAAAGCAAGTTCTTATGAAATCTGTAGGTTATTCATGCCATCTCTAACTTTAGATCACTAATTCTGATTTTAAATGCCTTTATAATTTTGCTTAAAGTTGGGTCAAATCTCAAATAATGAATTTGAGAGGTGAGGATCGGCTAATGCTATGCTCTTAGAATTTCTAGATCACCACTATATGTTTGTCTTCCTAGAATAAACTACTACTACTACTACTTTTAATGGACTATTTACTCCACTTAATGAGCCTTTTTTTCAGCTGGCCTGTATTTCAGGAGCAGCATGTAAGCATTTGAACCTGATTTGCTGTGTGTTCTGCAACGAGCCAGTTGACATTATGGGTCTCCTACTTGCTATAATGTAAAAATCCAATATACGAATATTCATATAAATACAAGACTCTATTTAGTTTTTTTTCTTTTACTCAGAAGGCATGGCTTAAATTATATGGAATTGTGATTAAAATGCTCTGCATATTCTTTTTCATCGTTTTTGGAATTCCTGAAGTGCCTAATCCTGCCAGCTAAGCCTCTTTTTTCTCCCCAAGCTTCTATGGTGACTGCGCAACTCCTACCCATTCTGTGCTGATTCTGTGGTTTCAGGTTATTTTATTCATATTAAATAGCAGTCAGTTTTGGTTTAGAAAATATTAGTTCCTACTGGTTATCATCTATTAATATTTTTCTTTCCAGACCTTTTGGAAAAAACATACACGTACTTTTAGTACATACATGAAAAATGAGCAACGGAGGTTAGTAAGCTGCTTTAATCTCGGGTAGAGGTTTATGTTCTGTTCATTTGAGGTATAAGTTAAGGCAAGTACTATTCTCTATGCAATTTCTCCCTTCCATAGAGATGATAAATGAAATAAGAAAATGAGATTAAAATGTTATGTTACTGGACAAATACAATTATTCTCCATCTAAATTTCTCCATATACCTGCTGGACTATTCCAGTAGTAACAATGATGGTAATTTTTATCCATGCTTTTAAGTACAAATAATGTGCTGTATTCATGATGTGTGTGGAAAGTTCATACGTAGCAAAGCTGTTTGAACTACCTTTTATTTCTTTAGAATTCAGATTCTTAAAACTTCATTTGAAAAGCACATCTACCATACTGTGGACTATGAAGAACGTATTTTTACTTCAGAGGTATAAGAACTTTTGTTTCTTTCTTATTTTTAATAATTTTTAATTCTTTAATTTTACCGACAGATACCAGTATTGACCTTTTTTTTTTTCCAAAGAAAGTCTTTATCCTCAGCATTGTATTAATGCCACAAAAGTATTTTTGTAGTTTTTCATTGTCATGAAACATCCTTTAATGTAACAAAATTCAGTGTTTTAGGGCTTGATTGCACTCATTGGAAGGTGTGTGCAGTTATCTGGAAAACTACTGCAAGATTTATTCTGTAGCTTTGTTTACCAGTGTTAATCTTCCAAGAAAGAATAAAGTTAAAACACACAATCCTTTCCTTAGGCAGGTGGATGCACGTGCATCTGTATCTCTCAGTTATAAACCATTTAGGGACGTAATTGTCATCTTGCAAATGGGTTACCAATTGTGAGCAGAGAAGGTGCATTGAGTATCTTTTTATAGATGCATTTGATGAAAGAAGACATACAAGGTCTCCAAGAGAAACTTCTTAAAGAAATGGTAAATGAACTTGTCCTGTCCTCATTTTTATTTATTATTTAAGTATAGCTCTTTGAACAATAAATTACTAAAAATTGTAATTTCTAGTCCTCTATCAAAAATAAAAATTAGTCAGAATCCGAGTATCACTGACATGTTCTACTTTAAACTTTATCTGAGTGATAAAAGCAGCAGGTAGATACGGATATACTGTTTTAGTTCTGAGTCCTAACATGCTGAATGTTAACGTGCAAAAGAAAAGTATCATATTTGATATGTTAAAAGCAGCAGAATTACAATACTTAAACAAATCAGAATTATTTTATTTAACGTATGTGATAAATTTAATGCTTTTTGCCCAGCAAGAAGAGGAACTGTGTAATGTTCGCCGGGGATTACAGACACTGTTTCAATCAGAAAATAGAATTCTGAAGTAATATTTTCAGATCCCTTCCTGAAATTCAAGGTGAATATAACCACCCTTTTATACTGTAAAATTTGACAACTTTTTTTTTCACTCAAGAAAACTATTGTAATGAAAGCATATTTTCCTGAAGAGTATTAAAATCTTTGTGGATAAGACTTCTTTTCTATGTGAGATTCAGTATTATTTTACTGAATCTGCTAAAATGCAATATGTACATTTTTTTATTTTTAGCACATGCTGTTTTTTAACAAGTCTTTAACAATTTGTATAGGTTATTTAACTGACTTTCAGAGAAATCACTTCAAATTTCAGTTTGAATCTATGTTTTGGGTCTGTGTGTCCAGAATACCCTTTTTGACTGATCCAGAATACAGTTAGAAATTATTTAGGAATCAAATTGCCTGTTTTGATGTCAGTCCAATTTGTCTGTGGTGTTAAACTTCAATACGAGTTTCTAAGAGAAAACAAAACTGCACACTTGTGGTTGAACAATGTTGCAAATATTTGTATTAAATATTTCAAGAAAATACATATTGTCTGTTTTGTTTTTTGTTTTTACAAAATGATGTCATTACTATTTTGCTTTAAATCTGTAATACATATTTGCACATCAGTCAAGTAGAACTTACTGCTGTGCAAATACTTCATGTAAGACAACATATAGCAAGAGTCTGCTATCTGTAGCTCAGAAACACATGCTACATGCTGATACAATCTTAGATTTCAAAAGATTTCCTAAGAAAACAACCAGTGAGTCATAATTTACACTTCTTCTTTGTTGCCATGTATGAACTAGAAGGCTTCTGAATATTTATGATGTGCAGCTTCTAAGCTAATATTTATCTTAATTTGCTTTTAAGTTAAACAAAAAACCTACCTTGCGTGTTACAGTTCCTTAGCAGCCTTACAGTCTTTTTTAACTTGCAATCCTGCATGTGTATACTGTAAACTTTTCAGGCTCAGAACAATATCTTTAATATTTTTCATTTAAGTTCTCTTAAAAAATGGGGATTAGAAACTTACAGCTGATCAAGTAGTAACAGATGTAGAGAGTAACTCATAGAATGTGCTTGTCTCGGAGCTTGTCTACATTACCACAGTCAGAGTTGCCTCTTTACCATGGAATTGACTCCAGGTTAACACTTTCAGCATCTCGGGAGCCTAAGTTCACTCAGCACCACACTAACACAACTTCACAGCTTCTGGAGCAAGGCTGAAGAGGGTACATGCTTCTCTGTAGCTGACCAAGAAGTCTCAAAAGAATATATTAGCCAATTTGGGGGTAATGGCTCTTCAGAACTTAATTACTTTAGAGCCCTTATTTTACATTCCATTATACCTCTTACTTTGTCCTTTGGTTGACTTTAACATCATACACACACGTCTGTCATTTCTTCCATTATTCCATCTACCCTCTTAACTCTTCTGTTTTTCCTCAGATTCCTTTATAGATTCCTAATACTGCTTTTATTATCAACACAGAGATCTTTACTTACAGTAGTGTTCTTTAATCTAATTTTTTTCTCATATGTTACTGACACCATTCAGTCTATAGTTCTCAAACTCAATTATTTTCATTGCAGCTAGTTCTAACTGCAGCTGTTACGCTATATTGCTTCTATTATTGTCTAATGTTTTTTAAAAGTCTAATAGACTGGCTTTCATAATTTTAAGTTGATGTCTGTTACATAGGTCTCGTGTTGAGTTGACTTCCTTCAAACCCACCAATCATTTTTCAAAATATTTATCCAGTAGAAGTTCCCTGCTAAACCTCACCACTATCTGCATCTTTGGTGATACTTAACCGGTTTCCTTTTATTAACGCTTTGTTGGTTTGCCTATGCAATCTGTCTGTCCTACAGGTAGTTCATATATCTTTGATTTATCCTTCAATATTTCTGAGAGTAACCATTTTCTAAGGTTTATTTTCACAGAGAAAAATGGCACGATTTAAAACTGAATTTTAAGGTGAAGTTAAGGTAGAAAACTCTTTAACAGAGGTCCTCAAATGGGAAAATCTGTTGATTTCTAAACAACTTCTGTATCTTTATACAATATTGTCTTTAAATTAACGAAAAAAAGTGCATACTCCTGAACTCAGTACTCCGTGAGCAACCTACTGTAATGTCAATGTTTGCCTCACTCAGAGCAGGGAGAGGGACCCACGACCTTGGGAAAGGACCTAGGTTCTTACAAATTTAAATTAATCTATGAGTTTATGAAAAAGATTGCTTTTATCCTTATTGAACATACCATCTTTAAAAAACAACTTCTTAGATCAGAAATGGATGTGATAGATTTCTGTCCAATGTGCACTGAGTAGAATGCAGAGTAATTGGTGTTCTTACACTTCATTGATGGGAAATAGTTTATTGTAAACAGAAATAGTTGTCAATGGAATATATTTATTATGAATTAATTTTAAAAACACAAGTTTGTGTTGTCTCTGGAAATTATTATATTAAATTACCAGTAAATAATTTGGTCCACTCATCCCATCTACGTAAGTGTGTACTTCATGCTTTCCTAATTTTTCTGAGTCTCTGAATTTTGGGGGGGGGTGGTGGTTTTGTGCCTGTGATCTCTGCCATCTCCACTAGATGGACCTCATGAGATGTTAAAGATTTTTTTTTTTTTACTGGTCTAATTGAATTTTATCTGTATGTGTAACAGTATTTTTCTCTTAAGGTTTTAAGTGCATTGCAAGGCCCAAATTCTTTTCTTACAGTGAGCACATACTGAAAAAATAATACAACTGTTATTTTCAGTGAGGACTCATTATAAAATAGAATTATGAAATTTTACTGTCCACCTATCAGTCTTTACCCCACCCCATTAACTTCCAAAGACTTTGAACAGGTACAATCAATTTTAACAAATGTGAAAACCTGAAGCACATCACAAAGGCAAAGTTCAGCATAGGGATATTGCTTTTTTTTTATTATTATTATTTTTTTATTTTGTGGATGCAAAACCCCAGGGGTTGTTCAGGGTGGTCACAAAGCGTTCAGAGGCTGGGATGCTTGTGATGGAAGGACAGCTGAGAATGTGGGGAAGAAGCGAAGCATATTGCTGCATAACTACAAGATGGTTGTCACATTAGTAATGCAGCACATAGGTATTGACCTGCTCTACATTACCCTTAAAACATTTTGCTGTTTATTATATTTTTCAACATAATTTTAATGTGTTTTATACAACATTTTTGTTATCAGTAAAAGTGTGTGTCACTGCTAAATAGGAGTGTTACTTTCATGGATTATTAGCCAAGTTTGTAGTTAACAGTGGGTCTTCTGCTGTTCTCAAACTAAAAATGGTTCTGCTGAAGAAACTTTTCTCTCCTTTCTGTTTAGCATTTTGTATACTACACCTGGACCATCATTATAGTTTAGAATTAATAGTATTTTATTAATAATAAAATGTAAATGATTGATAAATATCATTAACAGTATGTTAAAAGACTAGTTATAATGTTACATATTTCTGTGAAAAGCCAGTAAGTTATAAAATTGCAATAAATAGAAAAAAAAATCTTTGGATCAAGTAATTGGGTAATTCAAGTCTTCAACTCATAGTCACATAAGTGAAACATTAAAAAGTTCTACAAAATTACAGCTAGGTATAACAAAGCCAGTAAGCTTTGTTGGTCCTGGGCACCAAATCTGCCGTGATTCATCAATTTCTTCTAGCATTGCCCTTACTGACGTATTTGAAGTGTTGCGCTGTGTGTTCTCACTTAATTTATCCCAAGAGTAGCGCTTTGTTTGTTATTTCATCCCCACACTGAGCAGCAGAAGAGAATCGAATGTTAGTCCATCCACTATTTGCATTGATTGTATTCACCATCTTGCAGCAATTTAGTAGTAGTCTATACAAACAATTTTACATACCGTATTTTCCTTATTATACTCATGCTTCATGGAGACCATGTCAACGAAGCTACAACATCGAGAGTGCCTTTTCCAAATGTTCAACATTGAACGACTTCCTGAAAGGATAGCATTAAAGACTCTTGGAGAGAAATTTTTGTCTTTGGGGTGTACATGCCATTTTGTTGCTGTCTTGTCAGGCATGCTTCCCAGCTATCAGTGTATTTTTTTTCTCCTAAGCTTTTTCTTTTAGTAGTATTTTGAGTAGAATTCTCAGATGCTTCTGGATGTCAAGTATTATTAGAGTGCCTGGCTTTACATTTTTCTCAACCAGTTCTATTTGCTTTGTTATTAGCATTTAGTAACTTTTCTTCTCTTACTGTCAAGAAAGCATGAAAATCATTTGTTTGCTAAACAAAGTACACTGTTACATTTCTGTCTGTGGTTGTCCAATTTAGTAATTTTGCATGAGAATAACAGTGAATTTAATTGTCGTTCTTTAGAGGGCCAGAACCTCAGCTAGTGTAGAATGACAATTATGTTATGCTGGTTAGGATCTGGTCCAAAACACTGATATTCCACAAGATGGAAAACTTTAGTTAAGCTCATCCTTTTGAAGACTCTGTGTTGATAAAGAAGCAATATGATCTGATGCATAATAACTGTAATCTCTTTCCTTCCCAACTGTCCCTGGAAAAAAAAGCTTTAGGAAACATGTTCATTTCCTGCAATAAGTAGTCATTTAATTAAAGAACAAAAGTAACAGGAATCAAAAATGCTTGCAGCTGTCATTCTGTTAGACATTATATAAAAAAAGAATGAAATTATAATACATTAAATTAGTTTTTAGAACATGAACTTAAGTGTTTTACAAACTAATTGTGGTAAGTTCAAAATGTCTTGTCAACATAATACTGAGTGACAGTGTCTCATGTCCATTTATGTCGGAGGCCTTGGAATGGTAAAGCCTGTACATGCACAACATCTCCTTTTCCAAGATAGACTGCAAAACAGTTTAAAACAAGTGTTAAAGGAGAGTGGTAGGTTCGTTCAAGTAGCTTTACTCCAGTCTTTTTCAGCAGATCGTCCCACTCCACAGGCCATCGCTCTTCTGACTTCAGAGTGAAGTACGTCTCTGGTCTTTCTTTCTGTACGTAAGTGCTGCAGAGACTTCATCTGCAGAGTCCTTCTTTCACATAAACATCAAGGTATGCTGGACTGAACTTTAGGGACTTATATATTCCCTGATGTGTGTTCAGCAGCAATATCAAAAAGTAAAGACAGATTCTTCTCAGAAGAAAATTTCTATGGCCTGTGAAATCTAAGAGAAATAAGAGACATTTTTCAAACCACTCTGAGATTTTAAAAATACACACAATTTTTAAAAGTTCTGTGTTAGATTTTTGATTTAAAAAAAAAAAAGCAGTACTCATTCTGTTTATAGGTACAATAACAGCATTATATTAGCAACTTTAAGTCTTGATTTTCACCAACACATTTCCACACATGTGCCATGACTGTAGTGCAGTTACAGTCCTCAGGGCCCAGTTTACAGTTCTTTGGGCGTGCAAGTGGAAACAGAGGTGGAGGGTTGATACTGTTTTTTTTCTTTTAAGAATTAGACCACAGTTTGTCATTGGTAGAAATATTTTTTTATTGTGCAGTGATCTTGTTATTTTGTAAGAGTTAAGCAATGTTGAGCTGATGCTTTGGAAAACACAAGTATATACTCTTGGTTTAATGTACGATAGTCTTAAGAGTCTGTCTGGAATAAATATACTCATGCTCTGTAGGCTTGTTCTTTTGGCTGAGGTACATAATTAAAGTCTCAGTCATTTGTAATGCCTTAGCAGTAATTGTAAATTGTAAGCCTGTTGACTTCTAATATCCTGAACAAATTTTAGAATATATCATTATAATCTACTTAAACTCCCCAGGTACCTTCAATTAGAGAAGGTATATCTCACTTTCAGACAAATTGCAGCCATCTCTTTTTTTCCCCCCCCTATATTTCATTCTCTCAATGCAGTGATGTCTTGCTATAAACATTGAGTCTGAGTCCTGTAATGTTAAAAGGACCCTAACAATTGCATGAACAGTCTAGAATTATATAAATGCAGCATTTGGCTCAACATACGACTCAAGTACCTAGACCATCTTTTCATTGAATAGCCAAAGCGTGGTTAAGCTGGAATTCATTCTGAGTTCAGAAACAAGTGTGGAAATATGGGCCCAGGCACTGCTGCAGTGAGCCTTCCACAATGTGAGGCTGCACACCAAGTTCCTTAGTACAGTGTTAGGCAACTTATTTTAGCAGCAAGCACACCTGAGAATGCTTACAGACATAGCAAGAGTACACAGTGCTCCCAGCAACTCCTAAAATAGTGTTTTAAGAGCAATTAGACTTCTTCAAGAGACCTAATAGAAATTGTAGGAAATAACTGATCGCTATTTCAATTTTTCTCTAACTAACAAGGTCCTTTTGCAAGTAACAATAGCTGTGGAATCGGCCTCTCTCACATTTTCCCCCCACGTAGAAAAGGGAACTGAATGTTTTCATGCATGTTTAAACATAGTCCCTGTCCTCAGTGCTGACACGTGAAGCAAACACTAGCTTGACTGGGTTCACACTGGCGCAACTGCGCAGAGAGTGACAGAGTCGAAACCAGTTCTCTCTCCTGCCCTCTCTGCTGCACTGCATTCAGTGTGCTTGAGGGGGTTGCGCTCCTTCCAATAGCAACCGGGCCAACATTCAAGGGATACTGAAATGTACAGGCTCAATCCATTAGAACAAACACACTACTTATGGGCATTATGTATGTCTGGTTATGGTATGTAGAATTTTATATTTCTTAGCAGGGAATTTGCAGTGTTTGTGATAACAAGGTTGCACACTCAAGTACATGTAATTCAGAAGCCTTTATATAGTGTATTAAATTGTTTACTTTAAAATAATCTTATTTTTTCTGTGTTATATTTTTGTGTTAATTTTGTGTCATAGCTTTTAAATCTTTGGTGCAAAGAATGCAAGCTGAGTAATGTTCTGGAGAAGGTCTGGGGGCTTCTCAGTGCATGCTAGTCAAAGCAAAAAAAAAAAGAAAATTAGAAAAGCTAAGTTCTGAACAGGAAGAGAAATACTTGTGTTTTCTTTTAAAATAAAGCTTCCCTTTGCATTTCTTCTCCCACATCCAGCATGTAAGAGCAATATCTATGGATTCAGGACTCAAGCAGAGTGGGGTTTAGCAGGCAATAGAAATAAATAGCTGGAAAACTGACCTTGTCAAATGTTTGCTTGATGCATGTACCTCCATTTCATTACTTTTGTATTCATTTAGCTCTTTCCGAATTGCTGCCTAGGAATTGAAAATAGAAGAAAGTTAACAAATAACTTTGTATTTATAAGCATTGTAAAATACCAGACTTGCAGAGCAGAACAGGAGTTCTCTAAAGTAGAAATAATAGGTATTGGGCACAGCAAAGCATGCTATGCCAGTAGAGGTGTTGAATATTTAGGCTGTATGGATTTGTGATATGATACTTCTTAGCTTTCACTACTAATTGCTGACAGGGTCACTTCTGTATAGAACCAGTTCTGACAGGAGAATAAAACCACAGTGCTTATTGTGTCACATTTAATAAGATTCCAGTTAAAATTTATTGAAGATTAAGAGAAGTTGCTGAGAAATTGATCAGCTGGTCAACTGACTTTTATGGAATTTAAATATATGTCCTCTTTTTAATGAAAATCACACTGTGATTTTATCACAGCTTGCAAATGCTAGTCTAGGCTGTCTTATCACCTGTAGCCATAGGAATGCACAGTTTTAAGAAGAAAAATGGTCTCTTTTGGTGCTTAATGTAATGAAATTCAAGACTATAAAGGTGAGAGCTTTCTTTTGTTTAAATAGCAACTGAGAGTGAACTGGTGCTTTCACAGATTCTTATATATTTGGTAATTTGGAGTTTAGTTACCTAAAATTATGAGGCTAATACCTGTGTTTATATTTTATGTCAGACATTTGGCTTATTAAAAGAAATATGAGGAAAAATAATGTATTTGTTTCCTCTGGAAGGGAACTTTTTCAGTCACAAATGCAATGGTCAAACTCCTGACTGAATTCCTGATGTGTGCCACCAGTATATGCAATTGAACCCTGTCACTTTCTTTTTAGCTTATAAGCCTGCCTAGTTAACAATATAAAAACAGTAAAACTGGGAAAAGACTCATTTTAATACATACCCAGTGCATATAAGGACATAGAAAATCATTATTGCATTCATTAATATACAATAGCTCATTCACCATTTTAGTGAGCTCTGAAGAACAGCTAAAATACAGTAGAAATACATCATTCCTTTTCTGTATGAGTCCTCTAAAACCATGTATTACGGTTTTTACTGGGGAGACACTGGAACAAAGAAGGAAGTGTTTGATCTGCACATCTCAGAACAAAGCAGTAAGCATCCTGTATTTGCTGCTTTACCCAGTAATTATCCCTACTCATTCTGCTTGTTGCAGCCCTGAAACTTCAAAACTTATTCAGCAACTGTTCTATCTGGAATCACACTGAACTATTTTTCTTATACTCAAGCACCTAAATGTGAAAGTTAAACGAGGATATAAATCAGCTGTGTGGCAGGTATGTGATAGAACAAAACCGAGTGTTTGTTTATGCTCGTGAAAATGTGGGATCAAGTGACTCCTTGAGCATTCATAGGAAACAGGAAAGGAAAGATTTGCATGTTTAGAAACATAGTGGAGGATATTTGCATATTCAGGACAAAACTTCCCAGTCTGAGGATAAATGTTAATACTGCATTGGCTGGAAATGCTTTTGAGTTGGAGCCCTAATGCATTAAGAAAGATTGTATCCACCTTAATTTTTTTTCTGTCAATTGATGGGCTGAGTAGGAGCCCTTATAGCACTAATTAGGATTTTTTATAAATAGCATTTTTTATAACACTATGCATGGCTCAGTGTGGTATGAGCATAAAAAATAATGGTAACATTTACAGAGATTAAATGTCCCAGAGGTTAAATGTCTTTGCAGAATCTGATGTGTCACAGACAAAGTAAGTAGAAAGCAGTAATATGTCATTTTAATTATGTCAGTACCTTATCTGCTGCTGATAGTCTTGTCCATGGTTTATCTGCTCGCCTGTCGTAGTCCTGTGCTTTCGCCACTTCCACATAATCACTGAATCGAATCAGGATTTTTCTGTCTCGTAGTTCATCAACTGTAGGTCTCTGGTTAAGCTGTATTAAATAGTTTTGTAAAATAAAAACAGTGTTAATAACAAACATATCAATAAAACGTGTGACATTTTCTGCTTCCCATCTCAGCTTACTGTGCATTTATGTATATGAAAAAAACCCAGCCCTTTGAAATTGCAGGGAAATATTCAGTCCTTCAGAGGATTGTTAGGAGAGTAACAATGGTTTAAATGGAGTTGTGGGCTACAGCACAGTGGCTTAATGGACAAAAGAGGAAAATATTTTAACCTGGATATTGATAAAATGCATTTACAATATGTAAAGGAATCGTAGTGAATTTATTATGATCTGTGTATAACATAATATGCTGTAGGGGGTTTCTACCACAGTCAGTGGCAGGTTGTTTGTCTAAGGTCTTCAGGACTGGACTCATTGTAAGAATTTCAATTTGGCTTTAACAAGTGATCAGCATATTTCGCTTATGATTTCAGTAGGGATTCCTAGGAACAGCACAATAACAAGATCTAGTTCTGATTCTGAGAATACCTTAAATGCAAAGAGAAATTCATGGTGGGAGCACACCTGGTGCTCAGCAGGGAGTCAGCTCTGCTACTGATTGCCACAAAGAACGAAGTAGTCCTTTTCTAGCAATATTTTGCAACTGCAAAATACGCAGTGTGCAAGCAAACATCCATTTTCTGATTTAAAGTTTCTATGTAAATCTACTAAGCCTCGTGTAGCTGAGATGAGGTAGATATTTTTATAATTCATATTACTAAATACCACTATGTCTCAGACACTGCTGAGGAGAATGTGTATTAAAGGAGGTTTTGTGTAACAATGACTGCTATGACTGGTTGATGTTGTATTAGCTTTGATAAATTTCTAAAAACTAATAGAAGGTAAGATTTGCAAGATTTTACCTTTCTTGTCAGTCTCTGTTTGATTTCCCTTCTTTCTTCCTGTTCTGTTTGATCATTTCGTTCTGTGGAGAATATATAAAAAAAGATTACTTTCCTCCTGAGGAGGACTGGGAGTTTCAAAAGTTCCAGGCAACAAAAACTAGAGCATAGAAAAATTAGCAGCTGGTTCTTTGTTGTATGTTTTGTTAGTTCGGTACATTTCTGGTTCTCTATTAGAACATATAGTTACCTCTCGGTAAGGACAATGTACTGGTGCCAATGTCAGCTCTTCCTGTGCTCTAAACTGTCATTCCAAGGAGATTTAATAAAACAACAGCAGCCACGCCAACTCTCCAACTGTATAAACTTTAGAAGAAAAATCAAGATATTCCATAGCTAATCACAATTTTTTATTCTGTGTGACCCTATTCTCAGGCTACATCTTTAGGTGGTCACACTGCCACAGTAGTTATCTTTGACTTATGTGCTTTTTTTCTCTGCTATTCAAGATATGCCACTGATATTAGAACCTCTTTATTCTCATGGGGTTTTCTTTTATAGCGTTTCATTCTAACCTAAGCCAGCTTGCTTTTCTGTGTTGTGCTTATTAACATTCAAGCCGTGATAACTCCTACACACTGGGTCTAAAAACAGACTAGAGTGCCGTAACACTGTGTGAAATATATCCTTTGCCTTGGGAAATGAGTTAATGGCGTTTCTATTTCTAGTACTGTCTGTTGCTAAATTAAGGCATGAGCCTATGACCTGAACAAAGCTGCAGACCTAGAGAAAAATGTTTAACCATTCTGAGATTGTCTGGATACTACTGTGAAGTTTATTATACCACTTGCATTAGGTACTTACAGCGTTAAAGCACACACATGATTTTTAATATTCCTCAAAAAGGCACTAGCACTGCAGATGAGTTTCCAAAGTGATGTTTTTAGTAATGAAGTATTCTTCTCCCTTGTTTTACTCTCCTTAGATTGCACTGAATTGCAATTATAAGGATCTATTTAAAATAACATAGTAGTGCACAGCCACACCCACTATAGTAGAAACGTAAATCAAATGAATCTAAAATGCTATAATGTGCTTTATTACAACTTGGTGGCAAGGCACGCAAATCTAAAAGAGAATAGGACAGCTAAAAATAGTGTTCTGTCAGGGACGAGCAGCTATTTAAGTCTGGAATGTTTAAAAAGAGAAGGGGCTTTGTAAAGTAAAGTGTATTCTAGGATATTGAGATACCTGCAAGAAGGTACTAACATGCTTCATGTGGTTTTAGTTCACCCCTTTTAGAGTAGATATTCCTATCTATAGATTTTTATTAAAAGATAAGAATGCTCTGTAGCATAGTGCCTTTCTAAGATATGACTGTGATATGCACTGAGAGAATTCCTAAACAAAAATCACAAATACAACTGATCAGAAAATGCTTTCCCAATTATACTAAGCATGTATAGTGACCCATTTCTATGAGACATTCGCTCGGGTTCAGTGCTTATTCCGATCTTCGAGAAACAGAAGAAACAGTTCTTTTAGAAAAAATAAAGCAAGATTGGATAGGAAATGGTAGCAAGAGCATTAAAAACTCGGGCGTTATTACAGAGACAAACCAGAGAGGTTTTCCCATCAACATGACCCTGCCTACACTTAGATCCGCTCATTAGTGAGGGCTGGTTTTAGAAATCTCAGCAGGGAGACGCTCCCAATTACAAAGTAGCGTGTGCAGTACTGTGATTCATTTGGCTGCTCTGCCAGTTACTCAGGGAACTCTTTGCTGTGCGTGACACTTAAACAATTCCTGGTGTTAAGAAAGAACCGGGGATTGTACCGTGTGATTTAAGAGATGCTGCCTTCTTGAATGTGAATGTTGGCTTTCTGTTGAACACAGGAAGAACACATATGAACACCTGGGTCCTGATTTTGGCTTATATGCTTCTCAGGCTTTGCGGTAAACCAAGAAGATCAACAAAATTGTAAGAAAGTGTTGGCTTTAAGTTTGCTTTGAAAGTATTACTTTTATCTCAGAAACATCTCCCTAAGGGAGATAAGCAGTCATTTCTTTTAATCTTACTGAGATTTGTTTTAAAATAACAGTAGTTGCACTTAGGTGCTTGCAATATGCTTCTCATTCTGATGGAGTTGTACAAATGTGAATTAATCGTCCTTAAAACAGCTTTGGGCGTAGCATTGCTTCCATTAGCAGTATGTATTATGAACATCAAAGAGGTTAGGAAACTTACGACTCAAGTGTACAAACCCTTGCAACCTGGAGGAGGTTGTAATGATTTCACTGAAGTGCATTTCTACTGCTACAGCTTTGCATGTCACGCCCAGTCCAGGGGTTTTTAAAGTCCATAACAAAAATGTCAATATGCCTACTAATAAAAGGAGACTTTACTAATTTCCAAATTCACTCAAAACTGGCACCAGAGTTGTTGCATCCGTCTAGCCTTTTAAGATTGCAACTGACACAGCTAAGGGATGACCTTAGCTCTTTACAGGATACCTGGCTTCTTATATAAGGGAAGAGGTGAGCAAAATAGTTCTGATCTCAGCTGAACCCCTATAAAAAAAAAAAAAAATAACCCCCCCCCGAGCAACTGAACTGAAGTCAATAAATTTGCTCCATGCTGGCAGCTCTTTAAATGAGATACAAATCTAGACCAGTACGTTTAGCTGGCATTCAGGAAATATCTTTAATTCTGCTTGATCTTCTTCCTGCTTTATCTCTCTCTAAGCTCATTATAGGAATGTATTAAAACTTCTTTATTATTAAAGCTGGTCAGTTTAACCCAGATTAAGGATGTAACCAGCACACTTCAAAAAGTAAGCATAAAGGAACAGATTTTTTCAGTAGAGATCAGCTCTTCCTTAGCCAGGAAAAAAACCCCCAAAACAGGTTTTCAGAGATCTTAGGTTCTGACTCTTGAAAACCTGACCCCACATATTTCAGAATCTTGAGTTAATACTTTGTCTAGTCTCTTGTTGTAGCTGACAGGTGAAGTTAGGCCAGGTTCATCCATTCACATTTGCAAACAACGTATCCTGTTTCTCATTTAGCTGTGCACGTGTTGGGTACATCTACCAGGTGCAATGTATGCATTGGAACAGTACTGAAAATACTGATAAATATAGACTGACTGTGGAATTCCTTTCTGTTAAAACCGAAAGGAAATCCCCAATAACTTCAATGGCAAGAGCATATAATTTTTTCTATGAACTACTAAGAAAGTTCTGAGACATCAAATTTTAGGTAACAAAATGCAGATAACTTTTTTCCTAGCAAATTACGATCACATTAATAATCAAATATGAATTAAATAGCATAGGCAGCATTGCTTGTATGACATAAACTTATGTGTGTTTATGTTTTATGCTTGTTTAATGAGAAACAAACTATTGTTCACATCATTCGGGTTTTTGTCTTTCAACACTAAATAGACCATGAAAATAGCAAAAGTGATATACTTTTCCTTCAAGCAGATGGCCTCCCCCTTTCTCCTGTCTGGGACTTTTAATGGAGACAATTTCAAAGCTCTCTCACCTTCCCCTAAGTTAGAGGATTCCCAGCACTTGTAAGGAAAGGGATCACGTTCATCACTTGTTTGATCCCTAGGCCAGAACACCAATCTTTAGGAAAAGAGTTGCAAGTTTCTGCCTAGTGTTTATTTGAGAGAAGTTGAGAACATTCCCCTGTGGCAGCATCTCTAACAGGCCTGGAACTGTCCCTCTAGTAACTCCAATATCTCAGAATCATCTTTCTTTGTCTTATCTTTGGGAAGGTCTTTAATGGTATGAACAAATGTACTTGCTAGGAGAATCACACCTCTGCAAGGACGCTTCCTCCATTCCACTTCAGCCTTGCTGGTGTTCAGTGTGCAGTTTGCCATGACAGTCCATGTCTTGAAAAATGACAGTCCAATTCTTATTGCACTGTGTGACACTAAGCTTGTGTTCTCTACTTAGACATCCTTAACAGTGT
>VZSC01008605.1:8000-49644 GCA_013398225.1 Steatornis caripensis | reverse complement strand
GCGCGAGGGGGGGGGGCGAGCGGCGGAGGGTCGCTTGGCTGCGCCGGTCTGTCGTCAGGGAAAAGCGTTAAACTAAAATAAAATTTAAAAAATCAAACAAACAAACCCCCTCATATGTCGGGAGATCAGGAAACGAATGCTTCAAATGCCAGACAGTGTTTCCACCACACCCCCGATTACCTGCGATAAACGCCCCACAGAAGATTTGTGATTCCTGGGGTGGTTATTCCGGGCAATACATAAACTAGTCCACGATTTTTAAGTGAAATGAGTCGTGAAGCACAGAACTCTTGCCTCGCCTGGCAGGTACTGTTGCCACTAACGTATATTTTTGCCACGGTACTTGCCCAGTTTCTGCTCTCAAAAATGGGGGGGTTACCCATAAAAGCACCCTCTGTGACACTGCAGTCTGCAGGAGGGTTACACCAGAGACGAGTCATTTCTAGCTGCGGTAACTGTGTTTGGCTCTACAGAATGAGTGAGCAATCCAGCAAAGTCCATCTTATAACAGCCGGAGCGGGCTACCACCAGCATCATCCCCTAATGCTACAGCGCGCTTTCCAAGAGGATCCAGCCCGCAGCCATTCCACCTCTTCCCATTATTGAAAATATTTCAAGACTCTTCCAAGAGAGGTGAGGCCACAGCCTTGAACACCTTCCAAGGAGGAAATAGGAGGGAGCTCACCTCTCTGATTTTCCTAGCGCCCGTGGAAGCCAGACTGCTGCAGACAGAGGCACCACGCGTTGCGGGGTGATGTCAGTTGGAGCTGCCGTCTTCCAGATAACTCATCTGTTAGATATTCGCTTCTCACATCTTCCTCCTCCTCACCATCGCGATTTGATTTACTAAATGAGTTACAATCGTAATAAACATTAAGGCAGGTCAGTCTTAAAGGCATTAATTAGATGTTGCAGAACACGACAAATCTTGGTCTAAAAAGGGGTGGACAACGTATGAACTATTATTCTAGACAGAACTGGCAGGAACTTATCATTTTCCATCCTACATCCCTATATTAATCTGGTTATGATTTTGCCAAATTTAACTCATCCAGGTGGAAAAAATTCTGTTCTGAGGGAATTTGCCTCGTGCTGAGTATGTTTAAAATTTCAGCAAAACTGGTTCAGCTGTTTCTGAGCATGGGGTTGGAGGAAAGCAGATTTTTTTGCTGGCATTTAGACATCCTTGCCTTGTACTGAAAACCGGCAGTGCCCCACCATGAGGGAACCTTCAGACGAAAAAGTCCAGCAAAAAGTCAGCCAGGGGTTGCCTCCCAGGTTCTTCCTTTACAATCCCCACCTGGGATTGTGCTTTACAGTTGGCCAAAATAAAGATCCCAAAGCTCTGCAGAGAGACACGGACACCTCGGGAATGTTTAGGCCTGACTTGGCTCTCCAGTGATTTGAAGACATCTTCTTTCTTGGCACTGAATATTTGTGGGTATGAGACACGTGCTGTCACCAGCAAGTGCCCTTTTCCTATGTGCTGTCACCGGTTCTGAGAAGGGAAAAAAAAAAAGCCACAGAAAAGCTTTAATGGTGCTTTTGAGTCTTGTCAAGGATTTCCAAGCCACCACATGCCAGACCGTCAGGGGAGCTCATCGCTAAGGTGCCTCCATTTCCTCTAGCCCCCAGTATTGTTAATAGCTCTCCTGAGACACCTTCACTTGTGAAGTGGGATATGCAAAGTTTATGGATCTGTGGTAAAAGGAAGGAACACATGGCCCCATATTATAAACACAGCTTCATACCCCTTGCTTTCTGGACTGGGCTGTCCTAGTGATTACCATGATACCAGCTTCTCCAAACCAGAGTTTAAATCTAATTTAGCTGTAGTGTGACATAAGTCACCAGAGTTTTCTTCTGAATTACAGAGAGGCATCATATGAAACCACGCAGCCTTTAATGTTTTTTGGAATGCATGTTCCTAACCCTTCCTTGGCCTGAAGAGTTTCTTATCTGACCATTATGAAAATGTGGTGAACAACGCTATGAAAAACAAAGCAATATATTGTTCCTTACAGGCTCATATTTCCTATATATCTGCCACCACAAACCATGAGCTGTTTTGGATCCTGCCTAGCAGTGCAACTGAAAGCTGCTTGGTTAATTATATTTATTTGGGGTGATGGCAACTGTAACATGTTAAAACTTCTCTATATTCTTATGTGTTGGCTACACACATAAAGATTACACCCAAAAATGCATATAATTCCCAGGGGCTATATTGTCTCTCACATCTTGCACAATCATCTACGTAAGTGCAAACTGAATATAAAACGCTGCGAACACAGACTGCTGGCTACCGTACACCCACTCTGTGTTGATATAAATGACTATAACAAGATATCAGACAATGGAGAATCTGCCTAAACTACAGTGATGACAAAACATCTTCTTTTACAGAGTAATCAGAATACCAAATATTATATGTTTCAAAGAGGACTTGTGCAGCAAGATTTTTCACCGTAACAGTTCCCCTGGGTCCAAAGTACACACAGCTAAATTTGATGTCGGTAGGAATTAGGTATGAATAGGGAGTGTTACTTAGTTATTTTTGTTAATGTTTTCCAGAGCTTACACATTCACTCTACATTTTTTAGCAAACTTTATCATTTTGGCATCATAAAATCAATCCCTAGGTAGGTTTGTTTTATCTGGAGCTGATACGCACATGCAGTTGCTGTTAATAGTCAAATATAGAAGCTTACAATAACAATCTAGCTAACTATTAATGGCTGTTTAACAGTGGAGTTAGAAGGATGGATCTGAAATCTGTCCTCATCTGAAAAATAGATTGCTAGGGTCTCAGGTGCAGAAACCCTTCAAAGGCTTCATTTCCATGGGTAGGAGCCAAAATACTTAGGTAGAATTGGCACCGAAAGGCTAGTGGAGGAATTGCCTTAGAGACAAATTCAGAACTTGTATAATGGGTTTGGAGTCCACTGATGATTTTCATAGGCAAAATATGCATTTTTTCATAACAGAATGACAGAATATGCCTTGATGGTTGCACATGGAAATATCTCGTAAAGTACAATATTAAATGGCAGAAATGAAAGGAAGAATAATTTTTCCCTAATGCAGGTATCTCCCCCTCTCACTCCTGCCCCTGAACTGAGGTCTCCCTGTAATGGAAACCACACAGACTAGAATCGACCGATGAAACATGGCAGCATCAGTGGCAGATGGTACCCAGCCTCGAGGCTCTGAGGCCAGAAGATCTTACTGTGTCAATTACGCCCTGATAGTTCACACCCAAGGTGGCAGGAGGGTTACTGCTAGGACTAACGACACCACAGAATTTCCCAATAGCAGCAAAATCTTGGTGTTACAGAGTACTAGTGACACTTTCAGCTGTGCAGAGAATATTTGGCACTGGCTGATGAGGACTTCTGCATCATGGCGGGGGCACAGGAGGAGGCCACATCCCCTGGAAGAGCACCTAACCTGGTCTTTGCACAAAGTTTGTCCCTCTCCAGGTGCAGAATCAGGAAGCACTGACTTCTGAATCGCCCAGCTCTGCCGACAGCTCTGGTTTGGTCCCTGACGATGCTATCACGGAGTGGAGAGGAAACCCACGTGATCTGGGAGGTAAAGCAAGAGTAGGATACTTTCCTCAGTTGAAGTCGAGGGTAATGCCTTCCATTCAATGTGTGGGATATAGGAGCGATTGACATTCAGCCTGGAAAGTTATTTTATTTTTACTGTTCTGAAAGCATGCATCATTTAATATACAGAGCCTTGCTTCAGCTGTGTATTACTGTTGGCTGTCTAAAATGATGTGAGCTCAAGCTGGCTCAGAGGAAAGTGTAGGTGAGCATCCTGAGTGGGACTGTGCCATGTCTGGTTTCATTCACCCTCGCCGGCAATAACCACCTGTCAGGCAAGTCAATGCTCAAGTCCCTTTGGAGTCTGGAAATAAGGGGAATGCTTTTGCAAAGCCGCAGGCTTTCCTGTGCTCTAAAAGTTTATTTCATAGCCTTTAGGGGTTTTTTTATTTTTCTTCCTGGGAGTCTGGTTGGGAAATTTGTCTTTGCTGAGCTATCGTGTTTCTACACATTGCTTCCCTGTGTCAGCAGTGCTGGTCATGGAAACCTATTGAAATGCTTGTGCAGTACAGCTCTCCTGGTAGGCATGAAGTCAGGCCGACAGCAAGGTGCTTTATACCAAATATAATTACTCCTGAATGGAAACTGGGACAACAATATATGCTGGGCTAGCAATATCCGCACCACAACTTGTACTCATTGTAATACTTCTGGTAAAAGTAAAACAAAAAATAAATCATGCTTGACATGAAAATAAATATACCGATATAAAATTTGTATATATCTGTAAAATCTGTATTCAAAACATTACAGTTCTTTCCTAATACTTTAAGGACTGGGTTTGGCTAACTTTTCAGAACAGCTACTCTTTCTCAATCCTTCCTTAGTTTGACCACCTCATAATCTTACCTCATCCCAGGACTGGGGCCTGACATTGTAGCTGCAGACATCGGAGTTTTAGTGTTGCAGAGTCTAAGCTGTAGCCCAGATGTTTCCTTGAAGTCAAACCATGACATCAGAGCCAAACCTGATGCAGATGCTAATCCACATCTTCATCTCTGACCATACTTTGTTTATTTTAAAATGCTTCCTTTAAAACTTTATGGCAAAATTAGTATAAAAAGATGTAAATAGGTGTCTGAATAGTATCCTCGGCAGCCAGGCAGGTGATACATAGCTGCTGAGAAGAGGCAGCGGGACTTTACTCCAGAGCTTAGTGCTGCATCCTCGTAGATACTTGCACGCTGTTCAGCTCAGCTGCTGAATTAGCAGAGTAATTCAGAGGCAGATCTACAGTCCACGCTTCTGCACCTACATCTGCTGGAGCAGGCACATGCAGGAAAAGCTCGGAGAAGGAGCATTGCACTGAGGTCCCATGTGTTCTTGCCCTTCCCTAGCACAGGCAGCAAATCCCCACCGTTCCAAAGCTTCTGTGCTTCCAGGGACTCAAGGGAGCGACAGGCAGTGCAGTTTGGGGGGGGTCACTCGAACGAAGAGCAATGAGAAACATTATGCATATGGGTCACATGTCAATCCGCGCGGTTCTTCACATGTCAAGGTACAGACAGAGATGCAATCGGCATGTGAAAAAGCACAGGATTTTAAAAATCTGTTCGGATACGGATACGTAGAACATCTGGGGAGGAGATGCAGAAAGCAGGCTGCTCACCAGGACTTCAGAGGTGTTGTAGATTGTGGGCAAGACCCACTAATTACAGATTCATAATAGACCAAAGTGATCCCTTGTATAATATTACCAACATGTACTAGAAATTAACTGGAGAAAATATATCTTCCCTTTAGAAGAAGAGTTTCTACACTGCCCTCTGTATAGTTGTGTGTTTTAAATTTATGTAATCTGACTTTAGGAAATAAATACAGTTTCAGTAATTTTCTTTAAAAAGTTAATGCAAATTAAAGTTTCAGAATTAATTAACGAGATCTAATCAATTTAAACTGAAGGAAGAAGTAGTTCACATTTATTCTTTGAAGGACATCTGACAGCCTGGGAGGAACTGGGTGAATCCTGCCTGACTTTTGCCATTACATTACCTTCTAGAAGATTTGTTCTTGAAGAGAGGAGCTCTTCTTTTGCAGCTTCAGATACACTGAAAATCTGACCATAAGTAAAGGTAGGTTTAAGTGGACCGTGATTACAGAATCAAGTCAGAACGGTCTACCTTTAAAGATAAACACACAACTTAATTTTAGGATGTGCTTAAACCAAGCTGTCGCTGTGTCGCTTCATTTCTGTAGCTTCCCAAGCTGCTTTTCATTGCTTTTTCTCTTCCAAATTATGTTACATTTCACCTCAGGACTGAATCTACTGGGAGACATGACCTTGCTCTTTATGCAGCCTTCATAGCACCCATCTGACACCTGTAAAATATTAAGCTGTAAGAATGTATGTTAAAGTCGGTTAGCCAGGATAAGTGTGTTCTACAGATAAACGGGTTTGTTTGGGAGAAAGCACCACAGCTTGTCAAAGCCTCTGTCTGTATCACTCGAGTAAATTCCTAAAGAGTCAGGATGCTCTAGATAACCACAAAAACACAGAAAGCAGCCGAAGGAAGTCGTGTTGGCAAGGTGTGCCACGCAGCACGCATTCCCCAAGACCCTGCTGCAGTTACATCTGTTGCTGCCTGATGCTCTTTCATTTTCTGCCTGTTGCATTTTCATTCCATGTTGAAGACACACTTTCTACATTTTTTTACAGTTTATATATGGGCTTCAGTCACATTAGTCTCCCTGTCTGTGGGTTTCGGGAACGTAAATATCTTCTTAGGAGTACACAGAGAGCTACAGATGAAGCTCAGACAGGATTAGTCTTTTCATATCTGCCTATACCGTAAATTATACCCAGGCATGTGCTTTCTCCAGAGAACATCCGAAGCAAGGTCAAGGTCCTGCTGGCACTGCTACAGACAGGAGTGCAAATGGGACACAAACGGTGCTTCTACCTACTTTTGGGACATGCAGAGCAATTACTCCAATGGCACCAGCCGGGCCTTTCTGCTGGGCCGTGAGTAGGTGGCTCAAGCCCCTTTTCATACTGTGGGCAATGGCACTGACGACTGCACCTACACTTTTCTCTGCTGGGCGAGAGCATCGTAACTTGTGCTCCTGGCAAACATTATGTGCTGAGACCTGGAACGCCCAGGTCAAACCCAGACATCGGGCAGTGCCGAGGATGATAGAGTACTGCTATTACATTCGCTTTCTGCTAAGCTCATCATTACTTACGTTACTCTCTTGTCCCAAGCTAACCTAGTTCCTCTCATTCCTGCAAGTTTACACTTAAAACATTAGTTAACAGTTATTATGTCATCTTACTCCTTAAGTGATGGTTAGCAAACTACGCTGTCAGCTTTTTGTACTTTTTCTCATCAGCCAGTTCTTCCAAGCATATAGCTACAGTTGGCTCTTCTTCTCCGAATCTCCTCCAGCCTGTCTTCCTGGTAACGAGGTGCGGAGAACTGTGCTCACCTTTTCCAGACGCTATAGCGCATCAGTTCCAAGAAGAGAGGTTCGCTCGCCCTTTCCCTGTGGTGCGTCTCCACCAGAGCCCCAAATCATATTGACATTTTTAACCATTGCATCACCTAGCAAATTCAAATGCAAATTCGGAGACAGCGCACCTTGCTTTTCTGACAAACATTGCCATTTTTGTAGGGAGCTTAGATTGTTTTCTAACTCTTCACACTAATCAGGTAAATTGGCTTATTTATGACAAGGAGAGGAACTATAGGAAGTATTAACGAACCCCGTACTGGTGGTCAGAGCAAAGCAAAAACAAAGCCGGTTTCCAGTTCTCTGTACTGAGACTGATTTTCCATTGTGGTTCCACATTATCTTCCCATTTAAGTCTGCCCGTGCAATTCTGTTGTGCATCCTGCAATTCTGTTTTAGCAGGTTTAAAACAAACAAAAGGAAGTACTTTTTCACACAGCGCTTAATTAAACTGTGGAACTTGTTGCCATGGGAAGCACTGGATGCCAAAAGTACAATGGGTTGAGAAAGGGAGGAGACAAATTAATGGAGGATACGCACAAAGACGAGTATTAAACATAGTAGCGTGCTCACAGCATTTGGCTCAGGAAGCCCTGACGTTGCTGTTTGATGAAGGCAGGAAAGGATTTCTCTATCTGCGCCTGTTTCTCACACAGTTCCCCTCAGTAGCCTCTTCTGGTCACTGGCAGGAAGAAGAAGGTATTGGAGTTAATGGTCTGTCTTAGTATGGCAGCTCTAATATTCCTCTCCTAATGAGACACAGATGTCAATAGATACCTGTGAGTTTAAAGAATTCATCTTTAAGCTGAACATTGACTCTGGCACTTATGAATCCATCTTTGTACATTTTTATCAGATCTGACCCAGCTGATGTTAATGCATGAAGTTTACAGCAAAGTGTACGACTGAAATGGGATATTTTAAGGCTTCAGGCTAGGTTTGTTGGCCCAGTCAGAAGTTTGGTTTTGCAGATATTACAGGTTGAATCAACTTCATTGGGGACTGATGTCAAGAGGAAACCTGTTATCTGTGCTGTGAAAATTGTATCTGCTGTTGGAGCTCTCTCCCCTCCCTGAACAAACGCTCCCATCGGCCAGCGTGGTGCCATCTCTTCGTGTTGACTTTGCTCCATAATTGCTGGTTTATCAGTCTCTCCTCAGACTTCTCAGTTGTCTTGACTGACGAGCAAAACGAGCAGAGCCGTACACGCACGCAGACTCAGGAAGGAGACGACAGCAGGCTGGCGAGGCGGCGAGAGGGCCCTGGGCCGGCTCTCACCTGGGTGGGGAGCCTCACCCCGCAGGCTGCACCAGTCGCTCCAGTCCGGGAGGGTGGCAAGCAGGGAAAACTGGCCCCTAATTCTGATAGCATCATGACTTGCTTTTGTTTCTTGTTCTGTGTGTTTGGCTGCAAGACATGCAGTCTGATTTCATCTGTATTGCTTTGTCATTGAGGTTTCTTTCTGCATCATTCAGAATGACAGAATCTCGTTTGGGTCACAGCTCTGGCTCCCCACTTCTGCATTAGCTCACACCATGTGCTAACTGCCTTAGTTACTGCAGATAAATTCACTCAGGCAAGGCAATGAATAGAATCAAGTGATTTATTTCTATTGTGAAGAAAGCTGTGTGTGTTTATCTACATTATGTTGTTAAAATGCATGTGGTTAAAAGCCAGAAAACAGTCTGTTTGTTGGCTAAGGGCCCGCTGCACCGGGAAGGTAACGGCAATGCAAGAGAATCGAATTCAGAGGCTTCATTTTGTCTTTGTTGCCAGAACACCTGAAGTATGGGACGTTTCCTTANATTATGTTGTTAAAATGCATGTGGTTAAAAGCCAGAAAACAGTCTGTTTGTTGGCTAAGGGCCCGCTGCACCGGGAAGGTAACGGCAATGCAAGAGAATCGAATTCAGAGGCTTCATTTTGTCTTTGTTGCCAGAACACCTGAAGTATGGGAGGTTTCCTTAGACTTTGAAGAATTTTTCAGATCCTTTGGTTACCGAAAAGAGAAGGTCAGACTGCACAATCTGCCTGAATTAGCCATCTGCTACTCTAGCTCCATCGTATAGTACTTTAACTTTAGTGTCTTCAGTGTTATTAACTCAAATTTCCTAAATGTTGCTATAGTTCTCGTCTTGTATGACAAGGATCCTCTATGGAAGGAAAGCTAACATTCAAGTCAAGCATTAGGAGCAGCACCGCTTCTCCCTGTTTGTCTGAGCACTGCTGGGGTGGAGAGCATGAACTCCCAGCGAGGGACGCAGCAGGGACTGCAGCAGCACTGTGCTGCCAGACAGGGGAAGGAGAAGACCACAGTCCAGTGACTTTGGACTGGAAACTGGGGACCTGGATACCTGCCTTTGCCATGGCATGTTGCTGCTGGAGCTCAGATCACTGCATCTGTACCTGTCTGTGCCTGTTCACCTGCTCCCTGGACAGTCTTTGAGACTAAATTCTTCCACAGGTATGATTTGCATAGTGCCCTGTTCAGTGTATCTTGGTGAGGAGCTCTAGGAATGTCCATAATTTAAACATTAATTATGACACAAAAGCGGTGATCCAAATGTTCGAGCTGTAGTCTTGAAAGGAGATTAATCAAAGGCCACTTTAATTAGCCCTGTTTCACTAACATGTTAAGATACCCCCGTGAAAAACTATGATCAAGCTTTTTTCTGTCAATCAGTTATTAACATACCAGTCCTCAGTTTAATGGCCAGCCTAGCTTTAAACTGTGACACAGTGCCAATTACTCTTGTCTCTGAAGACTGGGGTACACTACCCATGGTGCAGAACATTCCCTAGAATTAACAGGTTAAAATAAACAGCCAACCCAAGCCCAAAGGCAAAGAACTAG
Organism: Steatornis caripensis; assembly: GCA_013398225.1. Lineage (NCBI taxonomy): Eukaryota > Metazoa > Chordata > Aves > Caprimulgiformes > Steatornithidae > Steatornis > Steatornis caripensis. The sequence continues at coordinate 39,729 of VZSC01008605.1, read as the reverse complement.
TCCTGGATACCAGGCAAGATTATCAGGGAATAACTAACACAGATAATCAGCAAATCATTCAAATGAATTGATTTGGCTCTGGCTGGCGTCCCTGTTTCTGCCTGAAAGCTTCAGTGAAATCCAAATAAGTGGCAGTTATCTTCCTGTCTCTTCCTGTTATCTGACTCTAATGACAGCAGGGGAGAGAGGGGGAAATCATGTCTTTGAACAGGATCATGGCCTTTCATTTAAAGTAAATAGTACATCAAAATGGAAACTGCCTGAAGAATGAGTATGCTTTGGCTTAGTCCTGAGCAGATTAAGTAATGTATTAAAACCAGACAATATCAGATTCTTGCAATGGCTTCAGCACCTTCACTACAAATACACACAGAGAATCAGAAAGTGCTATTTATAATGACCTGAAGGTGGCTAACAGTACAGTGTGAGGTAGCTGTGAAGAGTCAAAATTCAGCCAAGGCATCTGTATTTTATGTTTCAACAAATGTCTTTAACATTAAAAAAACACAATAGGAAAATTCAGAGTGAGTGATGCTTATCCCAGATTCATCTACGCACTTGTAGCATCCAGGTTGAAATGTTTACCTCCTTAGGTTCCCATGTAGTCCATGGAGAGAAACAAGCAAGGCGCCTAGCAATGAATCACCCCCTGAGGTTCCCATCTCTCTCCCCTGACTTTGGAGAGAGCAGGGCATGACAGGGTTCTCTCACTAAAGTACCTCCATTTAGGTGCCTGCACAAACATAGGTAGGGTGAATCCAAGCCATGCTTTGCTTTGGGAGGAAAACCTGAGGCCAAGAGGTGGCTGCAGCCCATGATGACAGTCTCCACCTAAGCTTCACCTGGACCTCTGAGCTCGATCAAAATCAGCCACGGCTGCTGAAGAGGTGGTGAGGGCTGAAACCCCATCTTCTGCCACACCAAGCTCCAGCTGGGTTTGAGATCAGGACCCTCAGCACACAAAATGCAAGTGGAAATAATTGCAGCTCCAAAAATATGACAAGATCCAAACCGTGCTGGCGTAGGAAGAGATACGTGTGCTGTGCTTTGACAGTAGCTTTTTTTGGCAGGGCAGGTAGGCAGCAGTGGTAGTCAGCCTTCAAAGCATGGCAGCATGAATGGCCAGCACCCATGTGTTAGCACCCTTCTCGCTTTCTGTCAGAGTTCGTACTCACTTCTGACCAGATTTCTGTGGCTGTTCACAGAGCAGGAATGCCACAGAGATGACAAATTTGTAATACTTGGATCCTGGCAGTGCAAGATCCATACTTACCCTTGGAGCAAGCAGCACAGAGCTCTGGAGTCGGATCACCAGGAGTGTCCACACAAGAACAACAAAGCATCAAAAATACAGTGCGCACAAAGTGTTTCATAGCTNTTTGTAATACTTGGATCCTGGCAGTGCAAGATCCATACTTACCCTTGGAGCAAGCAGCACAGAGCTCTGGAGTCGGATCACCAGGAGTGTCCACACAAGAACAACAAAGCATCAAAAATACAGTGCGCACAAAGTGTTTTATAGCTCTTCTGTTAGAGAAAGCTGCACCAGTAACAATGCCATAGGTAAACTGGACATGGATTTAAGTTACAAAGAATTTCAGTGCTTTTTGCTCTGGGCACCAAGCTGATTTGCCGTGTTAGGAACTGACCGTAACAGACACACTGGGTTGGCACCACCTATGTTGCAGCCCAGCAACCAGCAGCCTGACATCTCTGGTAAACTGTACTTGTGATGTGCTGCTCACTTCCTCTGTACTCTACCACCTAGCTAACTCTTCCTTCCACAAGCTGCCAAACCATGAAAGAACTAATCCCAATTAGCTCTAATAATGCAAAGATCCTCCAGCCAAGTGTATTTCATTAAAAAACCCCTAAACGGTACCAAATACTCATTCTTACACCACAGTTTAAAAGTCTTCCTAAAGCACTCCCTTGTTCCTTTCATTACTGATCCGAAACACCAAAGAACCAATGACAAGTTACAAGCCTGTAATGTTATGGCAAATTAGAACTAGATAGCAAAGATTAGTATTACAGTGAAAATAGACCGTGAGCATTCTGATAGAATTTACTTTCGTACTGGATAGTTCCCATGCTGTCAAAGCTCAGGAATGCATTGTCACTAGGTTTGAAGATACTACTTTAGGTGCTTTTCCAAGACCTCTAACATTTGCTGTATTCCTGCACATTTTCAAAAGATCGTGCCCAGATGGATGAATGGTATTAAGGGATGGAGAGATACATATCATAAAAACAATACAATTAAAGATTAAGTAAGTTCTAAGGACTCTCATTTTTGCAAGGTCCAAATTAACTTCCTTAATAAATACTCTTTTTAATACTTAACCCCCCCTAAAAGTAAGATTTTATTGTAGATCCAAGATCTTTTTCAACATACTATTCTCAATAATTTAATGACAAATCTGAGAAATGACAGGACAAAACTCTATTGCATAATACATTTGTACTTAGTGCTTTGTTTTGTTTTGTTGTTTTATTTCTATAACTTTAAAAATGTTTTGAGCCTGTTACATTGGAAAGAAAATAAACTGAAGGTGAGGCTTCAACCCAAACAGTTTTTCACAGCAATAAGTATAAGCTCTGGAAAATAAAATGTTCAGGGACTATTAAATGTAATGGAAAGAAGGCACCTATCACTTCACTGAATTTTCGCTGCTAAAGCAGTTTTATGTTTGCTATTCACAGGTACTAACATTTATGATAGTAACCTTTATAAAGTCAATTTAATTATCTTTATCTTATTACAAATAATAAATTTATTTGTCCTACAATGAAAATCAATTGTCAACATAAGCTATGGTTAACATCTAATAAAACAGCCCTCTGTAAATCCATGATTAATAAGATTGGCTTCTGTATTAACTAACAGACATCATAAAATTTCCTTCCTTGCATTAATCTGTATATTCAAGGTTCATCCTGCTGGACTGAGTTTCCTAAAATAAACTGTTAGAGTGAATGAGCAAAATTTTGGCGCCTATCATTATTATGTTATAACCATTTGAATATCTATCTATAGCCGAATGGTTTTGAAATTAATGTCATATTTTAATTAAGTCATACAAGATGGTGACTATAACAAATGATAAGTGATTAACTTCTTTGTTTCCTTTAGCTTCTGATCACAATGACAACGCCACTTATGTTTCGGTTTGAGCATTAGGGGAAGAGAATTGAAATGTGAAAAATCAATTTCCCAAAACAGGCTTTGCGTGCAACAGGGGTTAAGCAAGCTCTTCTGTGTCAAAAAAAACCCCAGAATTTACTCCCTCAGAAACATGTTTACAAGTTTCTACTTCCAAAGTGGGAGTGGTGGTGCTTGGATTCAGCATGAAGTTACGTTCCAGAAGACAGGGGATATCTGTGCCGTCCTGTGGAGGTTTAAAAGGTTCCTCTTCCTGTGATGTACACTATGCCTAAGGACACCGGCACGACCCAGTGCCCGTTGCAGTCAGCGCTAGCTTCAACAGGCATTGGGTCTAGTCTTTTAACAGCAGAACAGTAACATTGTACCTATCCTGAAAGATCCCAGAGCCATTTTACAAAGTAGGGGATGTAGGTATGCTCGAAGTACCTGTGAAAGAACGTACAGAATGCGAGATGAAGACAACTTCCAGGCTTGCCTAGACAAACCCTTCTAAACGCCATGAAATCTTTTGGTCTTAGAGGCCTTAGACTTTTTGGTTTTTAAGCACCATTATCAACTCAGTATGTACCTTGGAAAATAGCGAACCTGATCCTTCACCTTATTACTTTAGTATAAATCAAGCGACTGCAGCAGAATTAGCCCCATGTGAGACTGGACTTGTGCAGTGGGGAAATCAGTTCTCTGAGAAACATCATTCATTATTATTATTACTCGAATGGCTGGGGAGAAGATAAGTATCTTACCATGTGTTTAATCTGTTTTGTTTAATATTTGTCATAAACAGTAAAAGACCATATTTTCTTTCCTCCCAATTGTTATTTCTCACTTTGCAAAATTTCTGTGTTAATTAGGAAAAAAAAAAAAGAGATTTTTTTAAAAACTGACTTCTGCCAATGAAAATACAATTCCTTATCACATGAAAAAAATCTTTGCATAGTAGCTTTAGTGCTCTGGACATTGTCAGAATAAAATTGTATGTTATCAACAATTGTAGAGATTACATCTGGAAAGATCTGAAAAAAATCTAATGTACCTTTATGTCATATTTCTGTTTATTTCATTCTTCCATTTCGGTAATTTTTAATAAAGTCAAATTCAAATTTTTAGTCATTGTGCCTCATTCTTTGAATTACAGTGTTTATGTTATGAACAGAGCAAGAGTCACAAAAGTGTTTCAAGTATAACTAAAGAAGTCAATGGAACATTTATATAGGTTTAATATTTTGGAGAAAAAGAAAATAATCCAGTTAATCTCCATTATTTTACAAAATCTAACTTAGTGCCACCCGAAAGCTGACAGTCTTCTCATAAAGTTTTAGAAATCTGGACATATGGAACAATTTTCAGACCTCATACAAAAATGGCAGCTTGTTTCTAACTTGTCACCTGAGGAGAGACTCCTAGACCAAGCATTTGCTCCTTTTTATCTGTCTGAAGAGCACTTACGTAGTGTTATTATGGGCCCCCCCTTTTGGTAGCTAGACCCTTTACTAGGGAACCAAAGATGCCGTTAGAAGTATTCTGAACATAGGGATTTAAACATTCGCTTAGCTGCACTGTGTTCATGTTTTTACATTTTCAAGATTGAGCATAGCCACGCTACTGTAGATTGAGTTTGTGCTCAACCTACAAGAACGGCCCACTTTGCTCGGTGGTCTACATTTCACCTGAAATACTATGTCATGTAAAGCCTACTAATGCCAAGCGTAGCATGATTTGTTGTTGTTTAACTTTATAAAGTAACTGCGTGGGTGGGCGTGCAGTTTACAGGGCATTGCCCTCTGCTGTAAAAAGTAGTTTCTAACAGGGAAACAAAAAAGAAAGTAGTCAAATTGTTGTAAACGTTTGTATGTTTACCAACCATATATTTTAAAATTTATTTCTTTTTTCCTGTTTTTAATGCTCTGGAACATTAGAACTCTTTCTTTTTTCCCTTCAATCTTTTTTTGATGGAAAAGGAATGTTAAACTTTAATTTTGTTTTTCCAGTTCCTTGTATCTTTATTTTTTTCTTCCATCACCCCAAAGAGTTACAGGCTTCCTCTTGTTTCTTCTACCCATTTAACAGATGATTGCAATGGTGACTGACACCTAACAGAAAAAGAAAAGGCAGAGTCTAGCAACTATGCACCTTCTCCTCGCAGTCCTGCACAATTTCTTCTGATACCCAAAATAAAATCAGCCATCAATAGCAGTCACTGAGATCAGTCTTATTCCTTCTCTTCAAATAAATATCGCATCCCTGAACAACTCTGACACAGCAAGTGCTGCAGCTCCCCAGTTTCCAGAAGGGAGCAGGAACTTTCCTTTCCTTCATTTCCTCCTAACTGCTCATTTTTCACTTGAAAAGCAGGCTGGTGGCTCTGGTTATCTGTGCTTCCCTGACCCTCTTACTGCTCTCTGTATTCCCCCTTTACATGCATTTAAACTCCTCTTTTTCCTCATTTCGTTTCCCCACATCATATTCATCCTACCCGGGTTTTCTGCTAAATCAAGAGCTGTCCCCCTTGGCCACTAATACAGAATCTGAAAAAAACTCATCAGGTTAATTAGAACACAGCCATATGCTACAGCCCCACACAACTCTCCCTTATGCTCAGCTGGACTAATTCAGGCAGGTATGACCTTGCTCTTTATTCTGTGGAAATGGCTTCCTACTCTTCTTATAAAGGATGCCTTATAACAAGACAAATTCAAACCACCATGTAAGCTAGCCTGGACCACACCATTTCTTCCCTCTAGGTTAGACCTATTTTTCTTACCCTTTTCTTCTCCTTCTATCATATACTGTACAATTTACCAAAACAAATAGGCTTTGCTTTCTACTAGAGCAATGCTCATGTGGTGGGGAACGCATAGAGCAGGTCAGGGCAAGAATTTAGTTACTGAGAGTGTCTATCTGCCATGCAGCAAAGCTCGAGACGTCGGTTGGATCATCTTTTTCTCAAGCGTGGCTCTTCATAAAACAACCCCTCACTCAAGCTTGAATATCAAATTATCCTTGTGGAAGCACAAATTTGATATTAATTTTTGAAATCAGTTCTTTTAAGAGATACCTGGCAAAACAGTTATTTCTAAGTCCTGGTTAGTGGCCAGTACTTGAGCTTTGGACCAACGCTTTACTGTTAGAGCCATCTAGTGGGAGAAGAGCCATGGACAGAGAAGCCAAGACAGGCTCTGCATCCAGATTTTTCAACCTATTCAGCTTTCTGGTGTGACCTACAGGCATCACAGCCAATGAAAAATTATCTGCTATGCCAGTATTGCAACAAAAGAAAACACAACTGTGAGGGGTACTTTAGGAAAAGAGAGAGCATGCAAGCAGTCCATGAAATTCATACAGCTGTTAAGGATCCCAGTTACCAGGAAGGGAGCCTGTGTCTGCTCCAGGGGAAACCAAATAGCTGAGGTAGGAGAGACAGTTTCAGAGACGAAAAGAAGCACAGATTCTGGAATGATTTTATGGATGTGATCCTCCTCAGGTACTGGCTGTTCCAGTTTGTTTGTTCATACTGATTTTGTTAACTCCGTAGGGAAAATGAAATAGGGTGAAAGGCTTGCATAAGCCTAAGACATTCCAATACAGCTGTAGGATCAACTCTTCTGGTTGAGTTTTACTTAGTAAATGATTTCTTGAACAGTCTTGGAAGATCATGCTAATATCTAGTCAGTGTTAACAGACATGTGATACAAGAAAATGGATCCTAGGCCCTGAGAGAGTTAAGTCCATCAAGTTTCTGGTGCTAGAATTTGACAATACACCAAACACTCTCAGAAGGAGACTGTCCTGCAGCTTTCAGTGTTTCAAGTCCCTTAGAACAATAGAAAGACTAGGTAGAAAAGTTAGGTACCAAGGTATCATAACACCTCTCTAAAATAGTAGTAATTAAAAAAATCCATATTTGTGTGTCTTATTCATTTGAAAGGGAATTAATGCTTTCCCTCTTCCTATCACGCTGTTAAGAAAAAGCAATTAGCTTTGCCCACAGAGGCAAAAGAGGGAGGATAAGTAAGAGGCAAGATAGGTCTTTCACACAAACACAACTGATCAATTGTCTATCTCATGGTAGAGAGTTCAGACAATCACTGCAAGGACACACTTCAAATTATGTCTTTATCAGCAGGACTGCAGTGTGCTGTCTGAATGGTGACCAAAGTATATCTGTCTAGTTTGTAGACTTGCTCAAAGACAGACAGACATGTGGACCACCCCTTTGAAGAAAGATCAACTTAAGCCTGCAAGCTAAACATAGAAAACTGAACAATCTCTTAAATCATGTTTTGACAGTTAGCTAAGAATAGTGCTTCAATGTAAATTAAGGATGCCTACCAGTGTTTCTCCCCCCTCCCACCATAATCCTATTCATCTACTTTTTTAGCACATGATCGCTTGAAGTTTTCTTTGATTTTCAGGTAAGCAGCATGAAAAGAGCAGCTGGTCAAATGCCACTGTCAATGGCTGGAAATTGACTGTTACACAACATAGGAGCTGCGTTTGTAACCAAGTTTGCATGTTTTAATATTAAGTATCTACATCTTAAAAGAAAATGCTGCCAGTTTACAATACATTAACTGTGGTTGACAGTATTATATCCAAGCCAACGCATCACAGCTGCAGGTTAAGAGGAAGACAAGAACAGTGGGGTTCAAAACTAACAAAACAAAAAGACCCCCCCAAACCTAGCAGTAAGACTAGCTTTCATATACCAAAGAGACACTGAAATAAAGCTATTGTCTATTACGAAACAAGGGAGGGAACCATCCTTTCCTGACAGCACAAGACTTATGACACAACTGCGGATGTTTTAGCTACATTAAAGTTGGTAATATAAGATGAAAGTAATGTAAGCTTGTTTTACTCTGAGGGAGGTGCTTATACATTTGTTTTACATGTACCAATGATTTATTTGAAGTATCCCAGTCAAAATACAACTACCTACTTCATAGAAACAGGAATCAGACTAAAAAGTAGGCACAAAACCAGAACACTTATTTACAGTTAATTAAAAAATAAAATGGTAGCTGGCAATGCTGACAAAGCATTTTTCCACATCCCTTTCTGCTCTGTTTTAAATCTACAGAGAAGTAGGAAAAGGATCTCTTATTTAACAGTATAAAAGTCTATTTAACATATAGCACCATAATCTGCAGGTTTGTTTTTTAAAAAAAGGCTGGTAATACTTTGCAAGCTACAGCGTATAAAAACGAGACAAACATGTAACATCTGGCAGGCCAATCTTTTGATCCAACTTTGCATCAATATATCACTATATACAATAGACTGAGAATAACCAAAGCAAGTTATGGCTCAATTATCAATTAGACATGAGTATTTCAAAACAGAGATCTGCAGTGGATATATCTTAGTTCAGTAATCTTAAAGGAGGCTTAGATTTGTGAAGAAACTGTTCCGTCATATCCTCTATTTTGTTCTTCTCCACTGCAGCTGCAGATTTGTTCTCTTTATCCTTTTTGTGACTCCTTTTGTGCTGGGATTTAAAGAAAATGCCCAATAAGTTACCCGTGTTAAGAGAATACAAAGAAATTAAAGACTACTTGCTCATGTACAATGCAGTATATAGTGTTCTGAGAAAAAAAGTTGGTAGAACTCCTGAAAAAGGTTCCTAATATTGCATTTATTAAAGACATTTATTGTGGACATCTGGAAGTTCAGTAGCTACTTTTAAGGGATCCATGACAAGTAAATACACCTCACCCGCACAAGCCAAACCCAAGCCTAATATACCAGGGGTTTACACTGATACACTGGTAGAGAGCAAGAGGGTCAAGAGGAAGGAAAAAAGTAAAAAAACAAAAAAAAAATCAGTGAAGAATCAAGCATGCTAATATTTCTGCCTGGCCTCTAAGAAAATACATCTAATTTAACTTTTCCATTAAGACACATGTGTTTACGTCAAGTAAATTACAATGTTTTTTTCATGCAGGATTATTTGCTGAGGAGTTTTCTACTGTCTGGCCAGCTTGTCAGAAGTTTCATTATTTTATCTGCTGTTAACTGTTACTAGAATCTGCTTTTATTTTAGTCTAAGTTTAACAAAGCATATTCTACAGGATTTAAAGAAGTTGTGAGACTACAATAAGCGACAGTGACTTTAGGCTACGGTACTATTATGGAACAATAATTGTTCTTCACTCAAATAACACAGCTGCTTGGAATATCTGTGGAATTTACCTGGAAAAAGGGAATGCCACCATTTGCACGGCAGCAAATATTTGTATCCACTAAGGACTTGTCACTAGCAAAGCTTTCATTGGCTTCTTGCAACCCTTCCTCCTCTTCCGACAGGTCCTGAAACAGAAGTTTTCAGAAAAGTGTATTTAATGTCCAAGTTTCCTAGGTGAATGTATGTACTAAGCATGATCAGATCCATAAAAGACATGGCACTTCCATTTTTGACAAACAGAAGTGAAAGTCTCTAAATTATTAATGTCTTCTCTTATTTTTCAAGATCCTGTTTTTGTCAAAAGCTCAGCACACGTGACTCCAAGTACCCTGTAAAATACAAAAGCTGCAACAGCTCTAGGGTTCTAGTCAACTCTCCAGTGGCATGAAAAAAACTCCTGAAGATGTGAAATCTTTGAAGAGCCTCGTTTGCCATTCATATGCATACCTGATCTGCATTATCCTCCACCTCCTTTGTCACACAGTACAGCATATCAAGCTTTGGTTGCTTTTGCCTTAATTGCTCCAGTAGAAGTTCCCGGGGTTCTGTTCTCACAAGCGTGACTGGATAGAAATAGTCTCTTCTCTGCGGAGTTGTCCCTTTAATGAAGATTGTACACTAATGAAAGGCACTATTAAACACTTCCAGCAATTGCTTTAATTACAGATCCTTGATTTTACATTAACTCAATACAGAAATCATGCTTTGTTTAGCCATCATTATTTGCATGCACCTTAAAAAAGGTGTAAGGCTGCCAGTTCTATTATGTCCCCCATTAACCTTCACTTATGAATTCTGCAACTCAAATCACTTTCTGTAAGACCATTCTGTCCCCAACCTACGTTAAATACCTGTTGGAACATCCGCTTTAAGATCTTCTTGCAGGAAACCATTAACCTGAGTCAGTCCACGCTGTGCTTCTTCATTAAGTGCCAGTTTCTGCTCCAGAAGTATCTCCTGATCAACCTTTATCCGATCAACAAGGCCATTCAGTGCCTTCTCCTCAGCAGCCTTTTGTCTACCAATATGGTCAGCAATTTCAGCTATTGCTTTATCACAGTTTTCTTCGTTTTTCTGAAAACAAAAAAAACCCCCAACCAAAACCACCAAGTTAACAGGAAAGTTAAGGTTATTGCCTCTTTCGTAAGATGTGGTGCATGATTAGTAACATGACCTGAAACGAAACAACTGATAGACCTCAAATTGAGAAGTTTCAGTGCCAGTGTTACATTCTCATTTCAAGAGCTATCTTCAGAAAAGAGTCAGTTTCTTAGAAAGTACGATCATTTCAGAAAGCTACTAATAAGAATAAAGATGATGCTATATGGTTCAAATTAGACTCCTCTTGCTTCAATGCACAACCCTACACAGAATTAGGATATTCAAGTGAAAGTGAAAATCCTACAAGCACTAGAAGCTTTGTGCACTTGTAAGGGAAAAGAAGGAAAATGTGTTTTTAGCCATTCCCATTGGAATGAAACTCCTGAAGTGTTCAATAATAATAACAACAACAACAACAGATACAGGGGTGTCTTGAGACTGCAAATGCTTTTAACACTATAAGTTTTTCTTTCTGTAAGTTAGCAAAATGTTGGATTTGCCTATTTCATTACCTATTAGAACAATAAAACCAGCGTGGAAAATGAAATTTGTGATGGAAATGAAAAAGCTAGAGAAATAAATTCTCAGATAAGAGGCCAGAATAGATAGGTAGATACCTAAAAAGAATGCTTTCTCCCATTGTGGTAATCCATCTGACCAATAAAGTCATTTGCATCCTCCAGAATATAGTCTGTATTCGATCATTGTGCAAATCTCCCAGGGACATTACTGGTAGATAAAGCTTTAGAATTAAATATATATACATTACCAAAAAGATGTAAAAAGCCCAAATTACAAATAGAAGTTAGCTGCATGGGATTAATAAAGACACCATTTTTTGTGGTTATTTGCACAAAGTCTTCCTCTTAATTTAAGCTTTTGATGTAGTCTAACTGCATCTATTTAAGCATTGTAACACAAGCCTGCTGTGATCAAAAAAAATACAATTTTCTTCTAGCTATAAGTGAGAACTTTTTCCCCCTACAAATTCTACTGTAAAAGTGTGTCTCAGAATGTTGCATTAGACTACAAACGACTACAGGTACCTTTTGTAAGCACTGAAGTTTCTGCTTCTCATCACTGAAGGACAATAGCTGCTGATTGGTAAAGTCAACTGTCTGAGCAGTTGTAAATTCAGCCCATTTGTCAGTATCCTGAGACACGCTTTTGAGATTGCCAAGAAGTTGTTGACAGTGGTCAGTGGACTCTTTCAGCATCATCTTGTTTTCAGCATTTACGATCCCGAGCTCTTGAGAGAAATTATCCAGAGATGCAATAAATCTGTGGTGACTGGAAGTCGTACTGCTGACTAGGTCTGTAGTTTTCCTGCAACAACATATTAGTAACAGTTTAGAGATTTTGAAAGGTGAATTTTAACACAGTCTACATTTAGAAATATTTGAGACCAGAACTAGTGAAGTAGCGCAGTTCTATCAAACCAGTTAATTACAATGTTGTTGCTCTATTTAGTACATTTATAAATTGCAGCACTCTAAGCAGTAGGTTTGTTAAATCCCTTAAAAAAACCCAAACCAACAAAACCCAAACCACAAACTAAAAAACAACTTTGGCAAGACCTTAGTTATTCAGTCTGCAACTAAATGAAGCATGCTGCAATAGATACACTATTATACTTCAAGCTAAGCCTTTATGGTATGAACTTCTGAAGTCCAGCCATACTGAGAGCCATTCATTAGCGAACTGCTCCCAAAACCATGGTCTCTTATCTGCAATACGCTCAAGAGACAAGTTTGAGGAAAAGCCTTGCAGAGCTACCTTTTACTCTGGGGAAGGGTGAACTATGATCTACATTCTGTGGCAGAACTCAGCTTTAACATACAGGTCTTGTCCAGAAGACTTTAAAAGCGTATAAGTAAGAAGAGCATCTAATTTTGCAGTCCTCTTCATACATAGTTTTATCTTGCATCAGTATACACCAAAAGTAATCTGTCTCCTTACAGGTGAACATTTTCTTGCACAGCAGCAATGGTGGTCTTCAAGCTTCCATTTTTTGTGAGTATACTAGTAAAGTTCTTCTGAGTCTCCTGAGCGAACACGTCAAGTTGGCTTTGCAATGAGGACATTAATTTGGCTGCACTCTATTAAGAAAAATGTCATACATTTTCACTGTTACTCTGTACTTTAAAACATTCTTAAAGGATACTGAATGCCTTTATTAAAAATGCAGCAAATAAAAGATCTTTGTCATTACATGCTGAAGGTACAATTTTTGCATAAAGAAAAGAAAGACACTTTACTTTTGGAGATATATGTGAACACATACATAATGGACATGTAAACGGTAAAGGTAAATTTTTGTTACCTTCCTACATAAGCTTCTTAAAGCAGCCCAACAAAGGCTGAGTAGAATTAGGATCACAAACTTACTATCCTAACATTTCTTCTGAAGCAAGCACAACAGTTTACTGCTACAGAGATTTTAAATCAAAGCAAGCAATCATGCTTGGTGTTAGGATTTCTTCTTATTCTAAGGATACCTTTGTATGTGCAGATCTCGTAATTTCCACTTCTTCTTTTAAATTCTCACAATCATTCTGAAGCTGAGCAAAACCACTGTCTGTTTCTTCCCGTAATTTTTGCAGAGTGAGAGAAAGATCTTCAAAGAAGGCATCCATTTCCTTTTTATGACCCTCCATCTTTGAAAAAAGTTTTATTTAATGTTAGCCATTTGTCTTTAGGTAAGAACTGCATACTTTTCCCTAGCATAATTTATACAGAAACAAACTAGCCCAAGGAAATTGTCAAAGGCGCTAATCAAGTATTGTGCATAAAAGATGAAAAAATAGCACTTAGAGCAATCAGACTGAAACTTGGTGTGAGCTTTTCCAAACACAAAATTTGACATGCGAGGTACACAAAAGAGGAAGACACGGACAAGGTACTTGGCTAAGACAAGAGCAAGAAGCAAGAGCTGGTAAGCCATGGACTATTTGCTAAGTCTGAAAAACAGTAAAAAGCCCCTAGACAAGGTGAGCTGACGTTCCACAAGTTGTAATCGACAGAAGGGAGAAATTTTTCAGTCAGAGCAACAGGTCACCAGGGACACAATTTATTTTTGACAACATGGGAAAAAAGGAATGAAAAAGTGAGGCTGCAGCTCTACATAAACATCATGAGATAGACTAGAAATATAAATCGAAGCAAGTGACTTTTTTTTTGTAAGTGCAGTGTTGTCTGCACTTACGGTTATTGTTAACAAGATACAGCATTGCATTTCCCAGGAATCAAAGCGACTACAGAAAAAGTTTGGTATGACAGCAAGAGAAACTGGGAGCAGTCAGACTTGTTTAAGTTTGTTATTTTAGATTTCTAAAATACAGGAGACTATATTAAGGATCTTATCAAATATTTGTGACATATAGCCTTCAGCATCCATGTTTTATCATTCCTCTGTGGCATTTAGATGAGCAGCTGTGCCAATATAGGTAACAAACAAATACACCACATTCAAAAAGTGGAAAAGAAGCCTGAAAGAAAGAGCTAAAAGGTACAACTCATGGGACAGAATAAAGAACAAAAGGCTAGACCAGAAGTGGAAACACCCTGACGCGCTGCAGAAAAGACCACCAAAGGGTTATCTGTAAATTAAATAAAATAGAAGAGCATCAGGTAAGAGGTAAGTTATGTGCATTACCTTGTCAGCCACAGCAGAATATTTCTTCATGTTACTCTGAAACTGACCGTTTATCACCAAGACAAATTCTACCATTGGTGTCAAGCTATTCAATGCTCTTCCTAATCCAGATGTATGTTCCTCCTAGGAACAGTGGTTAAAAAAAAAAAGTGAAACAGGATACGACTGTTTCTTCATCTACATATGTAAGAAGCTATCCATATACACATCCATGTACTCTGCTATTACAGTATTTGCTACATAGTACATTACAGCTTGTGGTGGTGACATGGGAGGGGAAGCGGGAAGGGACATAAACACAGCCAAGTGCTGCAGCAGAGACAGGTAAAGAGCATCAGAATAAAACCTATACAGTAATTACAGAACTCATTTTGATTGAGAACAGTTTCATATATTTAAGTAATGTAAGAGTATGTAAATTTACTAACAATTAATCTCAGCAGCTCAGCTTTACAATCAAGTGACAGATTCTCATGTTGTATTATTTTTTCAGACATGTGAGAAACTTCAGTAGACACTAATTCTTTAACAGAGGCATAAGATGCTGATACAACTGATGCAAGAATATTAGCTGCTGAAGAACTTGTAGACAGGAGGTCACCTACAAAAGAAATCAAGAAGCATTACAAATTTTTTTTTAAGTTTCACTGTGAGATAGGAACTCTTTATTGCTCATAATCTTATTGCCCCTTACAGCACATGAAGGCTGGTTACCATCCCAGATACATTATTATTGGTGCAACTGTAATCATTACGTTGCTTAAAATAAAGCCTCTTCCACTTACAAACACAGATCCGTTTTAGGAAACAGTCTTTGGTACCACTGTTGCAAAAATTTAGGATGACATACTGTTACAGGTATTCCACTTACCTATGAAATTTGTGTAATATATCAACATCTGTTGCTGCTTCAAACTGTTTTCACTAACTGAATCTTGTATTTTGTTGAACAAAACATTCATTTGTCCTGCAAATGTATTTTGGACGATAGCATTGTGTTGATCAACAGCCTTCTTACGGTCCAATTTTGCATGGAGACCAGATACATCCTTTGTAGTTTCTTCAACTGTACTAAGTAGCTACAATTTTTTAAAAGTTATTTTAGTCAGTCTTTAAACAAGAAGTCATGCATATATTATCTAACAAAAAGCAACTGTAGTTCTAACCTAAAGGAGAAGTCACTTCCCTAGACAGACAGGTATTTCCCTTTACATAATCAAATTACAACTGCTTTTAATCCTGGTGTTATGTCATTTTCAGTCTCAGAACACAGGAAAAAGTTACCTACTAGAGACAATTTGTTCTAACTTTGAAATTAAGGCATTATTAAAGGACATACTCAGTATTTAAAGACTATCATTTATCACAGAATAGTAACAAAAAAAATTCCTGACCACTTCAACTTTTTCTGAAAGTTTTGACAGTAAATATATTCTTCAGTAGTACTAAAGCAAGGGAATTCCAGTACTAGTTCTGTGATAAATAATTTAGAATTTGAACGTATAGTGGATTTATTGGTTTTTTAGTCAGCGTAAATAATTTCTGTACCCATTTCTTTCACAAACACTCCACAGCCCACGTGCAAAAAAATCAGGCATCCCCTCCTAACCTTACAGGAATCTGAGTAGAAAGAAATTTTTATGTTTACTAAAGATACAAGTTTCATCCCTTTGCAGTTTAAATAGCAGGACGCTCACTCTCTCTCCCCACATCAAGTCTGTTTCGATAATTACTACCAATCCACAAAGACACCAAAACCATACCCCTAAAATATAGAGGTGACAAGGCAACAGTTTCCATTATTCACTTAGTGAGTGTGAATTACTGCACACATATCTGCAAAGCTTTTTGCTATTTTTCTACCCCAGTTATATATAACTTACTCTTGTAGGGCCAGCCATAAGTTTCTAGTAAAGAAAACTACTTATTCTGCAAAACAACTCATGACAATAGGTAGTGCAAAGCACTGGAACTCTCATGACAAACTGGCCTGAAGGAAAGGTAGCTCCAGACCAATAAGTGTGTTTAGCAGTCAACCGTCTATTACCATAAAGAATGAACTGCAATCTTAAGTAGGTTTCCATCATACTATAACTTACAGAGCACACTAATCCTAGTTTTCTATCTTAAATTCAAGTTTTGTCATACTCGCATCATGCTTTAGGAATAACAGTTTTCCTCGAATAACTCATGAAACTCCTAAACATGGGAAGCTACTGTTACAGTTGGGTGTAAGAACTGTGACAACCTTGCTAGCTGTGCCATGAAGCTTTTGTTCAGTGTTTTCCAAAACTGAAACCACATACTCTTCTTCAGCCAGATGAACCTTGGTTTCTTGGAGATCTTTTTGTGTTTCTTCCAGTTCTTTTTCCTTGATTTGCAGATCTGCTTTACACTGCTCAAGTTCATTTTTACTAACTGTGAATAGTTCAGTGATCTGAAGTGGAAGACAAGCATCAATAGGGTAACACTGCTTTTTATAAGTTCAACAGTCACATCTCTCAAATTATTCCACAATACCAGAAGGCAAGTTCTCATCTACCAATACAGTTTCAGCTGTAAGGCTCAGAGGTCTTAAACGTAGACTACAGATGTGTACAGTCTCTGTATTCACTGAAATCATCACAAACCAACACCATTTTCACTGTAATAATATCTTGCTTCCCCACTCAAACTACATGACCAAACAATTGTTACAGCACAAGAAAAAATCCCACTAAACAAACCTAAGCAGACAGAATTAAGAAAGTCTGTAAAGCTGATCACACAGAGTACTTATATTCCAGCAAATTAATATCTGCATTTCTTTTACAGAGGAAGCTCCCATTTTCTGTGTAATTTGCTAATGGGAGCTCATGACCTTCTCCTCTCTCTCCCGTCATTCTTTGCTCCCAAGCAGATACCTGCCAACCGTGAAGATACCATTTTACAAGCAGATTTTTGCTGAAAACCCAGCCAAGCAAATTAAAGGTAGAGTGGTAGACATTAAAACAGCTTGCAAAAAAATAATTGCATGCTACAACTGTATCTATAGTATTTCAACTTCCTAACTTCAACAATTAGGAACCTTTCACTCTTGACTAATTAGGAAACTTTAAGAACAAAAAGTCTTCAGATTTTTCTTTGCTCAGACTTTTTTCCTCCTTCTCCAAAGATTTCTTTCATGTTTTGGCAGACTTAAGCNTAGTATTTCAACTTCCTAACTTC
Organism: Steatornis caripensis; assembly: GCA_013398225.1. Taxonomy (NCBI): domain Eukaryota; kingdom Metazoa; phylum Chordata; class Aves; order Caprimulgiformes; family Steatornithidae; genus Steatornis; species Steatornis caripensis. The sequence goes on along the minus strand of VZSC01008605.1, from coordinate 22,413 downwards.
AACAATTAGGAACCTTTCACTCTTGACTAATTAGGAAACTTTAAGAACAAAAAGTCTTCAGATTTTTCTTTGCTCAGACTTTTTTCCTCCTTCTCCAAAGATTTCTTTCATTTTTTGGCAGACTTAAGCCACAGTTGAGAAACATCACTTACTCTTTTCACTTCTTCCTCCATGACACTGATTTTGTCAACATACTCTGCGATTTGCTCTTCCTGAACCGTCAGCTTTCCATTAAGAGCTCTCAAGTAAGGATTAAAACAAACAAATTAGTTAAGTAAAGGCAGTTTCAAGATTACCTACTGATTTTCATACTACATAGTTAGCAATTTTGGAAAATATACACTGCTAACTTCTGCATGAAAAGCAGGTAATTTTCACTTAATGCAGAACGGATTTAAGACCATTTTCCATTGTAAGCTTTCTGAGTAAACTAGCCCTCTTACAAAGTGAAGTAAACTATACCAAGTTTGCTCTCTCCTACATGAGCTTCCACTAAACGAGAGGCTGCAGGGTGTAAATTTGCATCCTGGCTATGCCTGTGATAAGTTCCTCATATAAATAAAGTCCTCAGTGCAAAGCTACTCTTTAGGCTTCTATCTATGTAATAATTAATTTCTAATGAACAAGTTGACCAGTCAAGTTAAATTCTCCCGACTATCTTCAATTGTCTGGTGTGAAAATAGATCTGAAAGCATTTCTGTATAAGGATAGGTATCAGTATCTGAGATTTGTCGTTAGTCATTTTACAGAAATTTTGAAGACATACTCATAATTTTCAAGGGAAATATAGACTCCATTTTTTTCTCGTGCAGCAGCAAGGTCTCGCTTCAGACGCTCAATCTCCTCAGTATATTCCTGCATAAAGATGCAATCACATGTAAACATGAAAATTTCTACTTTGCCTTCAAGACTTAGCTTAACAGACACTTCACAAAGATAGCGCTCTGTGGAAGTTTTGCGTAAGCACAGGAGCAAAGCACTTCACTTCCGTTCCAAGTAAGCTCAATATAGCACCATTTAAATTCATATAATTGCATATACATAGAACATCAAAACCTCCCATTTGAATTGTACTTGGTTGCATACAGCAGCTTACAATGGGAATAGCAGCTTCTTTAGTAGCAGTCAGCTACTTTATATTGGCTTTTACTTCATACTTACCAATGAGTTCACTTTAATTCAGGCACTTTCTAGGCAATGACACTGCTAATACAGCAAGTCCAGAAAAAATACCCAGTGGTCCACTAACTTGTAAACAGGTAATCAATACATAGAGTCATAGCTAATAGCAATAGCCCTTTCTATACAGCTTTAGTCCTAGCAACAGTTTCAGTACCTGCAAAGTGACTAATGCTGTACCATTAGAGTAACTTAGTTTGAAAGCATCAGTTCAGTGATCAAAATCACCTCAAAAAAGCACTGCTACTAGGTATAGCTTCTTCACAATGTCATAATTCCTGCATAGGAAAAACTACATGACAGAATCAAACCTACCCTATAACTTAATTTGTTAAGGTACGTGTCTAGCTTACCTTAATAAGAGCTTTTTTCGTTAGCTTCTGATTAACTTCAGGCTTGTTCATTATGTTCTTTGCTCTGTGGGCATATTCCAGAGTACTCAGTGTTTCCTGTGATAAATAGATGTAACGCTAGGTCAAGCTGAGGAGTTAACTCGTATTTTTGTATCATTAGCAAAATATAATATCTATTTTAGGAATGTATTTTCAGACTTAAAATTTACCTCAAGATTTATAGATGCAGGAGAAACTGTGGCAATGATTGATGTTTTTGTTCGTCCTCCAAGAGAGTCTTGAAGGATTCTTGTGAGTTTAGATTCCCTGTATGGAATATGTGGGGCTCTTTCTACTAGAGCAGTAATAACTCTTCCTAGTGTCAGGAGAGACTGGTTGATATTTCCAGCTTCACGAGCTCTTTTGTCAACTGCCCCAGATCGACCAATGTTTTCACTTCCTGCAAGATCAACCTGAAAGACAAGAGGAAGGACATGCTTCTGTCACAAATGACCCTGAAGAATTCTTGCCCCATACAGTTGCAGAACACAACACACATGAACTAGCTTAAGAGTTGCTCAGGAGACATTGGAGTGACAAATAGGACAGACATTTCTCAGAGTAACAAATATAGTTAGTATCACTTTATCAAAGACAATTATTTTTCCCCTTATCAGGGAAAAACCCCACCTTTTATTCCAGTTCATTACTTCGTGTCATCAATGACATTTAGTTCAAACTTACCAAGTTTAGCTTCCCAATTTTAACGAGTTCTTCTCCGTCTATTGTTGTTTCTTTCATATGGATGGTAATTGAAAACACGGAGTGGGAACGGCTATAAAAGAAGTAAGTTTCAGACAGACATTACATTACAGACAAATGATCTGCTTGCTGCATAACACTGCTGCAAGTTAGGTATCCGTACTCTTTTTAGGGAACGCATACGGTCCATTAATTGGGACTTAGACATTTTCAATACACAAAGTTATTGTATAAATATACTGTTAATTTTGTTTTGTGTGTAGATATGAATTAAAACCAGTGATGAAGCAACTGGACAATGTTTGCCTCATTCCTTCCTGGTAAATTTTATCTTATTTAAAGAAAAACCAAGAGAAACACTTTGGTTTTATTTACATTTGTGTGTTCTCAACTCAGACACGTCAAGAAAACTGGCTTGTAGATTTTTTTAATCAATACACTAAGAAAAGTTTTACAATGCGAGATTAAGAAATTTAGTTTTCTTTGTTCAGGCTAAGAAAATCAGCAAATAGCTGAATCCAGTATTAAAAATTTACAAGTTCAATTCAGTTTTAATTCAAAACAGTAGCACAGTTCAAGGTGATTTTAGCTTGATCTTATTCCTTTAGTAAGTTTTTACAACAGGAAGCTGTCATACATAGAAAACTGCACATGTCAAATTACACAAGTTTGACCATGAATTAAACAACAGTCCAGACAGAATGAATTCTCTAATTTCCTGTAATTTCAGATGAAATTAGTTCTGTGTTCTAATCTGTGGCAGTCAAATACCTATTCCCTTGCATCAGTAGACAGATGTGTTCAGTGTACCTTTAATTTAAAATATGACGAGGGCAGAGTGTTCCTTGCTTATTGCAACACTGGATTAGTACTTGTTCACAGTGACATAGATAACACGTTTGCAGTTCAAGAATGAGAAGTCAGTAATAAACAGTGATATTTTTGACCAAGGTGTCTCTACTAGGTTCTGACTATGAGCTGCAATCATATGAAGTAGTCTGCATTGCCACACAAAAAAAAAAACCCTCAACCTTATCCCCAACTTCCACAATCCAGTTTGCAAGTGTTCAGAAGCTGGAGTTTGAAAAGAAGGTCTTGTGTTGACCTGTAAAAACCAGATCTTAGCAGTATTTTGAAAGTCCAACTTCAATAACAAATACTAATATACCATGTTCTGCTGCTGGTGAGGAGAGGGAAGGGTACTTGAGACTCTTAAAATGAATTTTTATTTAGTAAACAGGATTGGCAAAAAAGCCAACCACCGTAACAGCTAGAACAAAGACAACCCACCTGTCTAATACAAGTATATCAGCTAAACATCTTCCAGACTTGAAAGTACTACAGTTTTCTTTCTGAAGGTGTACACTATCTACTGCAGAGAATACTTATCTCATGCTAATATGTACAATGTATTTCAGCTACGTATCTATCAGACTTCTGTCTTTTGTTTCCACAGACATAGAAAGCTTTGAAAAAATTAACTACTTTTTAAATTTCAATATTCTAGATGCCAGATTAAGAACATTCTGCTGCTTATATCTCAGCTAGAGTTAGGTGGAATGCCAGGACTACTGTTCCAACTAGACACTGCATATTAACAAGGGATATATTCACAACAAAGCATTCAAACTTTAAATGTAGGGAAGCTTACGTAAAAAACATGCAGGGAGAAGCAGCTTGCCCGTTCTCAAGATGGGAAGCATTCAGATTTTATAATGCCCCTTCATACATCTATTAGAATCACCCCACAGGATGTGTTAATGAAGAAGTTCTAACTATGGCGATCTGCGATATGCAGTCTCAAGATCACGCCAGCTTTGCACTAGCTTCAACAACTTTTACTTCTTCGGTAAGATCCTGTTTAATAAAGCAAGAACAAAAAGTTTCTGAAATGGGAAAGACTCATACCTGGAATAAGCATTCATGTAAGTAGCTGCAGTCGTTCTTTTTGCTGCACCCCTTTCCAGGATTTGGTAGACTTCATTTTTGTTGTGTACAGTTATTTCTTCCAAGCCTTTAATAATTACACCCCTCTGTCAGAAAATAATGCATGCTTATTATACATGTCTCAACAGTCCTAAAAGCCTTAAAATAACAAATTTTGGAAAACAGCACTAACCCTGTTTCGAGGGTCATCAAACATCTGCAGTCTTTCTCCAACATCAGGAGTAGGATTCAGAAGATCAAAAAGCTCCTCGTTATAGATTTCCAAGAGAGAGACTTTCACTGAAAATTCAGTACCATTCTCTGTGAGTTTTTCAAATATTTGATGCAATGTACGGGGTATTATACCTGCTAGTGGATCCTACAAATTAAAGTGAAGTATTTAATACATAAACATACTGAAAGAGACTTGGGGGGTGGGGGGGTGAAATTTCAGCTGAATAGTCTGATTTGATAACAAGGAAGAATACCTTGGACAAAGATCATCTTCCACATTAATATCGTGAAGACTCGTATGCATGCATTAAAAATGTAAAGTTTTGATTTTCACATAAATGAATGAGACCGTTTGGTAACTTACAAACATTTAAGAAAACTCAGCTTCAGGATTTGAAAGACATCAACTTTAGGTTTTCTTTAGCCTTTTGCAATTTTTAACTTTGAACTACAGTGCAGACAAGAGAAATCTCAGGAGTGAAAATATACCTCTTCCCAAGTATATTCCTCATTGGGTGATCGCTCCCCTTCCATTGTGAAGGTCTTACCAGTACCAGTTTGGCCATAACTGTCAGAATAAAAAAATAAGAATGTAAACAAGAAACTAAAATTTCAATAATATTTCCTAATAATAATTATTGGCTTACTTACGCGAACACTGTACAGTTGTAGCCCATAATAACTTCATCCAAAATGGGACACACAACACTCCGGTATACATCAATCTGTTTTGCCTGAGCTCCAAAAACCTGTTGAGCAAAGACAACACATCCTGTTTATTCGTACAGTGATGTATAACATCAAACAGTAATCAGACCACATTAGAGAAATGTACTAGCTTGTTTCTAGAAGTCCCCAACTTCACAAGCAGTTACCATATCAAATGTGTAAGTCTTTCTTGATGTCTTGTCTGTCACTCCTCCAGTGCGGATGCTAACTTCCTTTCTTGCTTGATCGCAGTCCACAACAGCATAGGAGCTTGCTTTACGTTCTGAAGCATTAAAAGGCCTAAAAAGACAGGAGTTAAGAATATCGGATTGATATCATTGTTAACAAGAACATAAACTGACAAAGCAGTAACATCACTCAGCTCAAGTATCCAGAATAGTACAATCGGTTAAAAGGAACATAAAGCTCTTAATCGAATTTGTTTAATAGTAGTTTAAGGAAAAACTGCCACAATTTGGCAGTTGTTTCTCCTTCCATCCACCATGGGACAACTCAAGTATCTATAGCTTTTAGTTTGTTTACATATGTGTTTCTTAACAAGTCCATAAACACTTCTAAGATTGTGTAGATGTGCACACAGCTAACTTGCATTAGGAAATGTTCAATTGCAGGGTGGTAGAAGATTAAACATACCAAACAGTTGTATAAATAAGAGCCTTCAAAAAAGTAAAAACTTACACATGAAAGTTAAGGCAATAGTGAATCAAACTAATTAACTTTAAAAATTTTCTTTTTTATTTTTCATTCACACAAGCAATGAAGCCTACATCTCACACTGATGACACAACACTTTAAAGCACCAAAAATACTAACAGACCCTACTAATAGCAGAACCTTTATAATTCTGATACATTTGAAAAGAGTTTGCAAATTGTGAATTTAGTAAGACAGACAAAACATCGGATGTTGGGGGGAAAATAAAAGTCCACATACCTTTTCCCTCTGACTGAATTTTAGGTAAAGTTTAATAGAGGCATAATAAAAGTATAGAAACTTGATAGTGAGAATTTTGTTTCATCACTAAGTTAATTTAAATCTGGTGCACACAATTGTCCTTGAAGGGGTGTTTGCAACAGTTTCTACCAAAAAGCATAGAAATGACCACGGGCTGGAAACTAAAAGCATGATTTGCTATTTTATTACTCATTTAGTAGTGCTACTGCACCGAATGCCTATGCTACCTGTATAGTTAACCTGAACGGTCAAGTTGAAAACAGAACTGCTGCAACCTTCATAATCTTTTAATTTTGACAGTAGAGGGACTTCAGATGCTGTATCTTTAAATTATGTTAAAAAAAATACCACAAGCACATGGCATCTCGAGTTTCCTGACTCTTGTGGCTAACATTTCTTCCTCAACATAGCACTGAGGCTAAAGTGTTAGATTCTAAACAGACCACTAGACCACTTTGGTGCAAGACTGACTCGTGACAACACAAAAATCTTGTTCACGGGAGCAAGTTACAGCTTCGGTTTTGTGACTTTTAAGACAGTAGGAGGCTGAACAATGAATATATTCTTCTCTGTAATGATTTAACAGTGTACCAGTCAACTGCAGGAGGCTTATGGCATGATAGCCGACAACTGTGAGATCAGATTCAGCTAGGCTGGAGCATACATGCAGATAATCACCACGTGCCACTTTAGACAAGCAGCAAGCTGGTATACCATGATGACATTTGATCACAGGTTTATCCCCTTGGGTATGAAGCATATTAGCATGCAAATTAACAATGCTAATGCATGCATTTTGAGTTTCCAAATTCACGTTTTACCAAAGTATAGTGAATGGGTCGCTTCAAAAACTTTTTATAAGCTCACACATATCAGGTTTTGGAAGCAAATTAAGACAATTGCATCTATCTACCTATCTGTAAGATAAGTAGAATCTGACGCAGAAGAAAAAGGAAAGGTGGGAGGAACTAGCTCGAACACACTGAAGCTCTATTGCAAAAGAAAAGCTCTACAAAAGGCAATAGCAAGGGCAATCTAGAAAGTTTTTAGGGGCTAGAGACTAAATCTTCACACAGGACTTAGTGTATGAGTTGCAATAAAAGCAAAACACTACACCATGGCCAGTCATGATGCTACTGTCATACTGAGCATTATATTTATTTAAAATATACACTATTTAATACTATATTTAATTAAATTTTACTATAACTAAAATACAACTTTTATTTTCTATTTTCATTGTGCATCTGTAAAAGCAGAACTTACAAACATGAGGATATGTTTGCAAAAGGCATCAATAGCAATAATATGTAAGCTAACATTTGCAGTTCTGGTTCAAAAAACCCCCACATTCTAGAGGTATTCTGAACACTATTCTTCACCCATTAGCAGTATTACAGTTTTAACAAGCAACACTTTAAAAACACTTAAGATCCAGTATCAGCAAGTCTTCCAAGTCACCTCAAAACTACAAAGAGAACCTAACTTTATGGTATGTGAAATTCATCATATCACACCAAAACCAAAATTCACCTAGTCAGTCAAGGCAGTTGGTCATTACTACATACGAAGCTGACCCATACACACCCCCCAGCTTTTTGTCTGATTTTGGAGTGTCTGCAGCACTAAGGTTCTACGAAAGATTGATAAGTGGGTGTAGCAAAAATTTTATTAGCTGTTCAATCGTTAGCAGCTTCCCACGGATGCAAGAAATTAAGTTTGAGGGTTTTTCGTCTTGAGCGTCAGTCACTCTCTCTCATCTAGCTCTTCTTAACCGTCCCACATAGCTTCATACTGGGTGCGCGCTGAATCCAGCTAGGAAACTGTAACTTTTGGCTTTTTAAACTGTACGGGATCGATCATGACAGCGCTAGTTTTGCGGAAGAGACGATTCTCTCCGCCGGGTGCGCGGGTCCGCCAGCGCGTATAGCGAATGCCTCGGCCGGGCACTACAAGGCGCAGGAACGATCGCCGCCCCGATGGCGCGGCGGGCTCTTGCACAGCGGCACGCTCGGGGAGCCACGGCGCAGTTCCCGTCCCGCGGAGCCGCTCAGGAGCGCCCCGACCCCGAGGGACAGCGCAGTGGGCGTTTCAGGCCGAAGTGCCGGAGGGACTTACGAGGAAGGGCCTTACCGGCCCCCCGCGGGCTCGCCCAGGGCGGCGGGGCAAGGCCGCCGCGCCTACCTGCACCGCACCACCACCTGGATGTTCTTGCCCTTCTCCTCCTTCTTAGCGCCGCCGCCGCCGCCGCCCTGGAAGCTGAGGGAAGCCATAGCACGCCTCGGCGAGAAGCGCTGCCGTGGGGACGAGGCGAAACAGCGACCGCGCTGCTCCGGGGCGCGGCCCAACCGCCCGCCGTTCACCTCAGCCGCTACCGCGCTCCGGCCGAGGGCGCGCGCGCTCCACTGCCGACTTTGAACCACGCACCTCCCCCCCCGCCCGGCCAATCAGCGGGAGCCCGCGGGGCACCATGGGACTGCTGTTCAAATTCTGGTGGTGACGCGAAGGCACGACGGAAGTAGTGGCGTCTTCGTCCTGTCCCGCCGTGAGCGCATTGCATGCTGGGCGCTGTAGTGCCCGGCCGGTCACTGTCACATAGGGGAAGGATGGCGGGCCGTGGTGTGGGCCGTGGGCTGCCGTCCCTGGGAGGCCAGCCCCCGGCGGCAGCCGCGGCGTGGCCGTCACGGCAGGGCAGGCAACACGATTAGAGCGCACGATTAGATGGCGGGGGACGGCGGATCCCGCAGTGCGGGACGAGGCGGCGGGCGCATTTGCGTTACGGCGTCTGTCCCGGTGCCCCTCACCACTCTGACGTTCTACCTGACGTCAAAGGCGAACCTGCCGTGCAGCCATTTTTGGCCACCGCTACCGCGCGCGCTCACGAGGGGGCAGCAGGGCAGCCTGCCGCCTCCTTCACCGCTGAACTCCCGTGCGTTTGGGGGCGCCCACACTTCTCACCTCGGTTACCCGTCCTCAGGATCCACATCATCCTTGCGATCTGCCATCACAGGTCGCGTCCTCCGGCCACCCTTTCTCCTCTCCCCACTGGCTCTCCAGTTAGTCCACCCTTTCTTTAAATGTCACGTTCAAAACTGGACAAGAACAGCCAGCCAACGCCCACTGCAGTGGAAGTGTTACTTCGCCTGTTTAAAAAAAAAAAGTATCATATTTCTTTTTGCAGGGCATCCTGCTGTCTTCTAGGTCTGTGAGGCTCCACTGCCGTTTGCTGCGTGGCTGCGGCAGAACTGCGGGGCCAGGCAGTTTCTACACCCCAGCCGTGCGCTCCACCGGCCCTGCCTGCAGGGCCCTGCCTGCAGAGCTCTGCTCTGGTCCCTCCGTGTGTCGTGCGCGCTTTAACTCAGGCTGGTCTCCAGCCCAATTCGTCAACATTGCTCTGAGTTCTACACCTAACCTTTAATGTGTTTACAGGCTGGAACCGCCTGCTCAATTAGTGGGAAAATCCTGTGTCACAATGAAAATAAATAGTTAAAAGCTTAAGACAAAGCACCGCAGGTGCACCACATCATCCTTTTATTTTGGAACTAGATCACGTGAACCACTCACCAAGTACAGGTTCCAACATTCTCTCGCTAGCAGTTTCATTTATGTCACCCTAGCTTCTGTGCGAGAGCCTCCTTTGAGAGGGTATCAAAAGCTTTGCAAGGTAGAGATCGATGACGGGATTGTGGGCAGAGGGGAAGAAGCAGATGTTCGAGAAAATGAAACTCGTCTGACATGCTTTGTTCCCAACAAATCTGTGCTGGCCCCTACAGACTGTCATACTGTCATCTACCTGTTACGGCCTACGGTGCTGCAGTTTTTTGCCATTGTTGTTCTAGGGCCTGGTTGGTCTAGTTGCTGAAATTCGGATTACCCGTCTATAATTTTGCGGGTGGCCCCCCCCTTTTTTTTAAAAAAAGTTGGCTGCTTTGAAACTTACACCTCCTCCATGAACTCCTAAAGTTAGTAACAAATTAATCCTAATCCCTAAGGCTTGAGGTAATTTTTCTGACAGCGACATGAATCAGCATCACATTATGCTCCTCTCCCATTTATCTCAACAGTTAGAACAATGTCAGAGTCAATCAATCTTATACTAGGCATGATAAACAGGATCTGGGAAAACACACACATTATTTTTACAGAAAAGGACATGGAGTGTTAGATTCCTAGTCTGCTGTGAGCAGAAGTTGATTCAGAAAATATTAAAATTCAACAAATTTGTCTGCCATTCTAAGTATAGACTGATGATGAGGTAGAATAAGAGCTATGAAATCTTTATAGAGACTAATAACAATTTCATTTCCAGCCTTTCTGAGCACGTATTTTATGTTTGCTCCACGTAGGACTTGACTGCTTGCATGCCACTGAAAGCAATACAGTCTTAAAGTATATATAGCATATAAATATATTACATGAAAATAGAACTACTTTGCAAGGACACACATTGGAAGTTAGTAACTGCCACATGAATTACTGCCCTTCAACATACATTTTTAGACTTTTGGCCTCAAACCTAGAAATACGGCAAATGATTCTGCAGGAAATGTTGTAACAAACCACTTCAAGTTTATATGCATAGGTAACTACGGAATCTGTATTTTCTAATGGTCTTAGAGCTTAACTTTCCAACCAAAAGTAGCCTGGTGGGCTGGTACTGCTAAGACATGCTTTTTCCCTCTAATGAAACATTAAAAATCACAGTAATACCTTTATTTCAGTTAAGTGAAGATTCAACCAAATGGGAAAATTAATATAAAAGCAATATCCATTGCAAACATGTCGAGACCACCCTCATTCTTACTTGCTTTCTATGTTCCATATATGCTAAGAGCAAAAGTAATTCGTACAGACAATTGTGTAGGAGCTACTGCTAGATTGAAAAGTCAAATGCAGGTACACAAACATACTGAATCTTTACCTTTTGCTCTATACTCCTTCATATAGATCACAGAAAAGGTGGCAGCCTTTTAAGACAAGTCATCTTTTCCTATTTCTGCCTGTTCTTTTTTAGTATGGAAGTGTAACTTGCATTAGTCAGAATTTTGCTCAAAATGCAAACAGTTCTCTCAGAAACATAGAAGAAAATAAGAGATCATTCAAACCTGCATTAAATTCCATCATTAATTCCTGCATTAAAGAGGAATCTATTTAATTATTGAGAGTTGAATCTGGCAGATAGCTACCTTTGCCATGGCTGTGGTAAGTATTTCTGGTAATCAAGTTAGCTTAAAAAGTGCATATAGTTTAATAGCTGCACTCTGTTTCACAAGGTCAATTTATAGCATAGGTCTTCCACGTTCTTAGACTAGGGAGAGCCTAAAGATACTAATGTACTATAAACACAAAGTGAGTAACAGGGAGCTAGCATTTCACAAGCAATAAAAATAAATATGAGAAAAAAGAAACAAGAATACTTTGGATAGTCTTACCAGTGGTTGGGAGAATGACCTTTAAGAAGGCACGTATGTCATCTGTGAGAAATATGGCGGGTTTTTTTAAGAGAGAAAAAACATTACAGAAAAATAAATTATGTAATAATACACAAAACTGCCAACGTGACAACTTCAGTACAGATTACTAATCCTCACATACTGATCAAACCCGACAATTTTTCACTAAAGCTTGCCAACAAGAAGTCATTGTATTATAGCAATATCCATAGACAACACGTGTCAAAAAAAAAATTGGTGTTTTCCTAGGATTTGTATCAGATGACCTGGGTAATTATAGGTATGGAGGCCTGACAAACTTGTTGACACTAAACATGATTAGCTAAGAATTAAGAAAGGTTCTAATAATGGAGAGATATAATTAATACAAATTATAAATTTGGGTGAGACTTCTTCAAGGCTTAGTAACACCTGTTTTGATTACCAACATGCTACACAGTGTAGGAGCTGAAATGGGCTACAGAAGAGCCTCCACATGCAATCACCAGTGAAGAATTACCAGCAAGTAAACCTTTTTGTTTTGAACATAGTTAAGAGTTTAATATAGTTTAACATTATCAGTGACATAAGAAAAATTTACTGATTAATTGCATAATCACATTAAACAGGAGATAACCTGCACCTCAGATAAACATAAAACAATTTCTAGCCTTCGAACAGCCTGTCCAGTTGGCCAGCAATATTGTAAACTCTGTGTTGTCCACATACTGAAAGTTAAGAAGGACTTACACACACTGTACTGGTATAGTCTCAGCTGAGGACAGGGCTCTCCTTCAGTCAAAGTAACAGGATAAATATTTCACTGTTGGAAATGTCAGATATGGTCCAATAAAATAACTACTTTATTGTTAAAAATTAAGGTCTGAATGCATACATGAGTAAAAACAGAATTGGTTTCAACTAACTAGGGAAAACGCACAGAATAAAGGATCTCTTTTTTCTGCGTGTGTGCCAGATCACTGTCCATCACAGACACAGACAGTAGCACTTTTACATCTTTTTGTAGTTATAGTCACCATAATAAAAAACTAACACCACACGTGGGGGGGGTGTATGCATTTGTGTAATTAGCTCAGAGTGAAGCTAGTCATTTTCCATACACTTACCCGTTTTCAGTTAAGCTATGTAGCTGGATGACATCCTTTACATAAAAAGGAAAGAAACAATGAATGGGAAAATTGAAAACATTTAGACTTGACAGGACCCACTGAAGTAAACAGGAAATGTCTCCTTGGTTTCTCATTATCTTTTGACTTTAATATTTTAAAATTTAATTAATTCAGTATTTTTATACTGACTGCGGTCAAGAGATGACCTTTTTTTCATATATGCCGTTTCATGAAATTGCCATTATTTATTTTGGAGTGGAAATAACAAACATAAGCTATGCTTTTTTCAGCCTGAGGCCAGTTTGCTACAAATATATATACAATCATATATACAATTACAATTTGAATTTAACCCAGAACTTTAGCTAAGTGGAAAAATATGCTTGCATTAGAAGCATATCAAGACTGTATTTAAAGTTTTACATTCACCGTCTCTTAGCTTTCAAGAGGAATATAAAATACTGATTTTATTCTAAATTATTTGTAACCTGTCTACTTTGAGGATCACTTTTCCTGCACCGTACACTCACATCACAAATCCTGAACAGGTGTCGCCACTCTGCTACTCTGTAAGGCTTTATAGGAATTTTTGAATAATTTCCACACTTACCTAAGTTCATACCTAAGTTCAAGTGATGTTTTGGACAACATCTGGTTTTGACTAGGGCAGATTAAGAAGGCAGGGCTGAAAGCACCAATAGCCTATAGGCACTTAAAGTTTAATGGGGAAGAAATCTAAGTTGCTGGACTACACTAAGAAAGGAATTTTACTGAAAGTAAGAGGAGATAGATCATTAAGAGGCACTCATCTGGCAGTGTCCTTTCAGCCAGACACAATGGTATTAACCTCTCTGATGCACTGGCAATGGCAACAGGGCAGAAGTAAGACTTAAGAGACCTCCTGTCCTCTTTCCCTCTGGCCTGGTCTTGACTTTCACACACACTAGGAAATGGAGAAAACCAGACCGCCTGAAACTAGAATTCCATGAGGACAAAGATATCCTTCATTTTCACAGGAGTTAGCATATTGTGTTAAAATTAGGCTCCCACACAATTCTAAATCCAACCAGTTAATTTAGGTGAAGACTACAAACTGGCTCCAACCAGGATTAGTTAACTTGAGAGACAGCTCTGTGCCTCAACTGAGGCCAGAAGCGTGGGTGTACTTGATGTAGACACGAGTGTTTTAAACTGGGTACTGGTAAGAGTGTCTCTGGCAGCACAGACCTCAGTGGGCACCAGCAGTGGAACATCTACCCAAATTCCCTGACAGACTTTGTTGACCATACGGAGTAGCGTGCTGCCACTTCTAACAGCTAATTTGACCAACGCTTACTAGTTTAAAGCTAATTCCGATACATCTTCAGTCCCATCTTTGGGTGCAGAAACAACCTTAGCTAACTCCTCAGGTCACATCTTTCTACCTTTTCATGACAGGAGGAGCGTTCTGTGGAATTCCAACTGTGAGATACCACCTGTAATAAAAGGCAAACATCGGGGAAGCGTGAGATGATACCCCCCTGGACTAAAATCAGGCATTAAATGTAGCACATTAATTTTTTTAAATTTTTTTTTTAAGCTTTGAGAATTAAGACATAGGAAAATAGATACAGCTGAAGAACACACGTTACTAGAACTGCAAACAGCGGGTTGTTTTGGGGTGTTTTCTGCCTAGGAGTAAAAGCAGCCAGCCACAAACACGACTTTCCCACAGGGAAATCAAGAAAAAAAAAAA